>CANJKZ010000166.1:1722500-2160000 GCA_947471745.1 Closterium sp. Naga37s-1
GTATGTTCAAGTAACCACTAATGGAACTCATGCTTCCCAATTGATCTAGATCAGAAAAGAAGATTTATGAAATGAAGTTGCATAAATTTTCTTAAAACTTGATTTTCTCATTTCGAAATGCTTGTTATGCTGTAAGGGGTATGGCACCTAGGGTTTCGTGCACCAGCTGGATCTCACACCTCGCCATCCCTATCCCCTCAGCTCGCTACTCACCAAGTCAGCCGCCCCAGCTTCCCTTACTGACAGAACACTAAACGGTGTAGGTTAAAGCCCAAGACCTGAATTACTCAACGGAAGTCAACGCTAAAAACTAGGTTCGTGAGGCAGGCACGGAGAGGTTCGGTTGGGTTGCGAGAGACTTTCACTCGCGAAACCAATTTGCGACAAAAGTTTCTCGCTTCCCATGATGGGTGGGGTCCTTCCCACAACCAGAAAAGCACGTGCATACCAAACTGTGCATGGGGGAAAGCGTGGGCGACGGTGAGGGGAAGCGTGGGCGTATGCGTGGGGAGGTGTGTGAGAGACGGTGGGGAGAAGCGTGGGGGACGCGGAAGGCGATAGGTCCAAATGCGATGTTTGGGGATGGGCTAGGATTAAAGGTGAAAATGCTCATGGCCTATGCTTTAGTGGCTTTTTATTCTATCTCTTCGCATGATCTAATCGCTTCGCGTACTATGGAAATCGCACGACCTGAATTACCAAAGAAGGCAAACTGTGCACATTTTGAGCCCTTGTTCCTTCAGGTGGGTGTGGTTGGGACTCTCGCCAACCAAACCCGTTCTGCTCTACGACACTCTGTTTTTTGGCGCTTTGTTTTCTGGTAACCAGCCTGTCTCGGGAGGTCAACTGTGGGTTCGGTAGGCAAACTGTGCACAGTTTGCCTTCCTTTTTTTGTAATTCAGGTCTTGGGCTTTAACTGCTGGAGTATGTAGGGCGTCCAGACGTCACATGAATAACATGGCTCTTGGTCCCTTTCGTCAGCCACCCTCACCTTCCCTTGTCTTAGGAAAGCACCGCCGCTCATCTGTCACGTGACGCGGCATGTCGAGAGTGGATCCACGTCGGAGGTGCGCCATATGCGGTTCAGGACAGCAATGTCGGTGCAATTATTGCGTACGCTGTAATGTCGGTGCCATTGACGGTTCCGGAAACCGTAGAGTGTTTCCAGCCTTTCGTTTGCATCCCAGCCGCCCGTTTTCCTTCCCCGCCAGCTCATTTCTCGTCATCCACGTGAATGCGCTGGCAAGGAGAAGGCTCCCACATTGGCGGGATCCCGAAGCTAGAGCCACATCGAACCCATTCCGAACCGCGCTGCCTGGTTGTGCGGGCTACGGAAGGTAGGGAGGCAACGGGCACTCGCCTGGCCTGGCTGTGAGTACAAGTGACCAAGGCAATGCGTATTCCTCTTCAATCACACAACGATTGTTGGAGCTTTATTTGAGTCACATCCCGTGCGATCTATCTACCTACTGCAAGAACCTCTTGTTGGATTTTGTTGTCGAAATTCTTGCTAGATTGTTCCAGCTCACACTACTTTCGTCGAATGGCCCTTATTCGCCCTGAGTCCGCGCTTGTTATTGCTGTTGCGGCTGCCGCTTGCTTTGGCGACGCTGCACTATATTTATGGGAGGTTCCGAGCTGGCTCGCCTGCTCGCCAGCAAGCTCCACTCCTTTTGAGTGGCTGACTGAATGGACAGACAAGACTCGACGTTAACGTCGGAAGGGTTGCGTAGATGTTCCATTCTTAGTTGACAAAAAAAAATTGCAGTTTTTTAAAAGCGTCAAATTTAGGCCTACCGTTCAAGGAATATTGCAAGCGTTTTTTTATGGTTCAATCTATTCTTTTCAACGTGGATGTTTATGATTCTTAACAATTGATGTTTCTAATACGTTAATATCTAGACACATTGATCGTTTTTTGTTTTATATAGTGAACAACGATGTTCTCTTTACTTTGTATTGTAACATTGCACTATTTTGTGTGGTTCATAGTGAGTTGTTTTCAGCCCACTCAGTGTCACGTGATTGTGCGTGTGTTTTCACGTGACAAACCCACCCACCTGTTGCTTCTCCCAACCACCCACCTCGTCATAGCCTCTACGTCCACCCCGCCATCCTTTCTTTCCCACCGCGCCGTCCTCTCTCCCTTCCACCCGCCGTCGCCTCCCACCCGCCGTCGCCTCTCCTTCCTACCCGCCGTCGCCTCTCCCTCCTCCTCGCCATCGCCTTTCCCTCCTCCCCGCCGTCGCGTATCCCTCCTCCCCGCCGTCGCGTATCCCTCCTCCCCGCCGTCGTGTATCCCTCCTCCCCGCCGTCGCCTCTCCCTCCTCCCCGCCGTCGCCTCTCCCTCCTCCCCGCCGTCGCGTTTCCCTCCTCCCCGCCGCCGCCTCTCCCTCCTCCCCGCCGCCGCCTCTCCCTCCTCCCCGCCGTCGCCTCTCAAACCTCCTCGCCATCGCCTCTCCTTCCCTCCCCGCCGTCGCCTCTCCTTCCCTCCCCGCCGTCGCCTCCGGCGACAGGTGCACGAGCGCAAGCGAGACTTGGTGTGCGAGTGCAGGTTGGTACGCGAGCGCGGGTTGGTGCGCCAGCGCGGGTTGTTTTCTGAGGCACCGTTGTTATCAGGTGCGTTCCCGGTCCTTTCATCCTCCCTTCCCCCACTGAATTCTCCTCCCCCCCTCCCTCCCCTCTTTTTTGTTTTCTTTGCTCTCCTCGTAAAGTTTTTGTGTAGATTGGTCTCCTCTCGCATTGCAATTTCATTTGAAGAAGGGGAGAGACGGAGCGCGAGGGAGAGCATGTACACGGGAGCGAACACGCAGGAAAGCGCGCGTGAGAGTGCGCGTGAGAGAGCGCACGAGAGAGCGCACGAGAGAGCGCACGAGAGAGCGTACGAGAGAGCGCACGAGAGAGCGCACGAGAGAGCGCACGAGAGAGCACGTGAGGGAGCGCGTGAGAGAGCGCGTGTGAGTGAGAGTGCTCCTGAGAGTGCGCGTGATAGAGCGCGTGAGAGAGCTCATGCGCGTAAAGGAGCGCGTGCTCGTGAGAGAGCGCGTGCGCGTGAGAGTGCGCGTGCGCGTAAGAGAGCTCGTGAGAGTGCGCGTGGGAGAGCGCGTGAGAGTGCGGATGAGAGTGCGCGTGAGGGAGCGAATGAGAGTGCGAGTGAGAGTGCACGTGAGAGTGCACGTGAGAGTGCAAGTGAGAGTGCGCTTGAGTGAGTGCGTGAGAGAGAGCACGTGAGGGAGCACGTGGGAGAGCGCGTGGGAGAGCGCGTGAGAGAGCGCATGAGAGAGAGCGCGTGAGAGAGCGAGTGAGACGCGTGAGAGAGTGCATGAGAGTGCGCGTGAGAGAGCGCGTGAGAGAGCACGTGAGGGAGCGCGTGAGAGAGCGCGTGAGGGAGCGCGTGAGAGAGCGCGTGAGAGAGTGCGTGAGAGAGCGCGTGAGAGACGCGTGAGAGAGCGCGTGAGAGACGCGTGAGAGAGCGCGTGAGAGAGCGCGTAAAAGCGCGCGCGAGAGCGCACGTGAGAGAGGGCGTGAGAGAGGGCGTGAGAGAGCGCGTGAGAGTGCGTGAGAGAGCGCGTGAGAGAGAGCGTGAGAGAGTGCGTGAGAGCGCATGAGAGTTCGCGTGAGAGAGCGCGTGAGGGAGCGCGTGAGAGAGAGCATGAGAAAGAGCATGAGAGGGCGCGTGAGAGAGCGCGTGAGAGAGCGCATGAGAGAGTGCGTGAGAGACGCGTGAAAGCGTGCGTGAGAGAGCGCGTGAGAGAGCGCGTGAGTGAGCGCGTGAGAGAACGCGTGAGAGAGCGCGTTAGAGAATGCGTGAGAGAGCACATGAGAGAGCGCGTGAGAGTGCGCGTGAGAGAGCGCGTGAGAGAGCGTGGAGAGAGCGCGTGAGAGTGCGCGTGAGAGACGCGTGAAAGCGTCCGTGAGAGCACACGTGAGAGAGGGCGTGAGAGAGCACGTGAGAGAGCGCGTGAGAGAAAGTGTGAGAGAGCGCGTGAGGGAGCGCGTGAGAGCGTGTGAGAGCACGTGAGAGAGCCCTGAAAGAGCAGGTGAGAGAGCGCGTGAGAGAGTGTGAGAGAGCGCGTGAGAGAGTGCGTGAGAGTGCATGAGAGAGTGCGTGAGAGAGTGCGTGAGAGAGTGCGTGAGAGAACGCACGAGAGAGCTTTATGAGCACGCTGGGGCATATGCACTAGCATCTATTCTGCTGGTGTTTGGGCAGCTGGGACTACTTATACAAACGAGTGTCGCTTTCTGCACTAGTGTTTAGTGTGTCGGCTTCTAAGGTGTTTGCTTCTCTGTTTTTGCTGTGTGCGGGCCGTGTGTGTGTTTGCTTCTCTGTTTTTGCTGTGTGCGGGCCGTGTGTGTGTTTGCTTCTCTGTTTTGCTGTGTGCAGGCCGTGTGTGTGTTTGCTTCTCTGTTTTTGCTGTGTGCAGGAGTGTGTGTGTTTGCTTCTCTGTTTTTGCTGTGTGCAGGCCGTGTGTGTGTTTGCTTCTCTGTTTTTTCTGTGTGCAGGCCGTGTGTGTGTTTGCTTCTCTGTTTTCGCTTTGTGCAGGGCGCGTGAGCTGAGAAGGGAGATGAGGGAGGGAGTGGGAGGGAGATGAGGGAAGGAGGGACGGAGGGGTGTAGGGAGGGTTAAGGGAGATCAGGGAGGGGGGGAGGGAGGGGAATGGGGGGCAAGGTAGCGATGGTTTATTAATTGGTGAACTTCATTGGCTATGCTTGCAGGCTAGCTGTATGTTTCTGCGTGTTTTTCTATCTGCGTATGTGTGTGCGTACATGTAGGCTATGTAGTTGTGTGGCTCTGTTTCGGGGTGAGTGCTAAGTGCCTCGTGTATACAATTGCGGTTGTGATCGTTGGGGCAGCTTTGGTTGCCTCTTCCATACCAGATCAATCGCAGTTGCATTAACGATGCATTCTAGCATTAGCTTCGAAGCACTCACAACTGGTGTTTCCCGTTTTTGTACAAGTTCGTGTGCTGTCGTTTGGGTCTGTTTTTGTACACGTTCGTGTCCAACCAATTGTTCCATTCGCCGTACTTATCGACGACTATGGAATTATTGGTTACATTTGGTTTCACATTTTTGGGGCAACTAAAAAGTTGAACAGTATTTTTTTCCCAAACGGGCAGGGAAAAATCACTGTTCACGGTCAGTTCCCCAAAAAGTGAAACCAAATGTATAAGGTTGCTACGCAACCCAATGAGGATGAAAGCGCGTTGAGAATCGGCTCTGTCAAGAGCAGCTCAACTCGGAATGACGAAGATGAGCTGCTGCCTCTGCTGCTGCTGGCGGGTTACAATACGGTGGACCCTAGTGAGTTTATAACGACTGAATGGACGGCTGAGGATGAAGCGTACCTGAGGTCTGGTGTTCTCAGCATTGGTGACAGTGAGAGTGACTGCGAATGGCTGGCAGAAAACTCGCAGGTGGACCCCTCTGAATTCATCACCGAGTGGACGGACGCTGATGAAGCCTACCTGAGAGATCAGACTCTCAGGTGCCTCAGGTGCTTCACAACACCGAGTGAGGGTGACAGGCTGCTGCTGTCGCCAAAGCTGAAGCTTATGACATCAGCTGCTGTGGCGTACAGGGTTGGCAGGTTTGCTGAAGTGAGCAGCAAGTGGGAATCTCGTGCTCCTTTAGGCTTTTCACGGTTGAGACCTGCTGTGGTCCGGGCTGCTGCTGCAGCTATGGGTGCTGTTGCTTCTGCTGTGGCTTCAGCTGCTGATGCTATGGGTGCTGCTGCTGACGCTGTGAGTGCCACTGCTGCCACGGCTGCTGCTGCTATTGCTACATCATCTGCAGCTTTCAAGCCAGCAGCAAGGGCTGCAGCTTCCGAGCCAGCAGCAAAGGCTGCAGCTTCCGAGCCAGCAGCAAAGGCTGCAGCTTCCAAGCCAGCAGCAAAGGCTGCGGCTCCCAAGCGTGCAGTCAAGGCTGCAGCTCCCGAGCCTGCAGTCAAGGCTGCAGCTCCCAAGCCTGCAGCCAAGGCTGCAGCTCCCAAGCCTGCAGTAAAGGTTGCAGCTCCCAAGCCTGCACTCAAGGCTGCAGCTCTCAAGCCTGCAGTCAAGGCTGCAGCTCCCAAGCCTGCAGTCAAGGCTGCATTTCCCAAGCCAGCAGTCAAGGCTGCAGCTCCCAAGCCTGCAGTCAAGGCTGCAGCTTGCAAGCCTGCAATAAAATCAGCAGCCTTGAATGGTGCCAGTGCTGCTCGTGTAGCGTCTCTGAGGCAAGCAGTGCAGAAGGGGTCGCAGGGCAGAACAAGGAGGACAAGTGGTTAAACTAGTCAGGCTGAACAAAAGCAACTAACTCAGATTCGTAGGTGGAAATAGAGAATTTGCTGAATGTGTTGTTGCACAATTGTGTACATATTCATGTATAGTGTAGACTAATCAAAATTTGGGTTATTGGTCCCTGATCCATGTGAAGAGGGAACCATATGCCTTATTCATGAAAGTAACACTAAATATGCATGTGGGTGTGGACTTTTAACCAGTCACTCAGATTCCCATATCTTGTGCATGTGGAATTGATTTCGCAAATCCCGTTTAAGTATCATGCGAATCCCATTCTCATGCTTACTTGTGTTGTCCCCACTTCCCTTGTACCAAGCATCTGTTGCCTTCATTCGTTCCCCATGCATTAAGCATGTTCTTTTTGTTTTCCATGCACAAGGTGCTTGATTCCCATTTTCCTAACATCAGGCATCTGATATTTGAATCCTGTTAATCATACATGTGGTTTCGTTTCCTGTGCATCATGCATCTCATTCTGATTCCCCATGCACTCAGCATGCGTCAGGCACCTTATTTGCATATTCCATGCATCAGGCACCTCAATCCTATTTCCCATGCATCGGGCATCTCATTCAAATTTTCCATGAATAGCTCATCAAGCATTGGTTTCCCATTCCCCATGCATCACACGCCCTATCTCATTTCTCATGCACCAAGCATTGGTTTGGTTTCCCATTCGCCATGCATCATGCTCCCTATCTCATTTCTCATGCACTTGATTTCCCATTCCCTTCGCATTTCTTAAGATAGGCTAGGAGACAAGTGTCGAGAGTAATGTTTGAGTAAGGAGGGACAAGGAGATACAAATGTCGACCTAAAGTGTTGTACCCTTTAGAGGGCAACTCACAGTAGCCTATCTAACAATATATAGAATATATAAACATTTGACACACCCCCATAGGCTAAGTGAGGGGCATCAAAACAACCAACGGAAACAAGGGGTCACAAGACCAGTCAAGAACAAGCATAAAAAAACAAAGCTCAGGGTGGCGCTCAGAGTCACCACACACTCCGAGCACAAGCAAGTGGCCACAAGGCCAGTTCAAGAGTTTACTAGTATATATAGAAGCACAACAAGTAGAGCAAACAGCAAGTCTACAGCAACCGAGGGCCTACCTCAACAAGCCCCAACTGCACACAGAACCTGTGGTGGTCACCAGGCGCCAAGGCCTTGGTGAAGACGTCGGCAGTGTTGGCCTGTGAGGCCACAAAGTCCAAACGTGCCTGACCGCGTCGCTGCAACTCTCGCAGGAGGAAGTACCTCACGTCAATATGCTTCACTCTGCTCTCCAGTCGAGGCTCTCGACACAGGAGGATCATGGCCTTGTTGTCAGCGTACAAGGTCGGTGCAGAGCGAGGCCGCTCACCAAGGTCGGCGAGCAAGAAGGTCAACCAGCGAAGCTCCTGTGCCGCCATGGCACCAGCGTAGATCTCTGCCTCTGCACTGGAAGTAGCCACAGACGACGACCGTGTAGACCTCCACGACACAGCACCAGCTCCCAGACTGAAGCAGTAACCCTGAGTCGAACGCTGAGTCTCCACGTCGTCAGCGTAGGAAGAGTCGCAGTGACCAGTCAACGCCACTGGCTGAGTCCCTCCAAGCACAAGCCCCATGCCTGATGTAGTCGCCAGGTACTTCGCCACCCTCACAGCAGCTGTCCAGTGGACAGGGCGGTGTCTCCCAGTCGCAACAAAGCGAGAAAGGATGCTGAGTGGAAAGGCGAGGTCCGGTCGAGTACAAGTCATCAGGTACATGAGGCAGCCCACCAGCTCTGCGTAGGGTCCACTGGACTCAAAGGGCTCGTCAGGAAAGGGGCCCGTGAGTCTGTGGTCAACAGCAAGAGGAGTGGGCTGTGTGGTGGAGAACTGGAAGTCGAACCGCCGAAGGATCTGCTGCACCATGTGTGACTGCGTCAGTGTGATGGTGCGAGCGGCTCTGTCCCGGGTGATCTGCAGGCCAAGGTAGCGCTGCAGCTCACCCAGGTCAGTGCACTTGTGTCTCTTCTGCAGTTCGGACTTCACCTGAGCCAGGGCTGCCCTGTCTGCTGTAGCAAACACCAAGTCGTCGACATAGACAAGGATAAAGAAAGGAGTAGAACCCGCTCGAACAAACAGCGACGGGTCGGCGGAGGACGGGCTGAACCCAAGGTCACGAAGCGTGGAGCGAAGAGTGTCGTGCCACTCACGGGGCGACTGGCGGAGACCGTAGATTGGTCGCCTCAGGCTCCACTGGGTCCCAGGTGGGAAGGTGTCAGTGAATCCAGGAGGACGGCGCAGCCAGATCTCCTCGTGTAGTCGGCCCTGGAGGAACGCAGTGGAGAAGTCGAGGGAGTGCAGCTCGTAGTCTCGCTGCGCTGCTATGTGGAGTAACACCCGAAGAGTAGTCATCTTCGGGGTCGGGGCGAAGGTCTGGAAGAAGTCAACTCCCTCACGCTGACTGAAGCCCCTAGCCACGTAGCGCGCCTTGAACACCGGCGGTGCTCCAGGCGGCCGCTTCACCTTGAAGAGCCACATGCCATCGACTACGTTCGCCCTGGGAGGGGGAACTGCGTCGACGTAGGTACCTGTGGATCTCCAAGACGCCAACTCTGAGTCCATAGCCGCTTTCCACTGAGAGGCCCACGCCCCTGACACTGCCTCGCGGTAAGTGCGAGGAGTCGGTATGTCAAGGGCGTCGGGGTCTCCCTCAGGGGAGAGCAGCATGGCACACACAGAGGGAGAAGCGGCTGCCCAGTACTCCAGCTCAGACTCTCTGTCCTCTAGGACGTCACAGCCAAGGGCAAACCCACCCCCGACGGACAGAGGACGGTAGGGAGGAGCTGGCACCACACGGGTGGCGTAGTCAAGGTGGCTGGCGGCAGCAAACTCAGCGACAGCGGCAGTAAGAGCCGAGGCAGACGACGGAGGGAAACGAGAGTCGGTGACAAGAGTGGCGAGGACACGTGCGGCAACAGGACGAACAACGCGGTAGTAGTCAGAGATAGGAGTGGGGAGGGCTGGTAGGGAGGACGGAGGAGGAGACGGGAGAACGGACACAGGAGAAGGAGAACGACGACGAGACGAACAAAGGAGGGCAGTGTGGAGGTCAGTAACAGGGGACGAGTGACGAGCACGCGGAGGACAACGAGTGATCAGGTCGCGACGGACAGAGGGAGGAGGAGAAGACCAGACCGCCGGACGGTCGTCAGGAGGAGGCAACGGAGGAACAAACACAGGAGGAGACTGGGAGCGGACAGGAGGAGAGGAGGAAAGGCCAAGGGCCCGCAGGCCACTCACAGGTGGGAACAACCGCCGCTCCAGAGGAAGCTGCGGTGGCGGCTGCGGCCGCTGCTGCTGCGGCTGCGGCTGCTGCTGCTGCGGCTGCGGCGGCGGCTGCGGCTGCTGCTGCTGCTGCTGCTGCTGCTGCTGCCGCTGCTGCTCCAGAAGGTCCAGCACCCGCAGCTCCTGCCGCTCCCTCTCCAACCGCTCCTGCTCCTCACGCTCACGCCGACGGGCAGCCTGGGGACGCGTGTCGTGGCGGTGGGGAGGCGGAGTGGACTCCGCAGAACCAGGGTCTCCAGCGTCAGTCCCCTCAGACTCAGCACCCCCAGAACCAGCACCGCCAGTGCCAGGACCTCCAACTCCAGCACCCCCAGAACTAGCACCGCCAGTGCCAGCACCCCCAACTCCAGCACCCCCAGAACCAGCACCTCCAGTGCTGGCACCTCCTGCTCCAGCACCCCCAGAGCTAGCGCCACCTGCGCCAGCACCTCCAGCTCCAGCAACCCCAGAGCTAGCGTCACGTGCGCCAGCACCTCCAGCTCCAGTACCCCGCGACCGAGCACCCCCAGACCGAGCACCGCCAGCGGCTGCACCTCCAGCTCCAACACCAACCGAGTCCAAAGTAACCTGTCGCGGAAGTGCCGAAGGCTGCTGAGGGGACTGTGAGGAGGACTGCGGGGAGGGAGACGCTACCTGACGCGCGACCGAGGGTAGAGGGGTAGCGTGGGACACACCAGACGGGGCAGGACCTGGGGGGGGCGGGGGTACCGGAGGAGCGGGAGCAGGAGGAGGAGAGGGTGCGAGGAAGAGAGGGGGAGGGGGTACCGGGAGACCTCGACAGGGGTACCGGGTGTAGTAGGACACGGACTCGTCAAACCGGACGTCACGGGAGTCTAGGAACTGGTGGAGGGGAGGGTGGTAAAAGGACCAGTCAGCAGAGTCCACTGGGAAACCAAGGAAGACACATGGGACGGCGCGTGCCGAGAGCTTGTCCGCGGAGGTGTCGCGAACAAGTGCAAGGCAGCCCCAGACTCGAAAGGCCGACCCAACACCAGGGGATCCAGTCCAAAGACTGGTCGGTGAAGCCTCGGGCCGCGAGACACGCGGCTGGAGGTTCAGCTGGTGTGCGGCGTAGCGAACCGCGTGGGGCCACAGAAAATGGGGCGCACGGGCATGAATCATGGACGTGCGGGCGATGTCCATGACCAAGCCTATGCGGCGCTCAGCAACCCCATTCTGCTGTGGGGACTCTGGCAGCGTCCAGGACTGGGTGATGCCCTGTTCGCCGCAGAATCCGCCGAGAATGCCGGAGCGAAACTCGCCCCCACGGTCGGAGTGAAGACAACTGACTCGACGACCACGAGTGCCCTCAGTGGCTAGAAGCCACCTGATCAGCGTAGCAGTCACCTCGGACTTCTTCGCAAGAGGGAACACTGTGGTGTACCTGGAGAAGTCGTCGACGACCACCAGAAAGTAACGCTCCCTCCCAGACCCCTGCGTCGGGGCAGGGCCCCAGACGTCCAAGTGGAGAGTCTCGAAGGGAGCGGTGGCCGGACGAAGGGAGGAGGAGTGGGGAGTGGCGCGTAAGCGACCGGCGACGCACGGAGAGCAAGGAGGGGCAAGCGAGAGAGGGAGCGACGGGAAGGTGCGTGGGAGACCTGTGACTAGTCCCTGACTGAGCATGCCACGAAGGCGAGGGATCGACGGGTGGCCAAGACGGTGGTGCTACAGGACGGTGCGGTGGGCGAGAGAGCGACAGGAGCAAGACGCAGCGACTGGACTGGACACAGCGACCGGACTGGACACGACTACCTGGCTAGACACAGCAACTGGACTGGGGACCTGAGCCGGAGGGGACGCAACAACCTGAGGGGAGGACGCGACCGGGGAGCGCTCGGTGTGGAGAACGTAGAGACCGGAGCGGGGCTCCCTGGTGAACGTGGCCAGAACAGCACCTGTGGTAGCGTCAGTACAGACTGCAGTCCGCCCCCCCCCCACAAAGGTAACGGTGATCCCCCTGTCCTGGAGGTATCCAACACCCACCAAGTTCCGAGTGAACGAGGGGATGTGGAGGCCGCGCAAGACACCAGAGGGGACCACAGGGCACGGGAGGGTGGTGGAGCTGCGCGCAACGGCTGGTCCTGAAGAAGGATCAGCCAAAGCTACCGGAACCGGAGCAAGAAGTGGTGTGAGGGTCGTGTGGTCGCGGAAGAAACACTGCGACGCGCCAGAGTCCAGCGTGAACGACAGAGACGCCTCAGCCGGAGGCGTGTCAGGTCCGGAGGCTACACAAGCACCTAGAGCAGAAACACAAGCACCTAGACTAGAGAGGCACAGGTCTACACTAACAGGAGGCAAGCATCCTAGACTACGAACACGCGAGCACACAAATCCATCAGCACTATAGTCAACATCAGCATACAAAGCATACTGACGAGCATCGTCCATAGACAGTTCAAATACAGGAATCTTACGGGCTAGCAGGCGAGCCCAGCGCGGGGTGGTCGCCTCAGGACCCCAGCGTGCACGGTAGAGGTCGTCGAGGCGGCGGAAGCACCGCGCTGCAGAGTGGTCGTCGCGGCCGCAGACACAGGGACTGCCAGGTCCGGTGACGCACCAGTGGTCGCAGGGGCCGGTGTCGCGCCGCGGGGGGCGAGGGGCCCAGCTGGTAGTGCTGCTGCTGCGGCCAGTGCTCCCGGGTCCTCCAGGTCCCCACTGTGGCGGAGGGCCCCAGTGCTGCTGCGGACCCCACTGCAGTGGGGGTCCCCACGTCTGAAACTGCTGTGGTGCCTGCCACTGCTGCTGTCCCTGGTGCAGCTGCTGTCTCTGCTGTGGCTGCTGCTGCTGTGGCTGCTGCTGCTGGGGCCCCGCACCACCGCTGGTCGAACCTCCTCCAGCAGGTGGGTCAGCACCTCCTCCAGAGCTCCCTCCGCCTGGGGCAACACCGCCACCACTGCCGCCCCCAGGGCCGCCTCCACCACCGCCACCTCCTCCACCGCCGCCACCCCCCTTCCCCCCTTTCTTGCCCCCCTTGCCCCGTTTCTGCCTGTCAGCGGCAGAAACAGCTGCAGTGTCCTCAGAAACCGACACAGCAGCAGAGGCACGTGTAACAGTGAAGGTAGGAAGCTGGGGGACAGCACACCCCTCAAACAAACGAGGGGCAACTGCGTCAGTGGCTGAGGCAACAGAGAGGAGGTTACTCTCGATCTTCCCGAGAGTGGTCTCGAGAAGATCAATCGTAAGCTCACTGGGGTGATGCTGGAGAAGTGCGTCACGGGCATGTGAAAGTTTAAGAGGAATTAAGAAGAAGGAGGGTTGCACTAGCAAGAATGAGGATACAAATAGCAAACCCTAGAAGGGTTGTACTCGCTATAGAGCACCCCACTACAGGCTAGAGCATAATATTCTGACACACCCCCATAGCCAAAGTGGGGTGTAATCAGCAGAGCAAGCACAGCAGTACAAGCTCAGGGTGGATCACAATGTCACCACACATTCTGAGCACAAGTTCAAGAAGCAATAGTTTAAAGTTCACAATTATGAGCAAAGCTAGAGGCTATCGCAGAGGGCAAGTGAGGAGGAGGAGAGACTGTGGGGGAGAGAAGATGGGAGGCGACTGCTGACGCTGCAGACACACAGACGAGCTGCTGGCTCAGTGGCTACCGGAACAACGCTCCGGACTACTGGGGTAACTGGCCCCGCGGCTAAAAGTAGCGGCAGACGAGCAACGGACCCACGGGCGACTGGCGACTACCGGAGATTGTAGCCTCCGGACTGCTGCTGCTGCTGACGACAAGACTGCTGCCTCCACTCGACCTCCCCCAAACAGTACCACCCCTCCTGACACACACCCGCTGCTACACCGCTAGCTCCACTCCCCCTTCACCCCCCCTTAGCACCACTCCAACGGCTCCAACAAGTCCACCCCCCCTCAGCGGCAGCTGCAGCACAGGGAGACGGAGGAGGAGGAGGAGCAGGGAACGGCACACAGTAGTTTCACCCCCATACCCCTCACCCCCAAACCCTAATTCAGGAGAACGGGCTGTAGGAGGGGTGGGGCGCCAGCAGAAGCACGGGGGACAGCGGGGAGGGCAGGGGCAGCGAGGAAAGGGCCGCCCACGGGCCTGGCACAGCCTCCCGAACCGCGCGCAGGCGGCCCGAGCCGCGCGCGGGCCTGGCGCAGCCCGTACGGGCCGCGCGCGGGCCTGGCGCAGCCCGTACGGGCCGCGCGCGGGTCTGGCGCAGCCCGTACGGGCCGCGCGCGGGTCTGGCGCAGCCCGTACGGGCCGCGCGCAGGCCTGGCGCAGCCCGTACGGGCCGCGCGCCGGCTGTACGGGCCGCGCGCAGGCCACGACGGGCGACGGGGGGCGACGCGCGGGTCCCCGTCGCCCGTCGCAGCGCCTCCCGAGGGCGACGCGGCGAGTGACGGGGTAGAAGCCCGCCGCGCGCCTCGGGGCGCACAGCGGGCAGAGAACCGCCGCGCGCCACGGGGCGCACGGCGGGCAGAAAACCGCCGCGCGCCTCGGGGCGCACGGCGGGAAGAAAAACTGCCGCACGCCACGGGGCGTGCGGCACAGAAGGTAGTAGTGGAAGTTGCAGCGGAAGCAACGAGGTGGTGAGCCCACCCACAGGATCGATCCAAGGGGATCGACCTGCTCTGAGAGCATGTGAAAGTTTAAAAAGAAAAAGGAGGAGTTAAGAAGAAGGAGGGTTGCACTAGCAAGAATGAGGATACAAATAGCAAACCCTAGAAGGATTGTACTCGCTATAGAGCACCCCACTACAGGCTAGAGCATAATATTCTGACAGGGCAGTGGAGAGGCGGTCAGGGAGACGAGTGACTACCCAGTGGACTGTGAGCCAAATAGGAGGAGGAGCAACAAGAAGCTGAGCCTCAGTGCAAGCTGCTCGGTAGCTAGCGACAAGGGAGCGCAAGTGTGTGGCTAGGTCAGAGACAGTCGCAAAAGAGCCGAGGTCGGGAAACACGAACGGCATGAGGATGCGGCTGAGGGAGGCAGAGGAAGGGGTGGAATAGCGTGCAGAAATAGCATCATACACCTCCTTCGCAGTCTCTACCAGGTCGAAGTGAGCGGCCTCAGTCGGTGGAAGGAGCTCGGTCAGCGCGAGTGCAGCCGCAGCGTCACGGGAGTCCCAAACGTCCCGCGCCAAGACGAGACGAGCGTAGTCCGCCTGTGCCTCCGGAGTCGGGGGGGGCACGGCAGGGAGGGGCTCGGGACGCGGTGGTGCCTGGAGGGCGCCGGACGCGTGGGCGTACAGGGTGGCGCCGTCCTGGCGCTGACTGGTGAGATAGCGCTGAGTCTGGCGGAGCCAGGTGCCGAACTCTATCGGGCGCCCCTCTGCATCGAAACGAAGGCGGCGGGAGGAGTCCATATTGGACGCTAGGCTAGGAACAGCTGGAGCACGGAGCAAACGGAGCTAGGAGCGAGGAGCGCCAGGTGGGACTAGGCGAGGTACTGCTGGAGCACGGAGGAAAACTGAGCTAGGAACGCCAGTCTAGTAACGAACGGAGCTGGGAGTTAGCTGACCTAGGAGCACACGGCTGGAGGAGGCAGGGCTGACGAGCCGATCGAGGAGCCAGAGGGTCGTTCGAGGGGCTGGCGGAGCGAGGAGAGACCTAGCTAACAACGAACGTCAGGCCTAGCCTAAACAGCTAAGCGGAGCGGCCTCCAGCCGCGACGGTGCGAAACACTGTGAGTATGAGTGACGCGAGTGTCGAACCAACAGAGGTCGGGTGGTCCTGGGTGGTGTGCGCGCGTGATAAGGGGATGTGAGCGTTTGGAAGGGGCTCTGAGCGGTTGGAAGGGGCTGTGAGCGGTTGGAAGGGGCTGTGAGCGGTTGGAACGGGCTGTGAGCGGTTGGAAGGGGCTGTGAGCGGTTGGAAGGGGCTGTGAGCGGTTGAAAGGGGCTGTGGGCGGGTGGGAGGGGCTAGCTGGCGCCAGCTGCTGGCGGCTAGGTTCCGGTGGCTAGCTGCTGCTGGCGGCTAGCTTCTGCCTAGCCGTGCTGCTGCTGCAGGAGCACGCGCTGCTGCCTAGCCGTGCTGCTGCTGCAATGCACACGTTGCTGCCTAGCCGTGCTGCTGCTGCAATGCACGCGCTGCTGCCTAGCCGTGCTGCTGCTGCAATGCGCGTGCTGCAGTGGCGTGCGCGGCTGCCGCTGGCTAACGCGCGCGCTGCTGCGGGCTAAGAACGACTACGCGGGCCCGCGGGGGGGGGGGGGGAGAGTCCCTTCTGGAGCGCGACGAAACGAGGGGCCAGCGGGGCCCTGTAAACGCGACGAAAAACGAGGCCCGCGGGGGCCCTTAAACGCGACGAAAACGAGGCCCGCGGGGGCCCTTAAACGCGACGAAAACGAGGCCCGCGGGGGCCGTCCTACCCGCGACGAAACGGGGCCTAAGGGACGGGCGCCTCGGGACCGGCTAAGGGAGGGAGCGGAAGCGTGGGAGGGAGTAAAAAACCTACTCTAATACCATCTTAAGATAGGCTAGGAGACAAGTGTCGAGAGTAATGTTTGAGTAAGGAGGGACAAGGAGATACAAATGTCGACCTAAAGTGTTGTACCCTTTAGAGGGCAACTCACAGTAGCCTATCTAACAATATATAGAATATATAAACATTTGACAGCATTATGCGCCTTCCATTCTTCATTTCCCATTCATCAGGCACCTGGTTCTCGATTCCCCATGCGGTAAGTTCTAATTTCTCCCAATAGCATCAAGCATGTGATTTCCATGTCTCATGCATGTCCCATTCGATTAGCAACTGAAACCCGTTTACCATGCTTTAGCATCTCCTTCCCATTTCCCATGTAGCAAGAATATGGTTCTATCATGCCATTCGCATGACATATATTTTCTATTTTGCATGCATGATGCGTCTGATTCCGATTCCCCGTTTTATTATGCCATGCGCATGACATTTATTTCTATTTTGCATGCAAGATGCATATATTTCCAATCACCCGATTTCATTTCTGTGCTTCAAGCCTCTGATTCTCATTCTCATGCTGCATACATCATGCATTTCTGCACGTAGGGGACAGGGGGGGGGGGGGGGTGAGCGGTGGGTGATTTAGCACAGTGAGGAGTGCAGTGGGTAGCGGTGTTGTCTCGTGCTGCTGATTCAGTGAAGTGCTGGCAGACGGGATGAGAAGCAGCTCTTGTGACTTGTCTCAGCGTTGGTTTTGGGTCATTGCTCATGAGGCGCATGACGGCGTGCACGCCGCTGCAGAGACTGAGCGGGTCAACCCACTCTCTGCGACCGACAGGCGACCAGGAGGAAGAGACTAGCGACCTGGTTCCTGACGATGACGAGGAGTAGCTATTAGCTAATGCAGGAGTTAGTTATGACTGTCTGACGATCTTTAGTTATGAAAAAAATGATTTATTGAAAAGATAGAAGATGTGATTAAAACAACCTTTCATTAAAGGGGGAGGGTCTTATAAAAGCAAGTCACTACATATGGGGTACTCCTCACAAAAGAGGCTGTAATAAAAGTCCTGTAGTCCAGAAAGAACACCCCGGCTGGGCCTATATGCGGGGGGTTCTTTCTGACGGGAGTTTGCGGTCATAACACAACGGACCCAATCCATCTCATACTGCACTGCAGCCTCCTCTACTAACTACAGTAACTGGCATCTGCACTCCAACCAACTATTCCGCGGCTCAACGCTGTTGAGATGCATCCATCACTATCCAGCACACGGTTTCTCTATCCTGCTGTGCCCATGCCCATGGCCATCGCCGCCACGTCAGCTTCACTGAGGAGAGTGGCAGTTGCGCCGCCCATCGATGCCGCCCGGTCAAACGGCTGTGCCATGCGCCGCAGAAACTATGAAGAGGCAGAGGGACGGAGGGGAGGAGGTGGAGTGGGAAGCGGAAAGGTGAGTGGGGGGAGAAAGAGGGGGTAAAGGTATGGTTGGGTGTGAGAAATGATGGTGATGATTGTTGGTCAACTCTGCTGAAATGATGGTGATGATTGTTGGTCAACTCTGCTAAAATGATTGAGCAATCTGAAAGCAGAACAGACAGTGAGCTACTCCCATAGAAGAGGGGGAGAGGGGGGAGGGGGGGGTGCAGATGTTGCAAGTGAGTGTTGAAGTCAAAGAATGTACAGAATCACAAGAAGTGAACACAAGCACTCGAAGTGAACACAAGCACATGAAGTGAACACAAGCACATGAAGTGAACACAAGCACATGAAGTGAACACAAGCACATGAAGTGAACACAAGCACATGAAGTGAACACAAGCACTCGAAGTGAACACAAGCACATGAAGTGAACACAAGCACTCGAAGTGAACACAAGCACACGAAGTGAACACAAGCACTCGAAGTGAACACAAGCACTCGAAGTGAACACAAGCACATGAAGTGAACACAAGCACTCGAAGTGAACACAAGCACTCGAAGTGAACACAAGCACACGAAGTGAACACAAGCACACGAAGTGAACACAAGCACACGAAGTGAACACAAGCACTCGAAGTGAACACAAGCACACGAAGTGAACACAAGCACACGAAGTGAACACAAGCACATGAAGTGAACACAAGCACATGAAGTGAACACAAGCACTCGAAGTGAACACAAGCACTCGAAGTGAACACAAGCACTCGAAGTGAACACAAGCACACGAAGTGAACACAAGCACATGAAGTGAACACAAGCACATGAAGTGAACACAAGCACTCGAAGTGAACACAAGCACTCGAAGTGAACACAAGCACATGAAGTGAACACAAGCACATGAAGTGAACACAAGCACTCGAAGTGAACACAAGCACATGAAGTGAACACAAGCACATGAAGTGAACACAAGCACATGAAGTGAACACAAGCACATGAAGTGAACACAAGCACATGAAGTGAACACAAGCACATGAAGTGAACACAAGCACTCGAAGTGAACACAAGCACACGAAGTGAACACAAGCACACGAAGTGAACACAAGCACATGAAGTGAACACAAGCACAAGAAGTGAACACAAGCACTCGAAGTGAACACAAGCACTCGAAGTGAACACAAGCACTCGAAGTGAACACAAGCACACGAAGTGAACACAAGCACACGAAGTGAACACAAGCACTCGAAGTGAACACAAGCACACGAAGTGAACACAAGCACACGAAGTGAACACAAGCACATGAAGTGAACACAAGCACATGAAGTGAACACAAGCACTCGAAGTGAACACAAGCACTCGAAGTGAACACAAGCACACGAAGTGAACACAAGCACATGAAGTGAACACAAGCACATGAAGTGAACACAAGCACTCGAAGTGAACACAAGCACATGAAGTGAACACAAGCACATGAAGTGAACACAAGCACATGAAGTGAACACAAGCACATGAAGTGAACACAAGCACATGAAGTGAACACAAGCACTCGAAGTGAACACAAGCACATGAAGTGAACACAAGCACTCGAAGTGAACACAAGCACACGAAGTGAACACAAGCACTCGAAGTGAACACAAGCACACGAAGTGAACACAAGAACACGAAGTGAACACAAGCACTCGAAGTGAACACAAGCACTCGAAGTGAACACAAGCACACGAAGTGAACACAAGCACACGAAGTGAACACAAGCACACGAAGTGAACACAAGCACACGAAGTGAACACAAGCACACGAAGTGAACACAAGCACTCGAAGTGAACACAAGCACACGAGCATATACCCAGTCCTTGCCTCCTTCCCATTCCACTCCCACCTCGCCTCCCTTAAGGTCGGTGGAGAGGTGCCTCACCTCCCTGGCGATGTGCACGCCTCACCTCCCTGGCGATGTGCACGCCTCACCTCCCTGGCGATGTGCACGCCTCACCTCCCTGGCGATGTGCACGCCTCACCTCCCTGGCGATGTGCACGCCTCACCTCCCTGGCGATGTGCACGCCTCACCTCCCTGGCGATGTGCACGCCTCACCTCCCTGGCGATGTGCACGCCTCACCTCCCTGGCGATGTGCACGCCTCACCTCCCTGGCGATGTGCACGCCTCACCTCCCTGGCGATGTGCACGCCTCACCTCCCTGGCGATGTGCACGCCTCACCTCCCTGGCGATGTGCACGCCTCACCTCCCTGGCGATGTGCACGCCTCACCTCCCTGGCGATGTGCACGCCTCACCTCCCTGGCGATGTGCACGCCTCACCTCCCTGGCGATGTGCACGCCTCACCTCCCTGGCGATGTGCACGCCTCACCTCCCTGGCGATGTGCACGCCTCACCTCCCTGGCGATGTGCACGCCTCACCTCCCTGGCGATGTGCACGCCTCACCTCCCTGGCGATGTGCACGCCTCACCTCCCTGGCGATGTGCACGGCCATGTCGGTGGAGAGGTTGAGGTGTGCGTCGGGCAGCTGCGACACGATCCACCCCGGCAGCTTGCTGCGCTTGTCATGCCGGTTGTACCTGGCGTGGCAGGAAGAGGGGCGGGGAAGAGGTGAGTGAGAGGGGCGGGGAGGATGAGGAGATGGGGAAAGGCTGTGGGTTGGGTGGAAAACTGCTTGCCTCAGTTGTGGTGCCGGTTGTACCTGCGAGGCAGGCAGGGGGAGTGGAGGGTGAGATCGAGATGGGTAAAGAAGGGGTAGTGCTTGCGAATTGACTTGGAGAGAGCTTGCTGAACTAGCTGTGCTGGAGGTGGGGATGGCAACTGCTTTGGAGTCAAACCTCTCCGAAGCAGCTGAATGGCGGGGGGGGGGGGGGGGGGAGGAGGGGGGGGAGGGGGAGGGGAGGACGGGGGGAGAGCCCCTACACAAACGTGGGGGAGAAGCGGGAAGGTGAAGGAGGGCACAACAACAAAAAAAAAACTTTGTATACAGAGGGTAGGGGAGAGGCAGGGAGGAGGGAGGAGGGGAGG
The DNA here is from genome assembly GCA_947471745.1 of Closterium sp. Naga37s-1. Taxonomy (NCBI): domain Eukaryota; kingdom Viridiplantae; phylum Streptophyta; class Zygnematophyceae; order Desmidiales; family Closteriaceae; genus Closterium; species Closterium sp. Naga37s-1. Next base: position 1,742,928 of record CANJKZ010000166.1, read on the forward strand.
GGATGAGGGGGGCACGAGAGAATGGCTGTGAGGTGACCAAAAATGAAATGTGCCAGCCTTGCATACGGCCTGTGCTCACCGCTTGTCAGCGAATATCATGATGCCATAGTCGGACTTGGACCGAATGACCCTCCCCACACACTGCGCTGCTTGCCTCTAGTGGGAGTGGTGGGTGAAGGATGGGGGACGAATGGGGGAGAGATGGGGGAGAGATGGGGGAGAGATGAGGGAGAGGTGGGGGAGACACGGGGAGAGACGGGGGAGAGACGGGGGAGAGACGGGGGAGAGACGGGGGAGAGGCGGGGGAGGCGTGGTGGAGGCGTGGGGTGGGCGAGGTGCGCTCACGATGGCGTCGAAGGTGAGGAAGTCGTTCTCCTGGATCTGAAATGTCTCCCTCAGATACTCCAGGCGCGCCCTCAGTATTCTGTCCCGCGCACCGGGGAGAGGGCACAATGGCAGGGTGAAGGGGCGCTGCTATCAGTATGGGAGGGTGGGGAGCCAGGACGGGCAGAGAGGTGGACGCGTTGAAGGCTGTCGCGTCATGAAGCCTTTGGTGATGGCAAGACACTGTATGAGTCAGTTAGCATTCCAGATTTGACCTCCCCAACCTGGCATGTCACATGTGCAATTGACAGACTCGAGCAACAGGCAGCGCACACAGACAGGAATCCCTGGTCACGTGCACGATTTGACCTGGCACATTGACAAGTTGGAGAGTTAGACAAGTCACCTGCTGAGGGTGTACTGGAAGGGCACGCCAAACATGATAACGAGTCGGCCATAATGGCGGTCAAAGTCGATCCCCTCCGCCACCTTGCCCCTGGCTTGAGCGAACGCAGACCACGGCGGGGAGGGTGTGGGAGGCAGGCGATAGAGATGAGACACTCATTCATGGTAGAAAGGCGTTCTGAAGCACTCATGGTAGAAAGGCGTTCTGAAGCACTCACAATAGTACTTCTGTGTTTGGTGGCGGTAATTGCTTGATACCTAGTATTGTATAAAGAAGGTGGCAACTGATATCGTGATGCTAAATACCATCAAGAACGAGTTCTGCACCATACAGAATGTCTTATCAACGACGCCACCTTATGTGTTAGCATATGCCACGTTTTAGTGGCAACTGTCACCCTAAAGGGAAGCTTAAGTCACCTTACAGGGCAGCATATGTCATCAGGCAGAATACTGTCACTTGTGCGTGCGTGAAGCCCGCAAGTACACAGAGGTCCTAATCAAGTAAGGCTGACGAGACATCTCGCACCGCTATCTATCTCTGGATGACTCTTTCTGCCATGCTGAAAGAACTGGCATATGAGCTCTGTAAGCACTTCTCTTGAGCCCGCCTCACCTGCTCGTAGGATCTTTGCCTTTCTCCCACCTCAACCGTGTCCCGCCTCACCCGTCACGAGCTGGAGCCCACCTGGCGATGGAGAAGAAGACCCCTCCGCGGCCGCAGTCACAGGCGCGGCGGTAGTTGTCAAGGGCGAGCGTGGTCTCCACCACGTCCTGTGTCTCGATGAACACCAGCTTGTGCTCCATCACCTCCTGCCAGCATGGCGGGCCGTGGGGGGCACAGGGGGCACGCGGGCCATGGGGATGTGATATTGGGCATGGCATGCAGCATGGGTGCTCTCCACCACGTCCTGTGTCTCGATGAACACCAGATTCTGCTCCATCACCTCCAGGTAGAGTGGGCGAGGGGCGGCACGGGAAGCACGGGGGGCACAGGGCATGGCCTGGGGCACAGTATGGGCATGGCACAGGGCATGGCCTGGGGCACAGTATGGGCATGGCACAGGGCATGGCCTGGGGCACAGTATGGGCATGGCACAGGGCATGGCCTGGGGCACAGTATGGGCATGGCACAGGGCATGGCCTGGGGCACAGTATGGGCATGGCACAGGGCATGGCCTGGGGCACAGTATGGGCATGGCATAGGGCATGCATGGCCTGGGGCATGCATGCGGCAGAGGATGGGATATGGGTTGGGGCAAGTGGCATTGCAAGCGTGGTTGCCATGTCAGCATGTCCCGCGCGTCAGTGATCACCAGCTTGTGCTCCATCCCCTGGGCCCTGGGGGTATGGCGCCATGCCGCATGCCATGGGGGGGCATGGCGCCATGCGGCATGAGAATAAGTAACATGCATGCCATTGCGATGGTGGGTTTGCCCATGTCCCGTGACCCGACCAACACCAACTGGTAATCGATCACCTTATGATGGAGAGGGGTGTTGGAAGTGATCGGCATGGGTTGGGCGTGGTGCAGCACAGCCCAGTCGCATGGTTTGGTTGAGATGCGACTGGGCTGTGCTTCCACCAAACCCTTCATCTCCATTGCTGGCCATGGCATTCATGGTGGCGCATGGCACGATGGCACATGGCACGATGGCACATGGCACGATGGCGCATGGCACGATGGCGCATGGCACGATGGCACATGGCACGATGGCGCATGGCACGATGGCGCATGGCACGATGGCGCATGGCACGATGGCACATGGCATGATGGCGCATGGCATGATGGCGCATGGCACGATGGGCCATGGAAGGGGCACCACTAGCATTGCTCCCATGTGGCCCACGTCTGTCTCACTACCACACCTGGTCCTTCACCTCACAAACCCCAACTTGGAAACCCTCCACCTCGTACCTTTGTACCAAGAACAGGACAACCAACCCCGAAACTCCCAAGCCCTGAGCCGCACCTTGAGGATGCCCATGTCGTTCCAGCTGTTCACAATGCCGTCCATGTACGCGTAGCTCACAAAGAAACAAACGATGCCATCCGGCACGCACGCGGCCATGTCGACGAGCAGGCGGCCGTAGTTGCGCACGACACCGGGGTCGCTGCGCATGTCAAACCGCGTGCTCAGCGGCAGCTGGTCGCTGGTGGGGGGGTCAAGAGAATGAGGATGGTCAACAGGGTTGGGAGGGTTCAGGGTTGCGCCCATAATTGCGCACCACAGCCGGGGCGCTGCGCATGTTAAAGCGCGTGCTCCGAGGCAGCTGGTCGCTGGTGGGGCAGGGACAACAGTTTCACAGGGTTCTGGGTTTCGGGTTGTACCTATGAAAGAATGAATCTTCACCTCCCTTACCCCCCTGTGTGACGACCAACGCGAGATAGTACCGGGAAAGCAGCAGAGGGAGGAACCGGATGCACACGGAGTGTGAGTTAGTGGAGGATTGGCAGTCTCTACAGCATCATTGTACCATTTATTACTGCCCTGTCACACCTCCCTTACTGACTTCATGTCACGACAAGAGTGCAGAGGAAACACTCTCCCACGCATGAAAACCCCCCCTTACTCTCACGCACAACAACCCGCCCTCATCTCACCTGCCGCGGGTGACAACGAGCGGGCAGAGGCAGTCACGCGAGAGCGACATGGAGAGGGAGCGGATGCAGACGGGGTGGAAGTTGAGCAGGCGCGGGTACAGGTCGATGGGGCTCAGCGTGCCGCTCGTTATTATCACACTCTGAAACCGCTCAAAGGTGGGGCGGATGGCCAGTGATGCATCCAGACAGCTCAGCTGCCGGGCAACGGGATGAGTGGGGTGGCAGCGGAGAGGGATGGGGGCAAAGGGTAGTGGAAAGCGTGAGTGAAGGAAAAGGGAGAAAAGAGCTGGAGAAAAGGCAAGAAGAGAGTAAGTAGGAGAATGAGGAGGGCGTGAAAGTGCAGGAGTGAGGAATCGAGCTGGCATCGAAGGGAGAAAACAGCAGCACCACCCCACCTGCAGCAGCACCCACCTGCAGCACCCACCTGCAGCACCCACCTCACCTGCAGCACGGGGTCAGCTAGTTGTGGCTGGCGTTCATCAAAGGGCTCGATGATGATCGCGAAGCCGCGCGTGTACGTGCCGATGAGCGTGGCGAGGTCACAGACGCACTGCAGGTGGCCCATCTCGTCCACCTCCGCCACCTGCAGCGTCAACAGCAGCGACTGCAGCCGGTCGTAGCACAGCTGCAGACTCTTGCTCTCTATGCCCGTTGCTGCCTGTACCATGCACGCATGCACACGGGCAGGGCAGGCGTGCAGGAGGGTGAACGGAACGTTAAGCCATGGCATTCCTGTCGTGGGATGTACAGAGAACAAGTGCAGGTGACGCGCAGAATGAGGGCACGTGTGTGGAGTGGCGTTGACTCACTCGCCTGCAGGGCATGCAGGAAGGCGAGGGGCCCTTCGGACTCGACGCGCGTGGTGTTGAGGCGCGTCTGCAGGTAGGCGAGGAAGCGCCGCAGGAAGGCCAGGAAGTGCTCCGCGCGGCGGATGTTGCCCGGCACCGCCTCCTGTAGGATGTCCGCTGGCAGCAGTGGGTTCGCCAGCCACATGTCCGATGCTGATTGGCGGGAAGGGGGGGATAGGGAGAGGGGAAAGGGGGGGAGGGGGTTGGATGAGAGGAAGGGAGAGGGAGATGGTTGGCAGGAGGTGGGGAGAGTGAGGGAGGAGGAGGTGAGATGGACTGTGCGGTAGATGGGTAGGTGAGAAGGGGTAGGTGCAGGTAGGTGAGGAAGCTGCGCAAGAAGGCCAGGAAGTGCTCCGCACGGCACCGCCTCCTGTAGGATGGTTGCTGGTAGCAGTGGTTTGTCCAGCCACGTGTCTGCATGCTGATTGGCGGGATGGGGGGGATGGGAAGAAAGGTGGGGGGGTGAGAGGAGGGGAGAGTGGGATGGATGGTTGGCATAGCAATAGTTGGGGGATGTGAGGAAGATGGTGATGAGATGGAGTGTGTGGGAGGGGGACAAGGGACAAGGGACAAGGGGCAAGGGACAAGGGACAAGGGGCAAGGGGCAAGGGACAAGGGGCAAGGGGCAAGGGACAAGGGACAAGGGACAAGGGACAAGGGGCAAGGGACAAGGGACAAGGGGCAAGGGACAAGGGACAAGGGACAAGGGACAAGGGGCAAGGGTCTGGGAAGAAGAATCAGGGGAGAGGGGAGACTGAAGAGAAGAGAGTTTGAAGGGGAGACGAAAGGGGCGAGACGGGAGGAGAAGAGGAGGAAATGGAGTGGTGTGTGAGCGTAAGTGGGTGTTGGCGACCGAGGAGACGATAAAAGGGGCAGGGGGAGAAGAGACGTGAGGTGGTGTTGGTGCCGTACGCAGTGCTTGTGTGATGTTGGAATGAGAGGCAGAGCACCTCCTTGCGGTGTTGAGCGAATGCTTCTGGTGGAAGCTGCCACTTATCCACCTTGAATCTGGGTTAGGGTTTCGTTATTCTGTGCTGTATGACTGTTGGAATCACCTGACAGGTTTCCTTCGTAGTGAGTAACTGGCATTTCAACCTTGTGTTGGAATCATGGCAGGTCACCTCTGCTGCAAGTAACTGGCATGTAAACCTTGTGAGGCAATCACCTGGCAGGTTGCCTCTCTGCGCCAGCCCATCCACCAGCCGTCGGTACTCCTCCTTCAGCCTCTCCGCGTCCGTTGCCTTGAACCTGTCACGCGCACACCAAACAATGTGCACTGCACCTGCGATTGCCTAGTAAAAATACTAACAACCGCGCACACTGGGGTCACGCAAAGGACTCATGCAGAGTGCCAGGCTGAGTCATAGCGGAGTGGTGAGTGAAACAACTCATCAAGAGTCGTGCCCGACTTGATGCACCAAGTCGGATCGAAATTGAGCTACTTCGGGAATTGACTCAACTCGACTTTGTTCCCCCAATCCCTCTGATCCCCCTCGCCCTCTGCCCCCCTCTCCCTCTGCTCTCATTCCCCTCTGCTCTCCCTTTCCCTCTTCTCTCCCTCCCTCTCCTCTCCCACTTCCCTCTAGTCCCCCTCTCCCCCTTCTCTCTCTACCTGCTTTCCCCTCCCCCTGCTCTCCCTCTGCTCCCCCTCTCTTCCTGCTTACTCTCTCATCCCCCTTCCCCTTTGTTCCACGTCGCCCTCTGCTCCCGCTATCCTGCAGCGCCCTACCGGCACCGATCAATCATCGTACTGAGTGGAACAAGCTTTCGAGGACCCTCTTCCCCCCTCCGCCTTCCCTGCCCTCCCCACTCACCGCTCAATGGTTGTGTTGAGCCGGGCGAGGTTCCTGTGAGCGCCATCAATGGTCTGCTGGCGCACGTTGACGCTTAAAGCCTCGATGCACACGTTGTCGATGTTGTGGGCCTCGTCAAACACCACAATGCTCTCCCGCTCCAGCTCCCGCGAGATTATCCCCGACACCTTGGGGTCCAGCAGGTACTGGTAGTTGTACACCACCACGTTAGCGAAATTGATCATGTGCCGTGCCAGAAAATACGGGCACCACCCCTTCTCCCGCCCAAACGCCCGCAGGTCCTGGAGCGTGTACACTCCGGGCGGCAGAGCGGCTTCTTGTCCTTTGCGGTCAAACTGGTCAAAGTAGGTGCAGACCTCGATGTCGGGGTTCTCCAGCGCGGCCGCGCGCACCCACGACGCCGTGCGCTTGCGGCACCCCGCGTCCACGCTCTCGCGCGACCCCTCGCCCGCCACCACCGGGTGGATGCACAGGTTCTTGCGCGAGCTCAGCCCCAGGGCTAATATCCGCGGGACTCCGCTCGCGCCTTTCCCCCCTGCGCCGTTTCCCCCCGCGCCGGCGCCGGCGGCGGCTTCCCCCGCGAGCGCGGTCTGCTGGTAGGCGTGCAGCAGGCGCAGCTCGGCGAGCGCCTTCTCCATCTCGTGCACCGTGCGCGTGCAGTACACGAGCTTGCCCGTGCCCTTGCGCGCCATCTGGTACGACGTGATGAGCGACAGCAGCGTGATCGTCTTGCCCGTGCCCGTCGGCATCTCCAGCACGCAGTGGCCCTTGGCGTCCAGCGTACGTTTCAACTCCACCATGTACTCGTACTGCTCCGGGTAGATGTACTCGTACGGGAAGTACACGTCGAGGTCCTCTATTCGGAACTTCATTGCGGCTGCTCTGGCTTACGGCGGTAATTCGGAATTGATTAGTAGTTATAGTAGTGATGATGCATGACGACAGGAATAAAACACTACATAAGCGTGCATGGGAAAGGTGGGGTGCGAACGGCTAATAACACTACTACGAACTAGTACTACTACTAAGTTGCTGGTGCTACTACTAACGACGGCCTGTGTAGGCGGAATGAAGGTGACGTGAGGGAGAGTTTGGCTCAGCCTTACCCACGGTTAAGCACGGTGGAAATGTTTGCAGTGCTTTATCCCAGCACTCCTTGAGAGAGAATTACTGTAGAACCTGGATCGGTGATTCATCCTTACTCGCGTGGCCTCGAATTACTCAAGTGGCCACCAAATTTGGTGATAATTACTCGAGTGGTCACACCAGGGGATTCCCGCTGGCTTTTTTTTTCCCGGCGCATTACCCTACAAAGGTTCGTATCGCCGAAACCTCTGCATTGATAATTGCGCGATTTTCAATTTACGCGATGATATATAATGGATGTTTTCGTGTGATAATTTATATTCGAAATTTATGTTCATGACTCTATATGACCGCGCCTGATTTGACGCGTATATAATCGGGCACATCATATATTAATGCCCGATCATATATTTCCGCGATCATAAACTGCAATGTCCGGGCGTCAATGCGCGGGACATTTAATGACCGCGCATGATTGGTCGATTATATGCGCGGTGCTTTGTTTTGCAATGCGCGTCCAATCAGGCGCGGTCATATGGGGTCACGATAATAAATTTCGGATATCGAAGATCGCGCATTAATTAGTACAGAGGTTTCGGGGATACAAACCCTTGTAGGTAATGCGCCGGATTTAAAAAAAAAAGCCAGCGGAAATCCCCTCGCGTGGCCACTCGAGTAATTATCACCAAATCTGGTGGCCACTCGAGTAATTCGAGGCCGCGCGAGTAAGGATATATCACCGATCCAGGTTCTACACTAATTCTCTCACTCCTTGACCTGAAGGGCGCGGCTGTCAGAACGTTATAGCTTATACTTTTGTGTAGGCTGTAGTGGGGTATCCCATAGGGGGGTACAACCCAATTAGGGTTAGTACTTGTACCCACTTCATTCATAGTTCATCCACTCTTGTTTCTTCTCATGGTATCGAGCAGGTTCCCTAGTGGGAACTGATCCTAGGGCCCACCATCGATTTTTTTTTTTTTCTGCCCGAAGCGCGCTCCGCTTAGGCCCGAGTCGCGCCTCGGGTCCTCTCTCTACCGTCGCGGCCTCCCTCGAGCCGCCCTTGCTCGGCCGTCGCCGCCCTTAGCGGCCCGTCGCCACCCTACGCGGCCCGCCCGCCGCCCTTTTGACGCCCGCCCCGGCCACGTGAGCCGCCCGTCCCATGCGACGCGGCCCCTGCGCCGCCTGTCCCGGCCCGTCGCCACCTGACGCGGCCCGACGCGGCCCGTGCGCCGCCTGTCCCGGCCCGTCGCCGCTCGTCGCGGCCCGTCGCCGCCCGGCCCGTCGCCGCCCGTCGCGGCCCGTGCGCCGCCTCCCCCGGCCCGTCGCCGCCCGTTGTGGCCCGTGCGCCGCCTGTCCCGGCCCGTCGCCGCCTGGCTCGTCGCCGCCCTACCCTACCTGCGGCCCCGCCGCCCTACCTAGCGGCCCCGCCGCCCTACCTAGCGGCCCCGCTGCCTCACTCGGCGGCCCCGCCACCCTACCTGCGGCCCCGCCACCTCGCTCTCGGCCCCGTCACCTGCTGCAGCGCCGCCCGCCACCCTAGCCGCCCGAGCCGTCTCACCCGGCCGAGCAGCTGACCGCCGTGCCGCCCTTCAGCAGCACAACCGAGCCGCCCGACAGCAGAGCGGCCGAGCCGCCCAGCAGCCGAGCCGCCCGGCAGCCGAGCCGCCCTGCAGCCGAGCCGCCCAGCAGCCGAGCCGCCCTGCAGCCGAGCCGCCCAGCAGCCGAGCCGCCCAGCAGCCGAGCCGCCCAGCAGCCGAGCCGCCCAGCAGCCGAGCCGCCCAGCAGCCGAGCCGCCCAGCAGCGGAGCCGCCGACCCGCCGAGCCGCCCAGCAGCTGAGCCGCCGAGCCGCCGCGCCGCCCTCCTTCCGGGCCGCCCGACCTGCCCAGTCTGGTGAGCACAGCGCCTTTTCACTGCACTGCCCTCACCCTACTGTTTGCGCTGCTAGTCGTCTAGGGTCATGGCTACCCCTAGTGTTCTCGTCTTTGACGGTGAGGGTCGGGCCATTGACTTTGAGGTCTGGGTAGATGACCTGCAGCTGTTCTTACAGTGCGATAGGGCAGACGGCCTCTCTCTCTTTGACCTCACCTCTGGCGCCTCCACTGCCCCTGCTGCTGATGCTGACGCCACTGTTCGCTCCCAGTGGGCCACGCGTGACGCTGCTGCACGTCTTGCTGTGCGTCGCCACCTCCCTACCTCCGAGCGTGCGCACTTTAGTCAGTACAAGAGTGCTCAGACCTTGTACGACGCTGTAGTTGCGCGCTACTCCTCCCCTGCCACTGCTGCACTGAGCCGTCTCATGCTACCGTACCTCTTTCCTGACCTTGCTGCCTTTCCCACAGTCGCTGACCTCATTACGCACCTCCGCACTAGTGACACTCGCTACCGCGCTGCACTCCCTCCTGACTTCTGCGCCAAGAACCCCCCCCCCATGTACATCACTCTTTACTACATAGTCACTCGCCTTCCTGACTCCCTTCGCGTAGTCCGGGACCACCTTCTCTCTGTCTGTCCCACCACTCTCACTGTTGACCTCCTCGAGAAGTCCCTCCTAGCGGCCGAGAAGAGCATAGTCGCTGTAGGGGCCTCTCGTGGTGACCCGCGCACCCCCATCTTTGAGGGGTGTTCCCCCTCCCCCCTTCTGCCCTCTGTTGCCTCTGCTGCTGCGGCCGACCTCCTTGGTCTTGAGTCGGTCGGTGTGGCGTCTGCCCCTAGCGGGAGACGCCGCTCTGGCAAGGGCAAGGGGGGCAAGGGCGCTGGAGGAGCGAGCGGGGGCGGTGGAGGTGGAGGTGGCGGCAGTGGGGGGAGTGGGGGTGGCGGTGGGAGTGGAGGTGGGGGTGGAGGGGTCGGTGGCGGCGGTGGAGGCGGAGGTGGCGGCGGCGGTGGCGGTGGGAGCGGAGGTGGCGGAGGAGGCGGCGGTGGAGGCGGAGGCGGAGGCGGCGGCAGTAGCGGAGGCGGCGGAGGCGGCGGAGGCGGCGGGGGTGGCGGTGGTGCTGGTCGCGGGTCTTCGCAGAGGATTGGCTCCGGTGGTGGCTCGCGCCAGCAGCAGCAGCGTGGTCGTGACACCCTGTCCCCTCAGCAGCTTCGTGAGTGGTACACTGCGCGTCAGCGGGGTGGGGGTTTTGGTCCGTGCTCCTACGTTTTGCGCACCGGCGACCGTGCGGGTGAGCAGTGTGGGGGTGCCCACCCCACCCAGCGCTGCTTTGGCCGCCTGACGGACGCGTGGCGTCACCAGTTCCCGGAGGCCTCAGAGATCCCTCGCTGGGGCGAGCTTTCCAGGGCGGGTGTTGCCATCTATGATCTTGACTTTGATGCTATTCTCTCTGCCATGTATGCTGTGTCTATTAGTGATGAGGGTGACTGTTACCGGTGTTTTCCGCCCGACCCGGGCATTGAGACTGCTGCTCTAGGTACTGGTGAGGCTGCCGCTCTAGGTGCTAGCGAGGCTGCTGCTCTAGGTGCCCGTGTGTCTGCGTCCTCAGGTACTGGTGAGTCTGCGCTCTCAGGTACTACGTCGGCTTCGGCCTCCCTCACCTTCACCCTTGACTCTGGGGCGTCTCGCTCCTTCTTTCGGGACCGCACCACACTCACACCGCTGAGTCGGCCGGTTGCAGTGTCTCTGGCTGACCCCTCTGGAGGTCCTGTCCTGTCTCGCTTCTCCACAGTCCTCCCGTGTCCAGCGGCTCCCTCTGGCACCCTGTCTGGTCTCTACCTCCCCTCGTTCTCTACGAACCTGGTGAGTGGTGCTGACCTCCAGGATGCGGGTGTACACCAGTTCACTCCTGCGCGTCAGCGGGTGACGCACTGTACAGAGGCTAGCACAGGCCGACACCTGGCTACGTTTACCCGTCAGCCGGGGTCGAGCCTGTACACACTGACCACTGCGTCTCCTCCCGTTACTGAGTCTGGTAGAGTCGCTTCGTCGGGTCGGGTGTTTGCTGGAGCGTCCAGGTCTGGTCCTGAGTCTGCCCCCTGTTCGTGTCGTCTCCTGTCTCACGAGACTCTCCTCTGGCATCACCGTCTTGGTCACCCCTCTCTGCTTCGGCTCAGAGGCATGGCCTCCCGTCTTCTAGTGTCTGGTCTCCCCCGGTCCCTCCCTCCCCTTCCTCAGGGCCCTGGCCCTACCTGTGTCCCCTGTGTCGAGGGGCGCCAGCGTGCTGCCCCTCACTCCTCCCAGTTTCCTCCGACAGAGGCCCCGTTGCAGACGCTTCACATGGACGTGTGGGGCCCAGCCCGCGTCCGTGGGCAGGGTCACGAGCGCTACTTCCTACTCGTTGTTGACGACTACTCGCGTTACACCGCAGTCTTCCCCTTGCGCAGCAAGGGTGATGTCACTAAGGTGCTGATCGACTGGATCCGCGCAGCTCGTCTCCAGCTCAGGCAGAGCTTTGGCTCTGACTTTCCTGTTCTGCGTCTGCACTCGGACAGAGGCGGGGAGTTCTCCTCTGGCCTTCTGCGAGCCTACTGTCGTGCACGAGGCATCCGTCAGACCTTCACGCTTCCGGACTCTCCGCAGCAAAATGGGATTGCTGAGCGCCGCATTGGCATGGTCATGGACGTCGCTCGTACGTCTATGATGCATGCGGCTGCCCCCCATTTTCTGTGGCCGTTTGCGGTGAGGTACGCGGCGCATCAGATCAACCTTCACCCTAGGGTCTCCACGCCGGAGACCTCCCCAGCCTTGCTGTGGACGGGGAAGGTTGGCGATGCGTCGGCGTTCCGGGTCTGGGGATCTCGGGCGTTTGTCCGCGACTTGTCTGCGGACAAGCTGTCCCCTCGTGCTGCTCCTTGCGTCTTCCTGGGGTTCCCCCCCGACGCGCCTGGGTGGCAGTTCTACCACCCCACCTCTCGCCGTGTTCTGTCCTCCCAGGACGTCACGTTCGACGAGTCGGTCCCCTACTACCGCCTCTTCCCCTACCGCACTCCGTCCCTCCCCCCGCCCCCGCTCTTCCTTGTACCAGGTCCCCCCCCGGTAGACCCCCTCCCCCCTCAGGGTCCTGCCCCTTCAGGTGTGTCCCAGGTAGACGCAGTCGAGCCTGTCGAGGTCACTGGTGACTCTGGTGCTGCTGAGGGTGCTGAGCCTAGGGGTGCTGAGACTGGGGGTGCTGAGCCTGGGGGTGCTGAGCCTGGAGGTGCTGAGCCTGGGGGTGCTGAGTCTGGGGGTGCTACGCCTGGGGGTGCTGAGCCTGGGGGTGCTGAGCCTGGGGGTGCTGAGTGTGGGGGTGCTACGCCTGGGGGTGCTGGGTCTGGGGGTGCTGAGCCTGGAGGTCCTCCGCCTGGAGGTTCTCCGCGTGCTTCGTCTCGTCGGGAGCCACTCTCTCCACACGAGCTGCGCGAGTGGTTTGCCCGGCGCTGGAGCCGTGCTGCTGGTGCTGGAGGTTCTTCGGCTACTGAGGGTGCTGCTGTTGCGGGTCCCGGAGGTGCTCGTCCTGGGAGTACTGGAGCTGCTGGGCCTGCAGGTTCGACTGGAGCTGGTGCTGCTGAGGGTGTTGGCGCTGCGACTACCACTGGTGGAGCTGCTGGAGGTGCTGCTGGAGCGGGTGCTCCTACTGGGGGTACTGGTGCTGTCCCTGCTGTTTCTGGCGTCGCTACGCGGCCTCGACCGTACTTCGTTCCACTCCTGCAGCAGGTTCTTGGTCTTCCGCCTTCTGCTGGTCCTCCTCCTCCCTTGGAGGGTCCACAGCCTGTCCCGTCGCAGTCACAGCTACAGCCTACCTCCCCTTTGCCTGCTCCTTCTCCCTACACTGGTCCTACTGGAGGTCTTACTGAGCGTCGTGAGCCTGCGTCTCGCCCTGCGTCGCCTGTCCGTACTGCTCGCGCTAGTGGTCGTGGTTCGCGTCCGCGTCCTCCTCCTGTCCCTGGCACGCACCGGATGTCTCTGCGTCCGTCCACTGCTCCTCTGCGTGCCCCTTTGCCTTCTCCTCCTGAGTCCTCCCTTCCTGCTCTTCCCGACCCGGAGTCGGACTCTCTTCGTGCTGCCAGTCCTACTGTCACGCGTTTCCTTGCTACTGTCGTCACTGACCCTTCTTTCGAGTCTACTGCTGCGTCTGCCCTAGTTGCTGAGCTCGTCGACTTTGCTGCTCACTGTCGCCTAGACTACGCTGCTAGTCTTGTTGCTGAGTCTGAGTCTGTCTGTCCTCCGTCCGTCGGGGGTGAGTGTGCCCTTGGCACGGACGTCCTTGAGGACAGGCAGGAGGAGTTCCAGTGTCTGGCAGCTGCTTCACCTCATCTCGTGTCCGTACTGCTTACCCCTGAGGGAGACCCGGATGCACTTGACATCCCGACTCCGCGCTCTTACGCGGAGGCGATAGAGGGTCCCTACTCCTCTCAGTGGCAGGCAGCTATGGATGCAGAGATGGCTTCCTGGAAGTCCACAGGCACCTACGTTGACGCTGTCCCCCCTCCTGGGGCGAACATCGTCAGTGGCATGTGGATCTTCAGGGTGAAGCGGCCGCCGGGTTCTCCGCCTGTCTTCAAGGCTCGTTACGTGGCTCGTGGCTTCAGTCAGCGGCAGGGAGTTGACTACTTTCAGACCTTCTCCCCCACCCCGAAGATGACCACTCTTCGGGTACTGCTACACGTTGCTGCTCACCGTGACTACGAGCTGCACTCTCTCGACTTCAGCACTGCTTTCTTGCAGGGCAGCCTGCACGAGGAGATCTGGCTGCGCCGCCCACCTGGCTTCACTGGGTCTTTCCCTCCTGGTACCCAGTGGAGTCTCCGGCGTCCAGTCTACGGTCTCCGCCAGGCGCCACGTGAGTGGCACGACACACTGAGGACTACGCTTGCGGCTCTTGGGTTTGCTCCTTCTACTGCTGACCCGTCGCTGTTTCTGCGCACCGACACCTCTCTGCCGCCGTTCTACATCCTCGTGTACGTCGACGACTTAGTCTTTGCCACAGCTGACACTACTGGACTCGCCCACGTGAAGTCCGAGCTGTAGAAGAGACACACGTGCACAGACCTGGGTGAACTGCGCAGCTACCTTGGCTTGCAGATCACCCGGGACAGAGCACGCCGCACCATTACCCTGACTCAGTCACACATGGTGCAGCAGGTCCTTCAGCGCTTCGGCTTCACGTACTCCTCGCCTCAGGCCACTCCTCTGCCTACTCGCCACTCACTCTCAGCTCTGCCTTCGGATGAGTCCGTAGAGTCGAGTGGCCCGTATCCAGAGCTTGTTGGCTGCCTCATGTACCTGATGACCTGCACACGACCTGACCTTGCATACCCTCTTAGCATTCTTGCACGCTATGTTGCTCCTGGGAGACACCGACCAGAGCACATGGCTGCTGCGAAGAGGGTGTTGCGCTACTTGTGCAGTACGTCGGGCATGGGGCTAGTGCTTGGAGGGCGGAGTCCAGTGGTCCTCACTGGGCACGCGGACGCTTCTTGGGCTGACGACCAGGCTACGCAGCGGTCGTCACAGGGTTACACTTTCAGCCTCGGTTACGGCTCTGTTTCGTGGCGGGCTACTCGCTCGTCTTCTGTTCTCGGCTCCAGTTGTGAGGCTGAGATCTACGCTGGGGCCATGGCTGCCCAGGAGCTTCGCTGGCTCGCCTACCTGCTGACCGACCTTGGAGAGCCGCCTCGTTCTCCTCCAGTCCTGTACGTAGACAACAAGGCCATGCTGGCCTTGTGTCGAGAGCAGAGACTGGAGCACAGAACTAAGCACATTGCTCTTCGCTACTTCCTTGCTCGTGAGCTACAGCAGCGTGGTCAGTTGCGGCTTGCGTACGTGGCCTCTGAGGCCAACACTGCTGATGTCTTCACCAAGGCACTTCCGCCTTGTGATCATCAGCGCTTCTGCACTCAGCTGGGTCTTGTCCCTGTCTTGCCTCACTTGCTCACCCCCTGACCTTGCTTGTACTGTTACATATATATATACCTGCTCTTGCTTGTCTAGCCTTATCTATATATATATGTACTCCTGCATGTGAACTGGCCTTCTGGCCTTGAACTTGTGCTCAGAATGTGTGGTGACGTTGTGATCCACCCTGAGCTTGCCTTGCTTTGCTTTGCTTGACTGGTCTTGTGACCCCTTGTTCTCCCCCACTTTGCCTATGGGGGTGTGTCAGAACGTTATAGCTTATACTTTTGTGTAGGCTGTAGTGGGGTATCCCATAGGGGGTACAACCCAATTAGGGTTAGTACTTGTACCCACTTCATTCATAGTTCATCCACTCTTGTTTCTTCTCAGCGGCAACTGCTAGAAAACGGACGGACACGTGGCTCGCGCCCTAGGGTTTCTTTGCAACAGTTGCGTAGAGATCTTCAAGGTCGCTCGAACATTTCATAACCGTCAGATACAGTAGGGAGCACTCGGTACAGGGAGATTCGGAATTTAAAAATTTTGGCGGGCGTTTCAACCAGTGACCAGACGTGATAGGTATGCGGGGCGAGGTGTGACCAAGCGTGATAGCGCTGTGATCACGCGCGATAGCAATATACTGTACTGTGACTGTCCGTGATACCCCTGTGACCAAACGAGATAACCCGGGCCAAATTGTGACTACGCGTATAATTTCTCGTGCGGTAAGGTGGAAAAATAGCTAAGTGCGAAATTGAATTCCGCACCTGTCGTTAGCGCGCCGAGTAGAACACGCAGCCGAGTGAACCCAAGCACTAAGAAAACAACCGAGAACGAACAAATTGCCAAGCTTCAGGTCATTTACCGAAGAAACGAGGTAGAAATTATGGGTGCAAAAAAAGGGAACAAACGAACAAGTGCGAACCGAAAAAAAATTGTATCAAGGGCGAACAAAAACAGAAATATCAACAAACACAAAACAAAGTCAGAATTCCCGAGCGAGTGGGACAAACACCACAGTACACCCAATCTCTCATCATTTTCACGTTGCTGCCATTAAGCGTTCCTAACAAATTGGGGGGAAAAGCCGAACCACGTGACAAACTGGCTCGAGGGCGTAAAATTTCCGTAACCGCTGTATACCCTTCTCAACCAAATGAAAACGTTGACAAAGCTGTTTGTAAAGTGCATCACCTCACCTAACCGCATTCTTCGCATTATGCTTGTACTAGGTGACAAGACCATTCTGAACGTAGTGACGCTTTACAACTCGTATATTTTCTGCAACCAGATGCTCTAGTAGCGCAAAAGAGGGTGTACAGTTGCGCGGGGTGGGTTGCGTAGAACTTGTAAGAGTGAATCTGCCGACCTGTCGTGAGCGCTAAATCAAACCTGAGCGCTAAAAAAAAAACCGAGTGGGCGACAAAAAACACAGCGGAAGGGGAGTAGCACAGAAAACTAGCAATGTCTTAGCAAAGCACCTTACAAACAACGCAAATTCGGTGGGGAAAACATACGGGCAACTGCGAGGGGGAAAACAAATATATATTGCATGATATTGCGAGGCCTTGATAATGAGACAATGGAACCCACGAAGTTCACAACATCACAATACAATGCATGTGCTGATTCAATCCAAAATTCATAGAAGACAAAATCCATGACTTCACAATATTATGTAAGCTCAGCTATAAATAATGCAGTGCTTGAAGACACTTACAGCTCTTAACCCATTTGCAGTTACCAGCATTTCTGATTTACACGTAAGTACTCATCTTCCATCTGCTACTGTAGTTGGTGCATGCTCTCTTGCAGTAGTTGTTAGAGCAGTTGTTCTTGCTCTTGCGGCTTCAAACGATGTATTCCCCTCTAGAACCCAATCGCATGTATTTACTCTTCTACTGCTTATTTGCAGGTGTTTGCTGCTGTTGTTTGTCAATTGCTATTCACTACTATCAGAATCTAACGAGCAGAAAAAATGAATGATCTAGCAGCAAGATGGGTACAAGTAGGAAACCCTAAATGGGTTGTGCCCCATATGGGCTACCCCACTATAGCCAACATAATAAGCATCATAAAAGTTTGACACACCCCCATAGGCAAAGTGGGGGAGAACAAGAGGTCACAAGACCGGTCAAGAAAAGCAAAGCAAGCTCAGGGTGGATCACGAAGTCACTACGCATTCTGAGCACAAACAAATGGCCATAAGGCCAGTTCACATGCAGACTTATATAAAAGAGAACAAGCAGTACAGTGATCACAACCTAGCAAGTGTAAGCATGCAGGTATAACAATATAGATCACAGTACAAGCAAAGTCAAGAAGTGAGCAAGTGAGGCCAAGTAGGCACAAGGCCTAGAACAGTACAGAAGCGCTGATGATCACAAGGCTGAAGTGCCTTGGTGAAGATATCAGCAGTGTTGGCCCGAGAGGCCACGTAAGCAAGACGAAGCTGACCACGCTGCTGCAACTCTCGAGCAAGGAAGTAGCGCAGAGCGATGTGCTTCGTTCTGTGTTCCAGTCTGTGCTCCTGACATAAGGCAATCATGGCCTTTTTGTCGACGTACAGAACCGGAGGAGAACGAGGCAGCTCTCCCAAGTCGGTGAGCAGGTAGGTGAGCCAGTGTAACTCCTGTGCAGCCATGGCCCCTGCGTAGATCTCAGCCTCACAACTGGAACTGAGAACAGAAGGCCAGCGGGTAGACCGCCACGAAACAGAGCCGGTGCCAAGGCTGAAAGTGTAACCCTGTGACGACCGCTGCGTAGCCAAGTCGTCAACCCAAGAAGCGTCTGCGTGACCAGTGAGGAAAACTCGAGCCCGTCCTCCAAGCACGAGCCCCATGCCCGACGTACTGCACAAGTAGCGCATCACCCTCTTAGCGGCCTTCCAGTGCTCTGGTCGGTGTCTCCCAGGCGCAACGTAGCGTGCCAGGATGCTAAGAGGGTAAGCAAGGTCAGGTCAAGTGCAGGTCATCAGGTACACGAGGCAGCCCACAAGCTCTGGGTACGGGCCACTCGGCTCTACGGACTCATCCGAAGGCAGAGCTGAGAGCAAGTGACCGGTAGGTAGAGGAGTGGACTGTGGCGAGGAGTACGTGAAGCAGAAGCGTTGAAGGACCTGCTGCACCATGTGCGACTGAGTCAAGGTAATGGTGCGCTGTGCTCTGTCCCGGGTGATTTGCAAGCCAAGATAGCTACGCAGCTCACCCAAGGCTGTGCACGTGTGTCTCTTCTACAACTCCGCCTTCACGTGGGCGAGTCCCTCAGTGTCAGCAGTGGCAAAGACCAAGTCGTCGACGTACACGAGGATGTAGAACGGCGGCAGAGAAGTGTCGGTGCGTAGAAACAGCGACGGGTCAGCAGTCGAAGGAGAAAACCAAAGAGCAGTAAGTGTCGTCCCCAGTGTGTCGTGCCACTCGCGAGGCGCCTGGCGGAGACCGTAGACTGGCCGCTGGAGGCTCCACTGGGTGCCTACAAGAAATGACCCAGTGAATCCAGGTGGGCGGCGCAGCCAGATCTCCTCGTGCAGGCTGCCCTGTAGGAAGGCTGTGCTGAAGTCAAGAGAGTGAAGCTCGTGGTCACGTTGAGCGGCAACGTGCAGCAGCACCCGAAGAGTAGTCATCTTCGGGGTAGGGGAGAAGGTCTGGAAGAAGTCAACTCGTCGCTGACTGAAGCCTCGTGCAACGTAACGCGCCTTGAAGACAGGTGGAGAACCCGGCGGCCGCTTCACCCTGAAAATCCACATGCCACTGATGATGTTCGCCCCATGTGGGGGAACCTCGTCGACGTAGGTGCCTGTGGACTTCTAGGAAGCCATCTCTGCGTCCATGGCTGTCTGCCACTGAGAGGAGTAGGGACCCTCTATCGCCTCTGCGTAAGAGCGCGGGGTCGGGATGTCTGGTGCATCCGGGTCTCCCTCAGGTGCAATCAGCATGGACACGAGATGAGGTAAAGCAGCTGCAAAACACTCAAAGTCCTCCTGCCTGTCCTCAAAGACGTCCGTGCCAAGAGCACACTCACCCCAGACGGACAGAGGACAGACAGACTCAGACTCAGCAACAAGACTAGCGGCGTAGTCGAGGCGACAGGCGGCAGCAAAGTCAACAAGCTCAGCAACTAGGGCAGACGCAGCAGTGGACTCAAACGAAGGGTCATTGACAACAGTGGCTAGAAGACGTGTGACAGTAGGACTAGCAGCACGAGCAAGGTCTGACGGCGGGTCAGCAACGTCAGGAAGAGAGGACGCAGGAGGAGACGGCAGAGGGACATGCTGTGGAACAGAGGATGGACGGAGCGCCATCTGGTGCGTGCTGGGGACAGGAGGTGGACGCGGACGCGGAACACGGCGACTAGTGCGAACAGGCAACGCAGGACGAGACTCAGGCTCACGACGCTCCGCAAGACCTCCTGTCGGCCCCGTGTAAGGAGAAGGAGCAGGCAGTGGGGAGGCTGGCTGTAACTGCGACTGCGACTGGTCAGGCGGAGGACACAGTAAGGGAGGAGGAAGGCCAGTGGAAGGCGAGAGACCAAGAACCTGCTGAAGGAGTGGAACGAAGTACGGGCGCGGCCGCACAGTGCCTCCGGAACCAGCACCCACCAGCACCTCCGGCAGCTGCAACTCAAGCTCCTCCAGCGCCAACGCCTGCAGCACCTCTAGCTCCAGCAGCTCCAGTACCTCCAGTACGAGCACCTCCGAGACTAGCGGCTCCAGCACCTCCAGCAGCTCCAGCTCCAGTTCCTCCAGCAGCTCCAGCTCTAGCAGCTCCAGTACCTGCAGCACCACCAGGTCCAGCAGCTCCAGTACCTCCAGTATGAGCAGCTACGGGACCAGCGGCTCCAGTACCTCCAGCACCTCCAGGACCAGCAGGTCCAAGGCCTACACCTCCAGGACCTCCAGCGGAAGGCCCCCCAGCTCCAACAGCGCCACTCTGAAGACTCCAACGTCGAGCAAACCACTCGCGCAGCTGCGGTGGAGAGAGAGGCTACCGCATGGACGAGGCACCCGGAGAACCTCCAGTACCTCCAGCACCTCCACGACCAGCAGCTCCAGCACCTCCGGAACCTCCAGCTCCAGCGCCTCGAGCTCCAGGGTCTCCAGGGGCAGGCCCCCCAGCTCTAGCAGCGTCATGCTGAAGGCTCAAGCGCCGAGCAAACCACTCACGCAGCTGCGGTGGAGAGAGAGTCTCCCACCGTGACGAGGCACCTGGAGAACCTCTAGTAGTCAAAGTACCTCCAAGCGCAGCACGCTCAGGCTCAGCACCCCCAAGCTCAGCACCCCCAGGCTCCGCACGCCCAGACTCAGCACCCCCAAGCTCAGCACCCCCAGGCTCCGCACGCTCAGGCTCAGTACCCCCATGCTCCGCACCCTCAGACTCAGCAACCCCAGGCTCAGCACCCCCAGGCTACGCACACTCAGGCTCAACACCCCCCGGCTCCACACACTCAGGCTCGGCAACCCCAGACGCAGCACCCCTAGCAGCACCAGAGTCGACAGCTACCACGACAGGCTCGACACGGTCTACCTAGGACACACCTGAGGGGGCAGGACCCTGAGGGGGTAGGGGGTCTACTGGAGGAGGACCCAGTGCGAGGACGAGCGGCGGGGGGGGGGGGGGAGAGGGACAGTGCAGTAAAGGGAAGAGACGGTAAAAGGGATCCGACTCGTCAAACGTGACGTCCTGAGAGGGCAGGACACGGCGCGAGGTGGGGTGGTAAAACTGCCAGCTAGGCGCGTCAGGGGGAAAGCCAAGGAAGACGCAGTGAATGGCGCGGGCGAAGAGCTTGTCCGCGGACGTATCGCGGACAAAGGTACGAGAGCCCCAGACCTGGAACACCGACGTATCGCCAACCTCTCCCGTCCAATGCAGTGTCGGCAAGGTCTCCGGCAAGGAGACACGGGGCCAAAGGTTGAGCTGATGCGCAACGTATCGGACCGCAAACGGCCACAGAAAATGGGGGGCAGCCGCATGGATCATGGAGGTACGAGCGACCTCCATGACTAAGCCAATGCGGCACTCAGCAGCCCCATTCTGCTGCGGAGAGGCCAGAAGCGTGAAAGTCTGGCGAATGCCCTCCCCACGACAAAATTCCCGCAAGAGGTCGGAGGAAAACTCACCACCTCTGTTCGAGTGCAGACGCAGGACGGGAAGGTCCGTCTCGAACCGCTCGCGGAGCTGGAGACGAACAGCGCGGATCCAAGGGATCAAAACATCAGAGACCTCCCCCTTGGTGCGGAAGGGGAAGACCGTGGTGTAACGCGTGTAGTCGTCGACAACCAGCAAAAAGTAGTGCTTGCGGCCCTGTCCATGGACGCGGGCTGGGCCCCACACGTCCATGTGGAGAGTTTGCAGGGGAGCAGTCGTTGGGGGAAACTCGGAGGAGTGAGGAGCGGCGCGCTGCCGCCCCTTGACACAGGGAAGGCACGGAGGGGCAGGCGAGGGTGGGAGGGGAGGCAGAGACCTGGGAAGACCAGAGACAAGAAGACGGGAGTGCATGCCACGAAGGCGTGCCATGGAGGGGTGACCAAGGCGGTGGTGCCAAAGGAGCGTCTGGTGCGACAGGGCGCGATACGAGTAGGGGGCCGACAGCTGACCTGACCCACATGCAGACGCAGCTACCTGAGGAGGCGCAGTAGTCAGTGTGTACAGACTCGACCCAGGCCGACGGGTGAACGTGGCCAGGTGCCGGCCAGTCCAGGAGCACGTACAGATCGCCACACACTGTCCTCCAGGGGTGAAGGTATCAACCCACTCATCCTGAAGGACGGCGTTGCTCACCAAGTTCGTAGAGAACGAGGGGAGGTGAAGACCTGATAATGAGCCAGATGGAAACGCCGGACACGGCAGAACAGTCGAGGAACGTGCAAGGACTGGGCCCCAGAGGGGTCAGCCAAAGAGAGCAACAGGTGCAGAGAGCGGTGTGACTGTGGTACTGTCGCGAAAGAAACAGCGGGAAGCACCTGAGTTGAGTAGCTACCTCGACAGGCTCGGCACGGTCTACCTGGGACACACCTGAGGGAGCAGGGCCCTGAGGGGGGAGGGGGTCTATAGGAGGAGGACCTGGTGCTAGGAAGAGCGGCGGAGGGGGGGGAGAGGGGCAGTGAGGTAGGGGAAGAGACGGTAAAAGGGAAACGACTCGTCAAACGTGGCGTCCTGAGAGGGCAGGATACGGCGCGAGGTGGGGTGGTAAAACTACTAGCCAGGCGCGTTAGGGGGAAAACCAAGGAAGACACAGGGAACGGCGCGGGAGGAGAGCTTGTCCGCGGAGGTGTCGCGGACTAAGGCACGAGATCCCCAGACCCGGAACACCAACGCATCGCCCACACGTCCATGTGGAGAGTCTGCAGGGGAGCAGTCATCGAGGGAAACGAGGAGGAGTGAGGAGCGGCGCGCTGCCGCCCCTCGACACAGGGAAGGCAGGGAGGGGCAGGCGAGGGTGGGAGGGTAGGCAGAGACCTGGGAAGACCAGAGACAAGGAGACGGGAGTGCATGCCACGGAGGCGTGGCAGGGAGGGGTGACCAAGGCGGTGGTGCCAAAGGAGAGTCTAGTGCGACAGGGCGCGACATGAGCAAGGGGCTGCAAGCTGACCTAACGCAGACGCAGACACAGCTACCTGAGGAGGCTCAGTAGTTAGTGTGTACAGGCTCGACCCAGGCCGACGGGTGAACATGGCCAGGTGACGTCCTGTCCGTGCACACGTGCAGATCGCCACACGCTGTCCTCCAGGGATAAAGGTATCAACCCAAGCATCCTGAAAGACGGCGTTACTCACCATGTTCGTAGAGATCGAGGGGAGGTGAAGACCTGACAGTGAGCCAGACGGAATCGCCGGACACGGGAGAACAGTGGAGGAATGTGCACGAACTGGTCCCCTAGAGGGGCCAGCCAGATAGACTGCAACCGGTGTTGCAAGTGGTGTGACTGTGGTGCTGTCGCGAAAGAAGCAGCAGGAAGCACCTGAGTCAAGCGTGAAGGTATGCAAGGCCTCAGCAGGTGCAGTACTAGAGAGAGCAGAGTCACCAGTACCAAGAGCAGACTCACCAGCACCTAGAGCAGATTCACCAGCACCTAGAGCAGACTCACCAGCACCTAGAGCAGGCTCACCAGCACCTAGAGCAGCAGCCGCTATACCAGGGTCGGGCGGGTCACACAGGTAACAGTCACCCTGAGTACTAATAGTCAAAGCATACATGGCAGTGAGGATAGCGTCGTAGTCTAGAGCAAAGATATCCACACCCTGCCTAAGCAGCTCTAGCCAGCGGGGGAGCTCAGCCGCGTCGCCAAACTCTGCACGCCAGGTGTCGCTTAGACAGGAGAAGCAGCGGGATTGTGTGTGACCCGGTGTCCCGCAAGTCTGACCAGCCCGATCACCTGTGCGAATGACGTACGGGCAGCGAGCACTACTCCGAGACGCCCCACGTTGAGCGGACCACTCACGAAGCTGCTGGGGCGCAAGGGTTTCGTGCGGACGCCGCTGCAGCTGCACCAGGCTACTGCCACCAGAAACTCCCCACTGAACAGCTGCACAGCCACTACCACTATTGCAGGTACCACCACTCCTACTAGCGTACCACTCACGTAGCTGCTGGGGTGAAAGGGTCTCGCGCGGACGTCGCTGCGGCTGCATCTGGCCACCACCAGAAGCTCCACACCGAACAGCTCCACAGCGACTGCTACTACGGCCGCAACCACTCCCAGTGCTGCCACCACCGCCGTCACCACTTCCACCGCTACTACGAAGAGAAGTCATAACGGGCAAGCGAGGAGGCGCGCGACCAGTAGGGCAGCACGGAGGGAAGGCAGGGCGGCGAGCAGGCACTAGGGTTCGCGGCGGCGTACGGTCAGGAAGGGTGGCGTGTGGCCAGAGCAGAGGTGGCGCGCGGCCAGGTAGGGTCGGCGTGCGGCCAGTAGGGCGGTGCGCGGGGCTGCAAGGGGCGGCGCGCGGGCAGGGCTGCGGCGCAGTGGCGAGCGGCGCGTGGGCAGGACGGTGCGGCGGCGAGCGGCGCACGGGCAGGGCTGCAGCGTGGCGACGAGCGGCGCGCGAGCAGGGCAGGGCGCGTGGCGAGCGAGCAGCGCACGGGCAGGGCAGGGCGCGCGGCGACGAGCGGCGCGCGGGCAGGGCGACGCGGCGGCGAGCAGCACGCGGGCAGGGCAGGGCGCGCGGCGGCGAGTGGCCCACGGGCAGGGCAGGCCGCGCGGCAACGAGCGGCGCGCGGGCAGGGAAACTCGGCGGCGAGCGGCGCGCGGTCAGAGCAGGGCACGCGGCGGCGAGCGGTGCGCGGGCAGGTTAGGGCGCGCAGCGGCGAGCGGCCCACGGGCAGGGCAGGGCGCGCGGCGGCGAGCGGCGTGCGGGCAGGGCAGGGCGCGCGGCGGCGAGCGGCGCGCGGGCAGAGCGACACGGCGTCGAACGGCGCGCGAGCAGGGCAGGGCAGGGCGTGCATGGCCAATGCGACGCAGGGCAGGGCGTGCGCGGGGCAGCGCGACGCAGGGCAGGGCTGGGCAGCGCGGCGCTAACAGGGCGGCGCGACGTGTGGGGTAGCGCGATTCGGTTGGCAATAGAAAAAAAATAACGGTCCTAGGAGAGGACCTGCTCTGAAACCATGTCAGAAACTCAGGAGCAGGAATGAATGCATTGATGAGAAATATGGTACAAATACTAACCCTAATTGGGATGTTCCCCATATAGGCTACCCCACTACAGCCTATACAACATAAGCAACATTATAGTTTGACAGGTGTTTCGTGCTGCTGCTGAATATTTTCTATTGTGTCTTGATGGTGAGGTGAGGTCGCTGCTTACGGCTACTGTCTCCCGCTTGTGCTCGTGCTGGTGCTTCCTACTGCTACTGAATGCTTTGTTTTGGTGCTTGATAATATGGTCGCTGCTTACTGGTACTAATTCGCTAGTGCTCCTGCTGGTGTTTCCTACTGCTGCTTGTTTTTTTTTGTCTTGATGCTTGATGGTGAAACTCTCGCTCATTGCTACAGTTGGCCGCTTATGCTCCTGCTGGTGCTTCCTACTGCTGCTGAATGTTTTCTATTGCTGCTTGATGGTGAGGCTCCCACTCGATGCTACAGCTTGCTCCGTGTGCTCCTACTTGTGCTTCCCAGTGCTACTGATTTTTTTTTTTATTGGTGCTTGATAGTAAGACTACTTCTCACTACCACCGTTTGCCACTTGTGCTCCTGCCGATGTTTTTACTTGCTGAAGATTTTCTTCAATTGCTACTGACTATTGTCCCTTTGGCGCTTGAGCTCATGTTGGTGCTTCCTGCAGTTGCTGAATATTTTCATTTGCTGCTTGATGGTGAGACTGCTGTTGACTACTGCCATTTTGACTCCTGCCGGTGCTTCCTACAGTTGCTGAATATTTTCTATTGCTGCTTGATGGCGAGGCTGCTGCTCATGCTGGTGTTTCCTATTGCATCTGATTTTCTTCTATTGTTGCTTGATGGTGAGGCTACTACTCAGTACTACCGTTTGCCGCTTGTGCTCCTGCTGGTGCTTCATACTGTTGCTGATTCTTTTCGATTGCTGCTTGACAGTGAGGCCGCTGATCACTACCTTCGTTTGCTGCTTGTTCTCATACTTGCGTTTCCTGCTGCTGCTGTATTGTTTATCTTGTTGCTTGTTAGTGAGGGTGCTCCTCAATACTACCGTTTGCCGCTTGCGCCCCTGACGGAGCTCTGTTCATTTTTGCTTTTTTAATGATTATTATTAATGCTTAATGGTAATGCTGATACTGACTGCTGTCATTTGCCGCTTCTCCTCGTGCTGGTGTTTGCCGCTTCTGTTCCTGCTTGTGTTGCCTAATGATCCAGAATATTTTCAATTATTTCTTGATGGTGAGGTCGTTGCTTAGTATTATCAATTTCCTCCTTATGCTTCTGCTAGTGTTTCCTACTTGTCAAATATATATGATATAGCCTGTGTAGGCTGTAGTGGGGTAGACATTATGGGGTACAGCTTTTCTAGGTTTCCATACTTGTACCCATCTCCACTCTAGTCCACACCATTCCTCGTACTATTCTCACATGGTATAGAGCGGGTTCCCTAGTGGGACCGTTTTTTTTAGGGCCCACCACTTTTTTTTTTTTCCTGCCCTGCCCGAAGTGCGCTCCTGCCCCTGTCGCGCGCCTCGCGCCTGCCTCACCTGCGCCCCGTGCGCCTACCCTGCCGTCGCGGCCCTTGCTGTCGCGGCCCTGTTTGAAGCCGTTGCGGCCCTGCCCTGCCGTCGCGGCCCTCCCTGCAGCCGTCGCGGCCCTACCCTGCCATCGCGGCCCTGCCACCATGCAGTTGCGGCCCTGCCGCCCTGCCATCGCGGCCCTACCTGACGCCGTCGCGGCCCCACCCTGAAGCCGTCGCGGCCCGGCCGCCCTGACGTCGCGGCCCTGCCGCCCTGACGTCGTGGCCCTGCCGCCCTGGCGTCGCGGCCCTCCCTGAAGCCGTCGCGACCCTGCCCTCCCGTCGCGGCCCTGCCGCCCTGCTGTCGCGGCCCTGCCTGGAGCCGTCGCAGCCCTGCCTGCCGCCGCCGCGGCCCTTCCTACGGCTGCCGTCGCGGCCCTGCCTACCGCCGCTGTTGCGGCCCTGCCTACAGCCGCCGTCGCGGCCCTGCCTACAGCCGCTGTTACAGCCATGGCTGCATAGGAGTTACGCTGGCTCACCTACCTGCTGACCGACTTGGGAGAGGCGCCTCGTTCTCCTCCAGTTCTGTATGTCGACAACAAGGCCATGCTTGCCTTGTGTCAGGAGCACAGACTGGAGCACAGAACGAAGCACATTGCTCTGCGCTACTTCCTTGCTCGAGAGTTGCAGCAGCGTGGTCAGCTTCGTCTTGCTTACGTGGCCACTCGGGCCAACACTGCTGATATCTTTACCAAGGCACTTCAGCTTTGTGATCATCAGCGTTTCTGTACTATGCTAGGTCTTGTGCCTACTTGTCCTCACTTGCTCACTTCTTGACTTTGCTTGTACTGTGATCTATATATACCTGCACCTGCATGCTTACCCTGGCTAGGTTGAGATCACTGTCTTGCTTGTTCGCCTTGATATATAACTCTGCATGTGAACTGGCCTTGTGCTTGTGCTCAGAATGTGTGGTGACGTCGTGATCCACCTTGAGCTTGCTTTGCTTTGCTTGACTGGTCTTGTGACCTCTTGTTCTCCCCCACTTTGCCTATGGGGGTGTGTCAAACATATATGATATAGCCTGTGTAGGCTGTAGTGGGGTAGACATTATGGGGTACAGCTTTTCTTGGTTTCCATACTTGTACCCATCTCCTCTCTAGTCCACACCATTCCTCGTACTATTCTCACACTACTCCTGCTAAATATCATATATTGCTGCTTCATAGTGAGGTTGCTGGTCTCTACTACCTTTTGCTGCTTGTGCTCCTGCTCGCAATTCCTACTGCTGCTTAATGTGTGTGTATGCGTGCTTGTGTGTATGTACGGTATGTGCGTTTGTATATGTGCGTGGGTGCGAGTGAGTGAGTGAGTAGGCGTGTGCGTGCATATCTGTGCGAATATGCGCACACACGTTTATTTTTGTTTCAAGCAATGCCACATATTAAAAACAAGAATAATACTGAAAATGTAATGAATCTAGGTCAAATGTGCAATTCACTAAAGATAAATCACAACCGTATGTTTCTTTGGAACTTAAGTTTGGTTTTACTCTTTAGACTAACCAATATATCTATGTAGGTTACCATGAGCTGTATAGTTTACAAAAAGTCTTTATTAACAAGGCACAACCGATGCCGTTCGTTCTTTTTTATCCGAGAGTGTACCGCGTTCAATGCATGTCCACGTACGTTCCATTTCCCCACCCCACCCCAAATGCATTTCCGCCACTCACCGAATGAGGAATCTTGATTGTCCCTAACTGTATGTCCCTGCCAATGAGCGTTAAGCTTTTTACAGCCAAATATTGGAAACGGCTCAGCCGCGTTGCGGTTCGTTCTGAGATGGTTTTCTCTCTCTCTCTCTCTCTCTCACTCTCTCTCTCTCTCTCTCTCTCTCTCTCTCTCTCTCTCTCTCTCTCTCTCTCTCTCTCTCTCTCTCTCTCTCTCTCTCTCTCTCTCTCTCGAATGGTCCGTTGTATTGATATAGGGATGTGAAAACAGCCAAGGCAAGCATGCAAGCAACAAACAGGAAACTCCAACTATTCCCCACCCTACTCTCCGCCCCTACCCTCCCCCCCCCCCCCCCCCAAGACGTCTACTCACTACCATTGCACGGCTCTAGGGTTGCAAAGCAATCCCCTGGGTCCAGGACCCCCTCTGGTCCCCCTAGGGCTGGGTTTTCTATCTGGGCTGCCTGGTTCATCTTAATGAGGAAGCTCACGGCCTGTGCCCTCTGCAGGGCAACCGACCACCGCTGGCGGAACTGGTGCAGCAGCTTGGCGGCCTGGTAGGTTGAGGGGTCCGCGTTGAAGTGCAAGCGTGCTGCTCTGTCCGCCAGGTGCTTCAGGAAGGCCTGCACCTCGTCACATGGGCAGCCATAGGTCTCGACTGCCAGGGGGTAAAAGCCCGCAAATTCTGCCCTGCCGTGGTATAGCCCTATTTTCTTGTCCGCCGCCTCCCTTGCTGCCCAACCCCTTCCATTCCTTGCCGTCTCGTCCCTCTTGCTGATGGGGTCGGTGATGGTGATGTCGCCCAGCCACACCGCCCCACTGCTTCGATCCCGCATGGCCAGGTCGGCCTTCTTGTTGTCGACCGGGCTAAACGCCGTGCTCTCCTTGTGCACGATGAACCCCGCGTCCTGCGCCATCCTTACACATTCGTCCCGCAGCTCGTTGTGTGTGTTGGTCCACCCGTGCCCTGTGCCGCAGCGGAGGAGGTGGTTGGGGAGGCGCTTGTCTACAATGGCGACTCTCTTGGTGCAGTCACAGTTGTCAGGGACGGGGAGAGGCAGTCCTAGGCGGAACTGGAGGGCAAACGAGAAGTGTTCGGGGTTGAGGCGGAGGGAGGACATGTAGGGGATGGCTATCAGCCAGTCCCCTGCACCATAGCCTGTGAGGGACAGGAGCCGCTGCGTGTGGCCGCATAGGTGGTTCGGCTCTATGTGCCGCGATGCTGCTACTTGTGCGGCGCTGCGCCCCCCCTGGACCAGGAGGGCGAGTCGGTGCTGCAGCTGTCCCTTGGGCGCTGCCATTTCTGCCACCAGCAGGTCACGTCCCTCCTGTGTGAGGCTTGCCCTGCACTCCCCGAGCCAGGCTTGCAGTTGGTTCGGGTCCGGATCCACCTCCTCTGTCCAGTTCAGCGCGGTAGAGAGGTGAGCCCCGGCAGGGCCGGGCAGGGAGGCAAGGAGTCCATGGGCCTGGACGAAGCTTGCCAGGTAACTGTACCGTCCTTCCACCGCTGGGTCTGCAAGCCCCAGGCCCCCCAGGCTTGGGGGGAGGGAGGCCTGGTCCCACACACGTCTCCCCTCCGCTTCCCCCCGTGGATGCCGCACGCCGCAGGCGTCTAGCAGGGTGTGGAGCAGCGCCTCGTCCCATCGTGACCATTCTTCCTCTGGCAGCAGGCTGAGTGGGGTGGTGCGAGCGAGATAAGACATCCGCCTCGAAATGCACCTCGTCAGCAGCAACGACGCTGTTTGCGGGTCGAGGTCGGATATCTGCGGGAGGGGAGTCGTCATTGCCTGCAGCTGCGCTCGGATAAAGGCGGCTGCTCCTTCTGGCGCGCCAATGAAGCTGCCCAACACCCGCAGACCGTTCGGGCAGAATGGGACCCCAGCAGGCAAGGACCCCTCCGGTGTTTCCTCTGCGCTCCACGCCGCGCACTTCCCTGCGTTGTGTCTCAGCCCCATGTCGCTCAGGCTGCTAGTGAAGTGGTTGAACGCCGCCGTGCACTCCGCTGCTTCCCCCAAGAACGTGACGTCGCCAGCAAATGCGAGGCATAGCACGGTCGGGAAGGAGGCTGCTTTCGCGGCAAGAGCCGGTTGAATACCTGCCGCAAAGAGCAGCGGCCCGAGTGGATCGCCTTGACGTACCCCCGTGACAATGGTTAGCGGAGGGCTATTAAATCCAGCGTCGAGAAAAAGCTCGGACGGCATGAATGCACTTTTGTGAAAGAACGAGGAATGAATGCACTAGGAAACAGGTGGGTACAAGTAGGAAAACCTAAAAGTGTTGTACCCCATATTGTCTACCCCACTACAGCCTACACAGACTATAGCATATAAGTCTGACACACCCCCATAGGCAAAGTGAGGGAGAACAAGGGGTCACAAACCAGTCAAGCAAAGCAAAGCAAGCTCAGGGTGGATCACAACGTCACCACACATTCCGAGCACAAGTTCAAGGCCACAAGGCCAGTTCACATGCAAGATCATATATAAAGGTAAACAAGCAAGTGCAGGTATAAATAGATCACAGTACAAGCAAGGTCAAGAAGTGAGCAAGTGAGGCCAAGTAGGCACTAGACCTAGCATCGTACAAAAGCGCTGATGATCACAAGGCTGAAGTGCCTTGGTAAAGATATCAACAGTGTTGGCCTGAGAGGCCACGTAAGCAAGGCGCAGCTGACCACGCTGCTGCAGCTCACGAGCAAGGAAGTAGCGAAGAGCAATGTGCTTCGTTCTGTGCTCCAGTCTGTGCTCCCGACACAAGGCCAGCATGGCCTTGTTGTCTACGTACACAACTGGAGGAGAACGAGGCGGCTCTCCCAGGTCGGTCAGCAGGTAGGTGAGCCAGCGTAACTCCTGTGCAGCCATGGCCCCTGCGTAGATCTCGGCCTCACAGCTGGAGCCGAGAACAGAAGACGAGCGGGTAGACCGCCACGAATCCGAGCCGGAACCAAGGCTGAAGGTGCAACCCTATGACGACCGCTGCGTAGCCTGGTCGTCAGCCCAAGAAGCGTCTGCGTGACCTGTGAGGACCACTGAACGCCGCCCTCCAAGCACTAGCCCCATGCCCGACGTACTGCACAAGTAGCGCAACACCCTCTTCGCTGCAGCCATGTGCTCTGGTCGGTGTCTCCCAGGAGCAACATAGCGTGCTAGAATGCTAAGAGGGTATGCAAGGTCAGGTCGTGTGCAGGTCATCAGGTACATGAGGCAGCCAACAAGCTCTGGGTACGGGCCACTCGGCTCTACGGACTCATCCGAAGGCAGAGCTGAGAGCGAGTGGCGAGTAGACAGAGGAGTGGCCTGAGGCGAGGAGTACGTGAAGTCAAAGCGCTGAAGGACCTGCTGCACCATGTGTGACTGAGTCAGGGTGATGGTGCGCTGTGCTCTGTCCCGGGTGATCTACAAGCCAAGGTAGCTGCGCAGTTCACCCAGGTCTGTGCACGTGTGTCTCTTCTGCAGCTCGGACTTCACGTGGGCAAGTCCAGCAGTGTCAGCAGTGGCAAAGACCAAGTCGTCGACGTACACGAGGATGTAGAACGGCGGCAAAGAGGTGTCGGTGCGCAGAAACAGCGACGGGTCGGCAGTAGAAGGAGCAAACCCAAGAGCCGCAAGCGTAGTCCTCAGTGTGTCGTGCCACTCACGGGGCGCCTGGCGGAGACCGTAGACTGGCTGCCGGAGGCTCCACTGGGTACCAGGAGGAAACGACCCAGTGAAGCCAAGTGGGCGGCGCAGCCAGATCTCCTCGTGCAGGCTGCCCTGCAAGAAAGCTGTGCTGAAGTCAAGAGAGTGAAGCTCGTAGTCACGCTGAGCGGCTATGTGCAGCAGCACCCGAAGAGTGGTCATCTTCGGGGTGGGAGAGAAGGTCTGAAAGTAGTCAACTCCCTACCGCTGACTGAAGCCTCGAGCCACGTAACGCGCCTTGAAGACAGGCGGAGAACCAGGCGGCCGCTTCACCCTGAAGATCCACATGCCTCTGACGATGTTCGCCCCAGGTGGGGGAACCTCGTCGACGTAGGTGCCTGTGGACTTCCAGGAAGCCATCTCTGCGTCATGGCTGACTGCCACTGTGAGGAGTAGGGACCCTCGATCGCCTCAGCGTACGATCGAGGAGTCGGGATGTCTGGTGCATCCGGGTCTCCCTCAGGGGCAATCAGCATGGACACGAGATGAGGCAAAGCAGCAGCAAAACACTGGAACTCCTCCTGCCTGTCCTCAAGGACGTCCGTGCCAAGAGCACACTCACCCCCGACGGACTGAGGACAGACAGACTCAGACTCAGCAACAAGACGGGCAGCGTAGTCTAGACGACAGTGAGCAGCGAAGTCGACAAGCTCAGCAACTAAGGCAGACGCAGCAGTGGACTCAAAGGAAGGGTCAGTGACAACAGTAGCCAGGAGACGCGTGACAGTAGGACTAGCAGCACGAAGAGAGTCAGACTCCGGGTCAGCAAGAGCAGGAAGAGAGGACTCAGGAGGAGGCGGCAAAGGGACACGCTGTGGAGCAGTGGAGGGACGCAGTGCCATCTGGTGTGTGCCGGGGACAGCAGGAGGACGCTGATGCGGAACACGGCGACCGGTGCGAACAGCATGAACAGGCGACGCTGGACGTGACTCAGGCTCACGACGCTCAGCAAGACCTCCAGTAGGACCAGTGTAGGGAGAAGGGGCAGGCAGTGGACAGGCCAGCTGTAACTGTGACGCGGACGGGACGGGCGGTGGACACTCTAAGGCAGGAGAAGGACCAGAAGAAGGCGGAAGGCCAAGAACCTGCTCAAGGAGAGGAACGAAGTACGGCCGCGGCCGCGCAGCGCCTCCAGAACCAGCAGGGACAGCACCAGCACCCTCAGCGTCAGCACCAACGCCAGCAGCACCAACTCCAGCACCCCCAGAAGCACCAGCGCCTACAGCCCCAGCTCCAGCAGGACCACCGGAAGACGCAGCAGCACCAGCTCCAGAAGGACCTCCAGCAGCCCCCACACCAGCAGCACCTCCAGCGCCAGCACCAGCAGCACCACCAGCCCCAGCAGTACCTCCAGCAGGACCAACTCCAGCAGTCGCAGCAGCACCTCCAGTCCCAGCAGCTCCAGTACCGCAAGTACGAGCACCTCCAAGACCAGCGGCTCCAGCACCTCCAGCACCAGCAGCACGGCTCCAGCGCCTGGCAAACCACTCGCGCAGCTCCTGTGGAGAGGGTAGCTCCCGCCGAGACGAAGTACCCGAAGGACCCCCAGACCCAGCTCCACCAGAGGCCACACGAGTAGACTCAGCAACCCCAGGCTCCGCACCCCCAGGCTCAGCACCCCCAGGCTCCGCTCCCCCAGGCTCTGCACCCCCAGGCTCAGCACCCCCAGACCCAGCACCCCCAGGCTCAGCACCCCCAGACCCAGCACCCCCAGACCCCGCACCCGCAGGCTCAGCACCCCTAGCAGCACCCGAGTCAACAGCTACCTCGACAGGCTCGACTGCGTCTACCTGGGACACACCTGACGGGGCAGGACCCTGAGGGGGGAGAGGGTCTAACGGGGGGGGACCTGGCGCAAGGAAGAGCGGCGGCGGGGGGAGGGGCGCAGTGCGGTAGGGGAAGAGACGGTAGTAAGGAACCGACTCGTCAAAGGTGACGTCCTGGGAGGACAGAACACCGCGAGGTGGGGTGGTAAAAATGCCAGCCAGGCGCGTCAGGGGGGAAGCCAAGGAAGACGCAGGGAACAGCACGAGGGGACAGCTTGTCCGCAGACAAGTCGCGGACAAACGCCCGAGATCCCCAGACACGAAACGCAGACGCATCGCCAACCTTCCCCGTCCACCGCAAGGTGAAGGTTTATCTGATGCGCTGTGTACCGAACCGCAAACGGCCACAGAAAATGGGGAGCAGCCGCATGGATCATGGACGTACGAGCGACGTCCATGACCATGCCAATGCGGCGCTCAGCAATCCCATTTTGCTGTGGAGAGGCCGGAAGCGTGAACGTCTGGCGGATGCCCTGTGCACGACAGAAGGCTCCCAGAAGGCCAGAGGAAAACTCCCCGCCTCTGTCAGAGTGCAGACGCAGAACAGGAAAGTCCGAGCCGAAACTCTCTCTGAGCTGGAGACGAGCTGCGTGGATCCAGTCGATCAACACCTCGGTGACGTCACCCTTGCTGCGCAAGGGGAACACCGTGGTGTAACGCGAGTAGTCGTCAACCACCAACAGGAACTAACGCTCGTGACCCTGGCCACGGACGCGGGCGGGGCCCCACACGTCCATGTGAAGAGTCTGCAGCGGAGCCTCTGTCGGAGGAAACTCGGAGGAGTGAGGAGCGGCGCGCTGCCGCCCCTCGACGCAGGGAACGCAGGTAGGGGCAGGCCCCGGAGGGAGGGGAGGGAGGGACCAGAGACAAGGTAACGGGAGGCCATGCCTCGGAGACGAGGCAGGGAGGGGTGACCAAGGCGGTGGTGCCAGAGGAGAGTCCGGTGGGACAGAAGACGACACGAGCAGGGAGCAGACTCAGGACCAGTCCTGGACGCTGCAGCAAACACCTGACCCGACGCAGCTACTTGACCAGACCCAGCAATCGGAGGAGACTGAGTAGTCAGTGTGTACAGGCTCGACCCCGGCTGACGGGTAAACGTGGCCAAGTGTCGGCCCGTCAGAGCACACGTACAGTGGGTCACCCGCTGACTCGCAGGAGTGAACTGGTCAACCCCCCCATCCTGTAGATCAGCCCCACTCACCAAGTTCGTAGAGAACGAGGGGAGGTAGAGACCTGACAGGGAGCCAGAGGGGGCCGCCGGACACGGTAAGACAGTGGAGAAGTGGGCAAGGACAGGACCCCCAGAGGGGTCCGCCAGGGAGACCGCAACTGGCCGACTAAGCGGCGTAAGCGTGGTGCGGTCTCGAAAGAAGGAGCGGGAAGCACCCGAGTCAAGGGTGAAGGTGTGTAAGGCCTGAGCAGACGTGGTACCTGAGAGAGCAGACTCACCAATACCTGGGGCAGCAGACGCACTAGCACCTAGAGCAGCCGCCTCACCAGCACCTAGAGCAGCAGCCGCACCAGGACCTAGCGCAGAAGCCTCAATGCCCGGGTCAGGCGGAACACACAGGTAACAGTCACCCTCATCACTAGTAGACACAACATACATGGCAGCACGAATAGCATCATAATCCAGATCAAAGATAGCAACCCCCGACCTAAGCAACTCGCCCCAGCGGGGGATCTCAGTGGCGTCAGGGAACTGGAGACGCCAAGCGTCCGTCAGGCGGCCGAAGCAGCGCTGGGTGGTGTGCGGGCCACCGCACGGCTCACCAGTGCGGTCGCCAGTACGCAGGACGTAGGCACAAGGACCAGCACCCCCGCCCCTCTGACGCGCAGCGTACCACTCACGAAGCTGCTGGGGGGGCGGGGTCTCACGAGTGCGCTGCTGCTGCTGGCGCTGACCACCACCGAAGCCGCCACGCTGCGCAGAGCCACCCCGACCATCTCCACCTCCGCCGCCGCCACCTCCGCCACCGCCGCCACCGCCGCTCCCACCGCCACCGCCGCCGCCGCCGCCGCCGCCTCCACCGCCGCCACCAAAGCCCCCACCCCCGCCACCACTCCCACCGCCACCCCCACTCTCTCCGCCGCCTCCACCGCCACCTCCACCACCACCGCTAGCCCCTCCATCTCCCTTGCCCCCCTTGCCCTTGCCGTTGCGGCATCTATCGCTAGAGGCAGACGCTGCGCCGACCGACTCGGTGCCAACGAAGTTGACGGCAGCAGCAGAGGCAACAGAGGGCAAAAGGGGTGAGGGGGAGCACCCCTCAAAGAAGGGGGCACGAGGGTCACCACGAGAGGCTCCTACAGCGACTATACTCTTCTCAGCTGCCAGGAGGCGCTCCTCGAGGAGATCAACGGTGAGTGTGGTGGGGCAAACCGAGAGGAAGTGGTCCCTGACCGAGCGAAGGGAGTCAGGGAGCCGGGTGACTAGGTAGTAGAGGGTGATGTACATGGGGGGGGGGTTCTTGGCGCAGAACTCAGCAGGAAGCGCAGCGCAGTAGCGGACGTCACTAGTGCGAAGGTGCGTAATGAGGTCAGCGACTGTAGGAAAGGCGGCTAGGTCAGGGAACAGGTACGGCAGCATGAGGCGGCTAAGAGCAGCAGTGGCAGGGGAAGAGTAGCGTGCAATGACAGCGTCGTACAAGGTCTTAGCACTCTTGTACTGACTAAAGTGCGCGCGCTCAGAGGACGGCAGGTGACTACGCACAGCAAGGCGGGCGGCAGCATCGCGAGTGGCCCACTGGGAGCAAACAGTGCTGTCAGCATCAGCAGCAGGGGCAGTAGAGGCGCCAGACGTGAGATCGAACAGTGAGAGACCGTCTTTCCTATCGCACTGTAGGAAAAGCAGCAGATCATCGACCCAGATCTCAAAGTCAACAGCCCGACCCTCAGCATCAAAGACGAGAACACTAGGGGTAGCCATGGCAGCAGTGGCAGCAGGCTAGGGGCAGCAGCAGCAGTAGCAGCAGTAGGGGCGCAGCTCGGTGATGCTCTTACCAGGGCAGAGGGCCGCAAGTGGTGAGGGAGGGCCGAGGCGCTCCGGCAGGGACGGGGCCGCTACAGGGCGGGGCCGGGCCGGGACGGCTGCGGCGGTCCCTGGTGTCGGCGGCGGCGGCGGCTGCAGTCAGCGGCTGCGGCGGCTGCGGCCCCGGCTGTGGCGGCGGCGGCTGCTGCTGTTGGCGGCTGCAGCGGCTGCGGCCCCGGGAGTGACGGCGGCGGCTGCTGCGGGCGGCGGCTCCAGCGGTGGTGGCTCCCGCTGCAGGAGCGGCGACGGTGGGGCGGGAGGGCCGTGAGGGAGCCGTGAGGGGCCGCGAAGGGTGGCGACGGGGCCGAGAAGGGGCCGTGAAGGGCCGCGACGGGCGGCGACGGGGCCGTGAAGGGCGGCGACGGGGCCGAGACGGGGCCGCGAGGGGCCGCGAAGGGCGGCGACTGGGCCGTGAAGGGCGGCGAAATGGGCCGCGGAGGGCGGCGACGGGGCCGCGAAGGGGCCGCAAGGGGCCGCGAAGGGGCCGCAAGGGGCCGTAAGGGGCCGCGAAGGGCCGTGAGAGGGGCCGCGAAGGGCGGCGGAGGGGTCGCGAGCGAGCCGCGAAGGGGCCGTTAGGGGCCGTGAGAGGGGCCGCGAGGGGCCTTAAGAGGGCGCGACGGGCCGCTAAGGGCAGGGGACGCGACGGGAGGGCTGGCACACGGGGCGCGACTCGGGTAGGAGCGAAGCGCGCTCCGGGCAGGAAAAAAAATTTCGATCGTGGTGGGCCCTAGGAAGCGTTCCCACTAGGGAACCTGCTCTATACCATGTGAAAGAACGAGGAATGAATGCACTAGGAAACAGGTGGGTACAAGTAGGAAAACCTAAAAGTGTTGTACCCCATATTGTCTACCCCACTACAGCCTACACAGACTATAGCATATAAGTCTGACATCTCTCTCTCTCTCTCTCTCTCTCTCTCTCTCTCTCTCTCTCTCTCTCTCTCTCTCTCTCTCTCTCTCTCTCTCTCTCTCTCAAGCAGTCCTGTATTGATAATGGTCATAGGATACAAGCATGGCATGAGTAGTTTGGCATACATGCTGCCCTAGAAGCATAAGCAATCCTGGCATGCATTGCTTGTACTATTCCTACCTTCCTTGGTACATGGCTGCCTAGGCATGCAAGCACCTATCTCTCTCTCTCTCTCTCTCTCTCTCTCTCTCTCTCTCTCTCTCTCTCTCTCTCTCTCTCTCTCTCTCTCTCTCTCTCTCTCTCTCTCTCTCTCTCTATTTATTATTCGTTCTGCCCACACTGTACATTCTTGTTTTGAGAAGTTTGGATCTGAATCAAGTTTTTCGTTAAGTGTTTCGCAAATTTTCTGAATCATTTCCCATCTCCACATCGTTTTCTTTTTCTTTCTGCCAACATAAGGACGCGGTGCAGATCGGCCCGACCTGAGTGCGATGGCGTCAGATTGGGGCAATCCACCATTTCCAAGAAGCCGCAGGGGTATTTTGATGCAATCGC
This sequence comes from Closterium sp. Naga37s-1, assembly GCA_947471745.1. Classification (NCBI taxonomy): domain Eukaryota; kingdom Viridiplantae; phylum Streptophyta; class Zygnematophyceae; order Desmidiales; family Closteriaceae; genus Closterium; species Closterium sp. Naga37s-1. The sequence goes on from CANJKZ010000166.1 coordinate 1,780,678, forward strand.
AAGCAATCGGGGGCAATCTGCCGATTGCAATCGGAAATCTGATCGATTGCGATCGATCGCTCCGATCAGACGCAATCGCTTGCGATCGATTGCAATCGACAGATTGCCTCAGATCGCGGGGTTTGGCGACAGTTGCGAACGGTAACCCTCCCTGTCAAAACTTCTAGCAGCACCATTGGATATCGCGATATCAGAACTTTCCAGACGCGCCTGCCCCCCAAAAGGGGCTACATTGTAATTGCGCGATTCAAAATTTCGCCAGGTGTCGCCAACTCTGCAGGGAAGGAACGAGTGAATAGCATAGAGCCCCCGCGGCTGATTCTCACTTACTTCGCCGAAATTCATCGTCTGATCGCGCGGCTCGGGACGCAATCGACAAATTGCCTCAGATCGGGGCAATCCCAGACAATCCGATCTGACCCGAACCGATCGGACGATCTGAGGCGATCAATCGCCCGATCTGCACCTCGTCCTAACATGTTTCTTTTTATTTTGTCGTTGCCTGTTACCCCTCGTCGACCTGTGCTTCTCCTCACGTCCCCTCACCTTCTCCCGACACCTACCATCCACATGCACTTATTCAGCAGCTACTACACTACCACTCCCGCTACTACTCACCAGTCCACACGCAACTACTCACTACTCACGCTACTAGTTAGGTGGAACCGACATCCCTTTTCAAGCTGACTTTAGGTCCCAAATCCGCTTCAGCTCGGCCATTGCGTCGGCTGCCTTTTTTCAGAATGTACTTTCTTCCAACCTAATTCACGCTCTCGTTTTTTTTTATTCACGAAACGATGTGTTGCGATGAGAGCTCGAGAGGAGCGCGAGGTTGCGTGATGAGAGGGCCGATCTGCCGGCGGAGGGGCGAGCGGCGCGTGAAGCCGGCATTGCAGCCCGTTGCCCATCCGTGCTCCGCGCGAGGGACCTCGTCATCCCTAGTTTTCATCTCAGACGCGATCCTCAATTTCAGGAAGAATTGCGAGAATCAACGGGAGGAAGGCGGGTAGTATTTGGAGGAACGCGGGACGTGGCCATGTGAGCGACGTAGCACCTGTTACAAGCGCCATATTAGGTGGCGCGCACTGCAGCAGCACTTGCGCTCGCTGCAGCGGCACTTGCGCTCGCTGCTGCAGCACTTGCGCCATTGCGCGCTGTTTGTTTGTTTGTTTCATTTTTTTTTTTTTAATCAAAATCGTCTCCACCGTCCGTCCCCTCGCGCTGATTCCGCCTGCCTTAGGATTCATGACATTTCGTCGATTCCACCAATCTGACTATTCGACTTATTTGTTCCAACAACCTTTTCGGATTCCCGTTCTACCGCTGCAGCACGCGGCTCCGGCGAACAGCTGCCCGCGGGTCTTCCGCAATCAGCAGCGCGCTGCGCACGTCTTCCGCGATCAGCAGCGCGCTGCGCACTTCTTACGCGATTAGCGGCGCGCGAGGCTTTTGCGAGCAGAGCCCTCGGGCAGCGATACTAAACCCAATGCTAGGTGTTGGAGCAGGCGTTTGCACCCAGTGCCATTAACGACATTGGCATTGGCGTGCTGCAGTGTGCTGTGTGCCCATGCCACCATGCCACATGTTTCCCCCACCACGTCCCACATCTCGTCCCACCCCCTCTCACGTGCCACGAGTACCTTGCGTGCGGCTTCAATCTCCTCTTGCCCCACGTCCCCTCTAACACCTCCCCTCCCTGTCCTTGCCTCATCTCTCCGCACCCCATTCTGCCCACGTTTCGCCTCGTCGTCTTCTCACCCTTGCTCACCCGATTCTCCCCACTCTTCTCTCTGGCGCCCTGCTCTGTAGACGACTGCACGTGCCGTGCACGCAGCAGCGGCAGAGCGTGGAGCACCACAGAGCGTGCACGCAGCAGCGGCAGAGCACGCAACACCACACGCTATAGCGCAAGGCGCTCCCCATTGGCACGGATCGGCGAGGTTCGTCTCTTTGCAACCCGTCACCTTTCCTATTCAACCCCCTTGCAATTCCATGCCTCTGCCATTCCTATTCCGTGCCTCTGCCATTCCTATTCCGTGCCTCTGCCATTCCTATTCTGTGCCTCTGCTATTCCTATTCCGTGCCTCTGCCATTCCTATTCCGTGCGTCTGCCATTCTTATTCCGTGCCTCTGCCATCCCTATTCCGTGCGTGAGGTGGTTTGGGTGTGACGTGGCGGTGAGGTGGTTTGGGTGTGACGTGGCGGCGGGGTGGGTGTGACGTGGCGTGTGAGGCAATGTGGCGCGCGGCGTGGCAGAACCGGTGGAGGTCCGGCAGACCCACCAGGTCCGGCCGGACCTGACGGAGGCCTGGCAGGCCCGGCGGAGGCCCGGCCAGACCTGGTGGTTGGTTGGCAAGCCTGGCGGAGGTCCGGCCGGACCTGGTGAAGGGTCGGCAGGGCCGGCGGAAGTCCGGCCTGTGGAAAGGACATTGGGATTGGCCTCTGGTTTGGCCGGAAGGGCTACAAGCTCGGCGCTTGGGAGGCGTGGGCGCGCTCACCCGCTATGCAAACATGCCCTTTTATCCCAGTTGGTTAGCGGACTGGAATGCTATCCCTGCATGGTGCGGTGAGCGTGGAGGACCGGGGTTCAATTCATGCTGTCGGCAACTTCCTGTGCCCTAGTGGTGGGCCCTCCCAGTGTGGGGAGTGTTGGAAGTGGACACTGGAATGGCCCGAAGTGGTCTCTCCAAGGGCTACAGGTGTCGTCCTGGGGGGGTATGGGTGCGCTGACCCACCAAGAAAACATGCCCTTTGACCCAGCTGGTTAGTGAACTGGATTCGTTGTCCGGGGGGCCAGGGTTCGAATCCGCTGTCGTCGCTTTCAGTGGAGTGAGAGTGAACTTTTCTTCCTCTGGCTGAGGCCGCTCTTAATGAGGAGAGTGTGGAAAGGACATTGGGATTGGCCTCTAGTTTGGCCAGAAGGGCTACAAGCTTGGCGCTTGGGAGGCGTGGGCGCAGTCACCCGCTATGCAAACATGCCCTTTTATCCCAGTTGGATAGCGGACTGAAATGCTATCCCTGCATGGCAGGCCCGGCGAAGGTCCGGCCAGACCTGGTGTAGGTCTGGCAGGCCCAGCGGAGGTCCGGTCGGACCTGGTGTAGGTCCGGCGGAGGTCCGTCCAGGCCTGTTGGAGGTTCGGCAGGCCCGGCGGAGGTCCGTCCAGGCCTATTGGAGGTTCGGCAGACCCGTCGGAGGTCCGGCCAGACCTGGTGTAGGTCCGGCGGACCCGGGGTTGGTTCGGCAGACCCGGCGGAGAACCGGCCGGAACTGTTGGAGGCTTGGCAGAGCCGGCGGAGGTCCGGCCGGACCTGGCGGTTGGTCGGCAGGCCCGGCGAAGGTCCGGCCGGACCTGATGGTTGGTCGGCAGGCTCGGCGGAGGTCCAGCCAGACCTGGTGGAGGGACAACAGGCCCGCCGGAGGTCCGGACAGACCTGGTGTAGGTCCGGCAGACCCGGCAGAGGTCCGGCCAAACCTATTGAAGGTTCGGCAGACCCGGTGGAGGCCCAAAAGACCCGGTGGAGGCCCGGCAGACCCGACGGAGGTTCGGCCAGACCTGACGTGGGTCCGACGGATCCGGTGGAGGTCCGACCGGACCTGATGGAGGCCCGGCAGACCCGATGGAGGTCCAACCAGACCTGATGGAGGCCCGGCGGACCCGGTGGAGGTCCGGCCGGACCTGGGGGAGGTCCGGCAAAACTGGTGGTTGGTTCGGCCGAATCAGTGGATGCCCGGCCGGACCTCCACCGGGGGGAAGGTTGCCTCGTGTCCGTTGGTTGTTTGTTTGTTAGTTTGGTTTGGGGTTTTTGTTTTGTTTTTTTTTGTGGGTTTTTTTGTGAGTAACTTTTGTCTTCCACTGAACTCCTCTCCGTGCCTCTGTCATTCCTATTTTGTGCGTCTGCCATTCCTATTTCGTGTCTCTGCCATTCCTATTCCGTGCCTCTGCCGTTCCTATTCCGTGCCTCTGCGCCATTCATATGGCATGCCTCTGCAAACCCTATTCCGCGCCTCTGCTCCATTCCTATTCCGTGCCTCTCCGCCATTCCTATTCCGTGCCTCTGCGCCATTCCATTTCCGTGCCTCTGCGACATTCCTATTCCGTGCCTCTGCGCCATTCCTATTCCATGCCTCTGCGCCATTCCTATTGCGTGCCTCTGCGCCATTCCTATTCCGTGCCTCTGCGCCATTCCTATGCTGTGCCTCTGCGCCATTCCTATTCCGTGCCTCTGCGCCATTCCTATTCCGTGCATCTGCGCCATCCCTATAGCGTGCCTCCATTGAGGCCAGGCCTGACCAATCAGGCCCGGCCGAGCCGGACCGGTGAGGTCGGGGTTACCGAGGCCTGACCTGACCAAGCAGGTTCGGCCGAGCCAGGCTAGTCTGACCGAACCCAGCCAGCCTGACCAATCAGGTTCGGCCTGGCCTGGCTAGGCAGGACCTTGTACCGGCATACCTCGGTGATCCACTCGCTCGCGTGCCTTGAGCTTTTTCTCCCGCTAATGCATGCCCCGCTCTTTGGCTCCCCCGCCCCTTCTCCCCTCTATTGACTCGATTTTTCAGGCGTCTCGGGTTTGGGCAAGTGGGGTGCGAGCTTGCAACGACGCAAGCGTGGGTGCAGCGTGACTCAGGGCAGGTAAGGGGTGTGTTTAGTTTTCAATTCCACTTGTCTCCTCTCCATGTCTCTGCCATTCCTATTCCGTGCCTCTGCCATTCCTATTCCATGCTTCTGCCATTCGAATTTCGTGCTTCTACGCCATTCCTACTCTGTGCCTGTGCGCCATTCCTATTCCATGCCTCGGTCATTCCAATTCCCCGGTTGGGGGAATTGGGGGAATTGGGGGAATTGGGGGAGTTGGGGGAGTTGGGGGACTTGGGGGACTTGGGTGAGTTGGGGGAGTTGGGGGAATTGGGGGAATTGGGGGACTTGGGGGATTTGGGGGACTTGGGGGACTTGGGGGACTTGGGGAAAAACCATTCGAGCACAAAAATCCAACGAATGTCATTTTGATGTCTTGTGCAAAACTAGGCCACCTTGTACGGCAGTGAATGTCAGCGCAAGGTACTTTATAAGGCAGCATGCGGCACCTTGTCATGCAGCACACAATCACTGTGTGCTTAACGGCCGCATGTACACGGAGGGGTGCTTATCACACACCTGGCAATGGAGAGGTCACCGGGCGATGGAGAAGAAGACCCCTCCGCGACCGCAGTCACAGGCGCGGCGGTAGTTGTCGAGGGCGAGCGTGGTCTCCACCACGTCCTGTGTCTCGATGAACACCAGCTTGTGCTCCATCACCTCCTGGTGGAGAGGGGTGCAATGCGGTGGGGCATGGGAAATGGGGCATTGGAAGAGGTATGGGGCGCATGACACATGGGGTGGCATGGGGCATGGCATGGGGAATGGGCTGGGATAGGGCATGGGGCATGGCGTCTGACAGGGCAGGGAGTACGGCACGGGATATGGCATGGAATATGTTATGGGATATAGCATGGGACATGAGCAACGGGCGAACACCAAACATGTTCGGTTCGCCTGCACGAACATGTGAAGGGGGTGAACCGAACATGTTCGGGTTGCCCGAACAGTTTCCGGTGATTAAGGGTGTTCGAGGTTCGCGATAGGGGGCGAACATGTGCATGTTAGGGGCGAATCCGAACATGTTGGGGTTCAAGAGTGTGTTCTCAATGGGCCAGCTCCTTCCCCGTCGCCTCTCCAAACCCCCCCCCCCCCCCCCCCCCCCCCCCCCTTTTCTCCCACCTCCAGGGCCATGCGTCGCCATCTATGCCTAAATAACAGCCTAGGCTTGAAACAGATGGCTACCAAATCCGTGAACATCGAACATGTTCGGCCGAGCATTCTTGGCAAAATAGAACGACACGTTCGGGTCGCCACAAACATGTTCGAGGCAAACCGAATAGGTGTTCGCCCTTGTGCTCACATCATGGCATGGGATAGACGATGCGGTATTGCATGGGATATACCATTAACGCATAATAACGGCCATTCCCCCAATCCAACCTTCAGAACGCCCATATCCTTCTCTCCCCACCTACACCTTCACCACATAGAACCTAAACATGAATCCTTGTACATGTACCTTGTCGGTGGTACCATGTACCAGACAACTGACACCCCAACTCCCAAGCCCTGAGCCCACCTTGAGGATGCCCATGTCGTTCCAGCTGTTCATGATGCCGTCCATGTATGCGTAGCTTACAAAGAAACAAACGATGCCGTCCGGCACGCACCCGGCCATGTCGACGAGCAGGCGGCCATAATTGCGCACGACACCGGGGTCGCTGCGCATATCAAAGCGCGTGCTGAGAGGCAGATGGTCGCTGGTGGGGGCAGGGCCAACAGGTTCAACAGAGTTAGTAAGGTTCAGGAATGACACTTTGGGGTGAAATGTGGTAGGAGCAGTGGAAGAGAACGCAGATAAAGTCCAGCCTCACCACTCACAATTCACCTTCCTTGCTTCATAGCTTGAGAACAAGAGGGCACGAAAAGTTCTCTCACATTCATCACCTCCTCATAGGATCACAACTCTCCCTCACCTCTCACACGCGACAACCCTCCCACACCCCTACGCATGGCAACGCTTCTTTACCTGCCACGTGTGACGACGAGCGGGCAGAGGCAGTCGTGCGAGAGCGACATGGAGAGGGAGCGGATGCAGACGGGGTGGAGTTGAGCAGGCGCGGGTACAGGTCGATGGGGCTCAGCATGCTTCTCGTTATTATCACACTCTGAAACCGCTCAAAGGTGGGCCGGATGGCCAGTGAGGCGTCCAGACAGCTCAGCTGCAGGCAAGGTGGGTGGTGAGGGGTGGGGCGAAGGGGAGAGGAAGTAGAGAGCTTGAGTGATCGAAAGGGGATATGGGAACAGGAGAAAGAGCAAGAGAGAGAAGTAAGAGAAGGAAAGAGAGGGGGAGAGAGAGCAAGATTGAGTAGGGCATAGGAATCGAGCTGGCATGAAAGGGAAAAAATAGCAGCGCCACCTCACCCAAAGCACCCTACCTACCAGCACCACCTCACCTACAGCACGGGGTCAGCTAGTTGCGGATGTCGCTCATCAAAGGGTTCGATGATGATGGCGAAGCCCCGCATGTACGTGCCACCCCACACACACCTGCACTGCAGCACCACCCTACACACAGTGACGCACCTGCAGCACGGGGTCAGCTAGTTGTGGCTGTCGCTCATCATAGGGTTCGATGATGATGGCGAAGCCCCGCGTGTACGTGCCCACGAGCGTGGCGATGTCACACACGCACTGCACGTGACCCATCTCGTCCACCTCCGCCACCTGTAGCGTCAGCACCAGCGACTGCAGGTGGTCGTAGCACAGCTGCAGACTCTTGCTCTCTATGCCCGTCGCTGCCTGCGGTGTGCAAGAGGGGGGTTATGCAGAAGGGGGGGGGGGGGAGTTATAAGTCCCCTCAAGGCTCAAGCAGCAGCGCCTGCAGGCGGTCGTAGCACAGCCGCAGACTCTTGCTCTCTATGCCCGTTGCTTCCTGTGGCACACATGCATGCGGGCAGGGCAGGCATGTAGGAAGGTTCACACATGAATGGAACGTTCAGCCATAGCATTCCTGTCGTGGGATGTAAAGAGAACAAGTGCAGGTGACGCACGGAACGAGGGCCGCTGTATGGAGTGGCTTTGACTCACTCGCCTGCAGGGCATGCATGAAGGCGAGGGGCCCTTCGGACTCGACGCGCGTGGTGTTGAGGCGCGTCTGCAGGTAGCTGAGGAATCTGCGCAGGAAGGCGAGGAAGTGCTCGGCATGGCGGATGTTGCCCGGCATCGCCTCCTGTAGGATGTCCGCTGGCAGCAGTGGGTTTGCCAGCCGCATGTCCGATGCTGATTGGCGGGCTGGTGCGGATGGGGAGATAGGTGGGTAGGGTGAGTTGATGAGAGAGTAGATGGTTGGTTGGTTAGCTTGGTAGGAGTTGGGTGGGGTGACTGAGGGAGGAGGTGGTGAGATGGACTTTGTGGGAGGTGGGTGGGAGCGCCAAGGTGGTGGGTGTGCGAGGGGCAGGGGAGAAGAAACACAAGCGAGGGGAGTGGGACGACGGGAAAGGCGAGACAGCGGAGGAGGGAGAGGGGAGAATGGGGAGAGGAGAGGGAGGAGAGGAGAGATGAGTTGGAGCGAGCAGGGAAAGGGAGAAGGAGATGGAGTATTGTGCGTGAGTGAGTGAGTGCTGGTGGCAAGCAAATGGCATTGAGACCATATTCTCAAGCACCTGGCAATCTTCCTCTCTGTTCCTCGCGAGTGGCTATGGCAAGTACGGTGGGTGGCGATGACCTCACCTGGCAGGTTGCCTCTCTGCGCCAGTCCATCCACCAGTCGTTGGTACTCCTCCTTCAGCCTCTCTGCATCCTTTGCCTCGAACCTGACAGCCGCATCGCAAATAAACGTGCACTGCACCTTAGGATTGCGCAGCAGAATCGCAATGATTGCGCAATCTTGGGTCACAAAACGACTCTGTAGACCGCCACTCTCACTCTGCCCTTCCTCGCCCTCTTTTCCTCCTCTGCTGCTCCCTGCCCTCACCTCTCAATCCACATACCGAGGCGAACAAGCTTTCCAAGGACGCTCTCCCGCGTCTCACGGCTTAACGGTTGTGTTGAGCCGGGCGAGGTTCCTGTTCGCGCCATCAATGGTCTGCTGGCGCACGTTGACGCTTAAAGCCTCAATGCACACGTTGTCGATGCTGTGGGCCTCGTCAAACACCACAATGCTCTCCCGCTCCAGCTCCCGCGAGATTATCCCCGACACCTTGGGGTCCAGCAGGTACTGGTAGTTGTAGACCACCACGTTAGCGAAATTGATCATATGTCGTGCCAGGATATACGGGCACCACCCCTTCTTCCGCCCAAACACCCGCAGGTCCTGGAGCGTTTACACTCCGGGCAGCAGAGCGGCTTCTTGTCCTTTGCGGTCAAACTGGTCAAAGTAGGTGCAGACCTCGATGTCGGGGTTCTCCAGCGCGGCCGCGCGCACCCAAGAGGCCGTGCACTTGCGGCACCCCGCGTCCACGCTCTCGCGCAACCCCTCGACTGCCACCACCGGGTGGATGCACAGGTTCTTGCGCGCGATCCCTCGCCCGCCACCACCGGGTGGATGCACAGGTTCTTGCGCGAGCTCGGCCCCAGGGCTAATATCCGCGGGACTCCGCTCGCGCCTTTCCCCCCTGCGCTGTTTCCCCCCGCGCCGGCGGCGGCGGCGGCTTCCCTGCGAGCGCAGTCTGCTGGTAGGCGTGCAGCAGGCGGAGCTCGGCGAGCGCCTTCTCCATCTCGTGCACGGTGCGCGGGCAATACACGAGCTTGCCCGTGCCCTTGCGCGCCATCTGGTACGATGTGATGAGTGACAGCAGTGTGATGGTCTTGCCCGTGCCCATCGGCATCTCCAGCACGCAGTGGCCGTTGGTGTCCAGCGTACGTTTCAACTCCACCATGTACTCGTACTGCTCCGGGTAGATGTACTCGTACGGGAAGTACACGCCGAGGTCCTCTATTCGGAACTTTATTGCGGCTGCTCTAGCCCAGTGTAAGACTCCTGCGAATTTATTAGTACCAGTGAATCCGCGACTATAACTCTGCAACGGTGACTTGGCAACGGTCACTCCGCACCTACATGTTAGGCCAACGCATGAACGAGGCCTCAATGGTGAGTACGTTGATGCCGAATAAGCAGGCGGGTCGCCGTTATATGTACGGCTCCTGTGTAAGGGGCATCTTATGGCGCGTTTCTTTGATGGTCAAAGGTCGAAAAACTGCTCGAACATAGAGTGATATCCTGTCTCGCGAATCTCGTTGAGTATGGATGGCGACGTTCGTCAACATCAGGCCAAATCAAGGGAAACAAACATGGATATTGAACACACGTCGAGCTTTCAGTCGACTGCTCGCGATCACGTTTGCCAAGCGTGTTCAATTTTGCATACGTTCGATAATGTGCAGAACAAAAAAAACATCATAGTGCACGAAAAACCCCGCGGTTGTAACCGCAAGTCTCTCCATTCCATATATTTCGCGATACACGGGAAAATTTGGCAATGTGGTGCGGCTCCAGTTTGTTGTTGCCTTCGTTATATTCGCTACTTCTGTACTGGCAAATCCCGAAATGTGTACATACATGTCTTGTGCTCGACTGCGTGGTGCGTGATGCACACGAAACCGGACACGTCAAACAAACGTCTATCAGAAACGAATCCAGAAGTGACCGTCTGTCTGTCTGTCTGACACGTGTTACAGGGTGTTATCGAGTAACAGTCCCAAAAGAATGTACTTTCGCCAAGCAAGACACGCCCTAAACATGGCAGAGATTATTCATGCTGAGGCCTGATTTCGCTCGGAAGCTCAATTTGAAACGAGTTCAAACAAAGCTTCCAATTCCACAGCCCATAACACCTTCGCTCCGTTCCCTGAACGCAATTCTGCCTCTCATCAATCCGCAACGCTGCGTTTATGTCTACTCGTCTGCTCCATGTGACATGTCACGTCCGCGTCCGTCCACAGATCTTTCTGCCGTTTGCCTCAGGCGGCCGCTTCCCCAGCAGCTCTCGTCCCTTCCGCGCACCCATCGCCTGGCGTCACCTCCGCGACAAGATCCAAGCTATGCGACTCGGCCGCATGCCCGCCGCAAACGCCCTCTCGCGCCGTCGACGAAAGCCGACCTCTTGCGCTTGATTCGCCCAAGACCCTCTCAATCGCGGGCGCTTCGAGATGGTTGAGTGTGGCAGGCGGACAAACGGGTTTAGGAATGGGGACGGGCGGAGTGAGGAGGCGGAGCGCGGTCAATGGCGCGGGAGGCGGTGGAGATGATGGCAGCGAAACCGACGGTCAGGGCGGCGAGTTGCCACCGGCAGCTGTGGCGGTGGAGGGAGAAGCGTCGGGTGACGTGGCTGACGCGGCTGATACGTGTGAGTGTTTCTTCCCCTTGCTCACTCCGCTCGCGGCCACGTCGCCGCCCGTTGCGTGTCACGATCCCTCTTCACCCATCACCCACCCCCCTCCTGGGACACTATGGGACACTTCTCCGTCCGCTCCCAACCATTCCCCTTCCGCCCCCAACCCTCCCGCTTCGCCCTTCCAATCCCCCGCGAACCCGCCAGCGCCGCCCGCGACCATTGCGCCATATCTGGCGACGGTGCAGGGCGTGGGGGCGGGGCGGTAGCGGAGGCGGCGGCAGTACGGGATGTACGGGGACGACGTGGCGGAGGCGGCGAAGGGCTTCGAGGAGCCCGCGGACGCCGCGCACCACCGCCACCTCTACGCCGCGCACCACCGCCACCTCTACGCCGCGCACCACCGCCACCTCTACGCCGCGCACCACCGCCACCTCTACGCCGCGCGCGGGGTGGTCTACCAGTGGCTCGGCGACCCTGCACTCCGGGCTGTCAGGTAGGGACGATTACACAAGGGGAACGAGCAGGAAGGCAGGCGGAGAGAGGAACATAGGTTTGTGCGGAAGGTGGAGGCATGGTTAAGAGGGTGCACTTGTTCCCGCCACACCTGTGAAACTCCTTGCACTCTCCTTTCCTTCTCTGATACAATACCGACCCGTTGTGCTCAACCTCAGTACTTATTCTCTGCGCTAAACCTCAGTGCTCAACCTCAGTACTTATTCTCTGCGCTAAACCTCAGTGCTCAACCTCAGTAGTACTTATTCTCCGCGCTAAACCTCAGTGCTCAACCTCAGTAGTACTTATTCTCCGCGCTAAACCTCAGTGCTCAACCTCAGTAGTACTTATACTCTGCGCTAAAACTCAGTGCTCAACCTCAGTAGTAATTATTCTCTGCGCTAAACCTCAGTGCTCAACCTCAGTACTTATCCTCTGCGCTTACCCTCTGTGCTTACCCTTTGTGCTTAACCCCTGTGCTCACCCTCCGTGCTTATCCTTTGTGCTTACCCGCTGTGCTGTTCCCCGCATGTTGTCGTCCTGGATCCTGCAACTTCTCTGTGCAGTGGACGCGTTAGGAGGCGATGGGGAGGAGGAGGAGGATGAGGGGGAGGGTCCTTAGTTGATATGGGAGACACTGATGGTGCTGGGGCGGGGTGAGTCCACCGCATGCATGCATGCATGCACCGCTGCTCTCTGCTGCCACTGTGCCATGGCGCCATGTTTCTCCGTATGCTTTTGATATCTTTCCAGATTTTTTTTCATACTCCCGCATCTTCGGACACGAGTTGTTGTGTTACCATGTTTCATTGCATGCCATTGCCTTGCTGCCATCATTCGTGCATGCTTCCATTCATTACCTCACCCACACCACAACCCCTGCATACCCTGCCTGCCCCCTGCTGTGCTACCGGCAGGAGGCGACGCGTGGCACCCGGAGAAGCGCGTGGTGAAGGTGAGCGTGTTGGTGCGCGAGGCGAGCTGCACCTCTCCCGCGTCGCCAAGGAGCGCAAGCGCGCGCTGCTGGGGCGGCGCTACAACACCCACCGCGACGAGCTCACCATCGTCAGCGAGAGGTGCGTGCCACCTGATTGACCTTCAGTGATAGCGGCCTTAGCTGCAAGAGGACTCGGTTTTGGTCATGAGATTTCATAGTGCTTGCTCGTATGCATGTATGTGTGCATGTGTGTGTGTGTGTGTGTGTGCGCGCGCGCGCGCGCGCATGCATGTATGTGCTTGCGTGCCTGTGTGTGCGTGCGTGCATGTGTGTGCGTGCGTGCATGTATGTGCGTGCGTACATGTATGTGCATGGGGATGGTTGGCCATGTGCATGGACGGCGCACTACAGGTACCGCCACCGGGAGGAGAACCGCAAGGACGTGTTTTGCATTCTGCATGCGCTGATCGCCGAAGCAAACAAGGCAGACTAGCTCGCACCTCAGGACTGACTGAAGCTGCCCCCGTCACACGCTCCCAGGCCCTCTCCTGGGCGTAGATGTCATGGCTGCTTGGGAATGAAGGGTCCAGTCCAGGGAAAAAATTGGACTTCTGTCACTCTTGCCAATCAGGGTGAAAGTTCTCCCAGTGTAAAATTTTCGGCGACATTTATGGAATCAGGCCAAATTCAGATAAAGTTTGAGCTACACTAGCACATAAAGCCAAAACCCGTTTCTTCACCCACGCTGAATTGTCGTGCACTGCAGCAACGTGGCTGCTGCCATCCCAACGTGGTTGCTCCTGCTCCACCCTAATGTAGCCGACACACCTCCCCCATGAACACAGCAGCAAAGTCAAACCAGTGGACATGCTACTCCAGCAGGAGGCATCGCATGAGATGTCCTAGATTGATGTCGCCAATGCCCCCCGACCCGAAGTCTTTATCACACTCTGCTTCGGGAAGCCTCCTTCGCACTCGACTGTGCTCAAAGGAAGCCTCCCTTGCACTCAACTGTGCTCAAGGGAAGCACAGCCACAGCCTGCCACATGCACGAGCTCTGCCAGTTGTCGTCCCGGAGTGTGTTGCCGAGGGCTTGATGGAAGTACACGTTGTGATTCTCTGTGAATGCATGGTTGCTGCGGATGCATGGTTGCTGCGGGTGCATGGTTGCTGCAGATGCATGGTTGCTGCGGATGCATGGTTGCTGCGGATGCATGGTTGCTGCGGATGCATGCTTTACAGCTTTGTTGTAGTCGAAGCCTGTTGGACGGGCGAGAGGGGAGGAAGTCACTTAGGGCGTATCCAACTTCGGGTCATCGGCACTGTTCGGGTCATCCGAGATTCTTGGACGACCAATCAGGCGCATTTTGGTTATACTACTCGAATACCATTGGTCCTCCCATGACCCAAAGTGTACTGATGACCCAAACAGTGCCTTATGACCCGAAGTTGGATACGCCCTTATTGAATGTGGTGGACATACCAATCTACCGTTGCAATTCTGAAACCCATACCAGGAAGCTTGCCGCGGAAGAGTAGGTGCAGTTGTTTTTGAGCTGGAATGGTGTTGCTGGTCGTTAGTGAGTCTGCTGAATCCAATCCACACAGAGTTCCGTTGCGCTCGGGGTGGAGTCCGCCACGACCCGCATGCCATGCTCCACACTTGAAGAGGCGAGAGAGGGGGGGGGCGAGGCGCAGCAGCGGCGACGCGAGGTGGCGCGTGAGGACGGCGCGGATGAGGGTGAGTCATGGCGGCATGGCGGCACCTGATGACGTGGCGGCGCTTGCTGTGGCGGTGGTGGCAGAGGTGGGTGGGCAGGCAGCCCCGGTGCGCAGGCAGAGATGCAAGACGACACAGGCATGGCGTGGCTTGGTGCGGCGCCCAGCAGCATGGCGTGGCGATGTGAGCGACACGGAGAGGAAAGCAACACGGCACACGCAGCGCATGCCTGGCATTCCTTGGGAGCGGGGAGATGGGCGGAATGGGAGAGGGTGGGGTGGAAACAGACGGGAGAGGGGGGAGATTAGGGAAGTGGGGGCAGATGAGGGGAGATGGGGAGATGAGGGGAGAGGGAGAGATGAGGGGAGAGGGGGAGATGAAGGGAGAGGGGGAGATGAGGGGAGAGGGGGAGATGAGGGGAGAGGGGGAGATGAGGGGAGAGGGGAAGATGAGGGGAGAGGGGGAGATGAAGGGAGAGGGGGAGATGAAGGGAGGGGGGGAGATGAAGGGAGAGGGGGAGATGAAGGGAGAGGGGGAGATGAAGGGAGAGGGGGAGATGAAGGGAGAGGGGGAGATGAGGGGAGAGGGGGGGCCGCGTGAGACGAACGAGGCAGGAGCGGCGATGTGGAAGCATCCCGAGTAGAGGCTATGCGCGCTTGTGGGTGTGTGGTGCGTACAAGGTATTTCCTCACAAGCTAACTCATCGCCGCTGTTGGCGAGTTCACCGCCTGAGTGTGGGAGACAAAGCTATCAGCGCGAGGGAGGCGAGAGATGGGCAACGCGAGCCGCCATCACGCGGGATGGCAGGCAGGCGGCAGGTGCTCAATGCGACGGACCGGCGCGCGTGGGAAGAAGACATCAGCAAAAGGGATGGGGGGGCGATGGGAAAGGCGGCAGGCCGACGAGAGAGATGGTGGGCCGACGGGCTTGACGAGGAGTAGAGCAGTACGCGTGAGACACTCTGGTCGGTGTCACTACGCCTACCATACCTCTCGAGCAATCCACGAGTCAGCAGGCTGCAAAGAGCGCGCGGCGTGGCACACAAGGTTTACAAGACGGATAAAGCGAGAAAAGGGAGCGCTGTTGATGTGTGGCAGTGCGAGAAGCAAAAACGAGAACTTATATTTTTGTTTTGTAATTCGATGTGGGGATGTAGCTCAGATGGTAGAGCGCTCGCTTAGCATGCGAAAGGTATGGGGATCGATGCCCCTCTTCTCCATCCTTGTTTCCTTTTCTAAAACATCACACTAGCATGCGAGAGCCTCTTTTCGTCTCACAACGAAAGCGCATTGCTTGCCTTTCCTATCCGAAAAAAACTCGCGGGGTCATCCCCCTTGCCTTTCATCGCGCTCTGCAATTTCCCCATTCGCCTCCCTGTAGCTGCGCGCTTCCCTCGCCATGCGTCTCCCCGCTTCCCCCTGGCTGCACGCTCTTGCAGGGCTCTCCGCCGCCCTCGCGCTCGCCTGTCTACGTCGCCTCTTCCTTCCCCCCCTCCAAACCTCCCTCCTCTCCGCCATTGTTTCCGGAGGCGGAGAAGGCGGGGGGAGTGAGGGCAGGAATGCGGGGAATGAAAGGGGAATGGCACTAGGCGCAAGACCGTTTGATGACGCCGCAAGAGGAGTGGTAGGGGAGGTGGGGTTGCGTCGGG
Source organism: Closterium sp. Naga37s-1 (assembly GCA_947471745.1). Classification (NCBI taxonomy): domain Eukaryota; kingdom Viridiplantae; phylum Streptophyta; class Zygnematophyceae; order Desmidiales; family Closteriaceae; genus Closterium; species Closterium sp. Naga37s-1. Next base: position 1,796,387 of record CANJKZ010000166.1, read on the forward strand.
CAGACCTGTTTGAGCTGGCAGCAGAGGCGGGGCGAGAGTGGGAGGCGAGGCGCGGAAGGAATGGGGGAAAGGGAAGGGTGAAGAAGATGTGACACTATATATCCAGCACTGGATGATAGGTGGGTGGGTAGGTGGGAGGGTGGGTGGATGGGTGGGCGGTTGCAGTCTTCTAACCTACAACTCTTCACACGAGTAGTCTCATGTACATCTGCTTTTCGCTACGCCCACTCCGCTCTCCCGTTTCCCCTCGCTCCGCCGTGTGGCGCTAGCAGTGCATACAGTGTCAGAATATTATAGCTCATGCATATTGTGTAGGCTATAGTGGGGTAGCCCATAAGGGGTACAACCCAATTAGGGTTAGTACTTGTACCCAATTCATTCATAGTTCATTCATTCCTTGTTTCTTCTCATGGTATCGAGCAGGTTCCCTCGTGGGAACTGTTCCTAGGGCCCACCGTTTTTTTTTTTTTTCCTGCCCGGAGCGCACTCAGCCCCTGCCCGAGTCGCGCTCCCCTCTCTCGCGCCGCCCTAGCGGCCCCTTCGCGCCGCCCTCGCGGCCCCTTCGAGCCGCCCTCGCGGCTCTGTCGCCCTACCCTAGCGACCCCGCGGCCCCACCCTCGCGGCGCCGGCCGCCTCCCTTCGCGGCCCCGATCCGCCGCCCTCGCGGCCCCCCCCCCTACTCCGCCGCCCTCGCGGCCCCGCTCCGCCGCCCTCGCGGCCCCGATCCGCCGCCCTTCGCGGCCCCGATCCGCCGCCCTCGCGGCCCCTACTCCGCCGCCCTCGCGGCCCCGATCCGCCGCCCTCGCGGCCCCGATCCGCCGCCCTCGCGGCCCCTACTCCGCCGCCCTCGCGGCCCCTACTCCGCCGCCCTCGCGGCCCCGATCCGCCGCCCTCGCGGCCCCGATCCGCCGCACTAGCGGCCCCGGCCCCTGCTCCTACGGCCCCGGCGCCTGCTCCTACGGCCCCCGCGCCTACTCCTACGAGCAGCCCAGCCGCCGAGCCGCCCAGCAACCGAGCAGCCCAGCCGCTGAGCCGCCGAGCCGCCCAGCAACCGAGCCGCCCAGCCGCCGAGCCGCCCAGCAGCCGAGCCGCCCAGCAGCCGAGCCGCCCAGCCGCCGATACGCCCAGCAGCCGAGCCGCCCAGCAGCCGAGCCGCCCAGCCGCCGAGCCGCCCAGCAGCCGAGCCGCCCAGCAGCCAAGCCGCCGAGCCGCCCAGCAGCCGAGCCGCCCAGCCGTCGAGTCGCCGAGCCGCCCTGCAGCCGAGCCGCCCGAGCCGCCCTGTCCGGTAAGAGCAGCGCCTCTCTCACAGCACTGCCCTCACCCTACTGTTTGCACTGCTAGTCTACTGCTGTCATGGCTACCCCTAGTGTCCTCGCTTTTGACGCTGAGGGTCGGGCCATTGACTTTGACGTCTGGATAGATGACCTGCAGCTTTTCTTACAGTGCGACAGAGCAGACGGCCTCTCCCTCTTTGACCTCACTTCTGGTGCCTCTCCTGCCCCCGCTGCTGATGCTGACGCCACTGTTCGCTCACAGTGGGCCACGCGCGATGCTGCTGCACGTCTTGCTGTGCGTCGCCACCTACCTACCTCTGAGCGTGCGCACTTTAGCCAGTACAAGAGTGCTCAGACCTTGTACGACGCTGTAGTTGCACGCTACTCCTCCCCTGCCACTGCTGCACTGAGTCGCCTCATGCTACCGTACCTCTTCCCTGACCTTGCTGCCTTTCCCACAGTCGCTGACCTCATTACGCACCTCCGCACTAGTGACACTCGCTACCGCGCTGCGCTTCCTGCTGAGTTCTGCGCCAAGAACCCCCCCCCCATGTACATCACCCTCTACTACATAGTCACCCGTCTCCCTGACTCCCTTCGCGTAGTCAGGGACCACTTCCTCTCGGTTTGCCCCACCACTCTCACCGTTGACCTCCTCGAGAAGGCCCTCCTAGCAGCAGAAAAGAGCATAGTCGCTGTAGGAGCCTCTCGTGGTGACCCTCGCACCCCCATCTTTGAGGGGTGTTCCCCCTCCCCTCTTTTGCCCTCTGTTGCCTCTGCTGCTGCGGCCGACCTCGCTGGTTTGGAGTCGGTTGGGGCAGCGTCTACCCCTAGCGGGAGACGCCACCCTGGCAAGGGCAAGGGGGGCAGGGGCGCTGGAGGAGCTAGCGGGGGCGGTGGAGGCGGCGGTGGAGGCGGTGGAGGAGGTGGGGGTGGCGGTGGGGGTGGTGGCGGGGGTGGAGGTGTAGGTGGCGGCAGTGGAGGCGCAGGCGGCAGCGGCGGTGGCGGAGGGAGCGGAGGTGGCGGCGGTGGAGGAGGAGGCGGCGGAGGAGGTGGAGCTGGTCGGGGTGGCGCTGCGCAGAGGGTCAGCTCCGGTGGTGGTCAGCGCCAGCAGCAGCAGCAGCAGCAGCAGCAGCAGCAGCGCACTCGTGACGTCCCCTCCCCTCAGCAGCTCCGTGAGTGGTACACTGCACGCCAGAGGGGTGGGGGTACTGGTCCGTGCACCTACGTCCTGCGCACCGGCGACCGCGCGGGTGAGCAGTGCGGAGGTGCGCACTCCACCCAGCGCTGCTTTGGCCGCCTGACGGACGCTTGGCGTCACCAGTTCCCTGAGGCCACTGAGATCCCCCGCTGGGGTGAGCTGTCTAGGGCGGGTGTAGCTGTCTTTGACCTTGACTTTGATGCTATTCTTGCTGCCATGTATACTGTGACTATTAGTGATGAGGGTGACTGTTACCGGTGTTTTCCGCCCGACCCGGGCATTGAGACTGCTGCTCTAGGTACTGGTGAGGCTGCTGCTCTAGGTGCTAGCGAGGCTGATGCTCTAGGTGCGTCTGCTCCCTCAGGTACTGGTGAGTCTGCTCTCTCAGGTTCTGCGTCGGCTTCGGCCTCCCACACCTTCACCCTTGACTCGGGGGCTTCTCGCTCCTTCTTTCGAGACCGCACCACACTCACGCCGCTTGGCCGGCCAGTTGCGGTCTCTCTGGCAGACCCCTCTGGGGGTCCTGTCCTTGCTCACTTCTCCACTGTCCTCCCGTGTCCGGCGGCCCCCTCTGGCACCCTGTCTGGTCTTTACCTCCCCTCGTTCTCTACGAACTTGGTGAGTGGTGCTGACCTACAGGATGCGGGGGTTCACCAGTTCACTCCTGCGAGTCAGCGGGTGACCCACTGCACGGACGCTCGGACAGGCCGACACCTGGCCACGTTTACACGTCGGCCGGGGTCGAGCCTGTACACACTGACCACTGCGTCTCCTCCAGTCCCTGCGTCTGGTCAGGTAGCTGCGTCGGGTCAGGTGTTTGCTGCAGCGTCCAGGTCTGGTCCTGAGTCTGCCCCCTGCTCGTGTCGCCTCCTGTCTCACGAGACTCTCCTCTGGCACCACCGCCTTGGTCACCCCTCCCTGCTTCGTCTCCGGAGCATGGCCTCCCGTGTCCTTGTCTCTGGTCTTCCCCGGTCCCTCCCTCCACTTCCTCCGGGGCCTGGCCCTACCTGCGTCCCCTGTGTCGAGGGACGACAGCGGGCTACCCCTCACTCCTCCCAGTTTCCTCCGACAGAGGCCCCGCTGCAGACGCTTCACATGGACGTGTGGGGCCCGGCCCGCGTCCGTGGACAGGGTCACGAGCGCTACTTCCTGCTGGTGGTTGACGACTACTCGCGTTACACCACAGTCTTCCCCTTGCGCAGCAAGGGTGATGTCACTGAGGTGTTGATCGACTGGATCCGCGCAGCTCGTCTCCAGCTCAGGCGGAGCTTCGGCTCGGACTTTCCTGTTCTGCGTCTGCACTCTGACAGAGGCGGAGAGTTCTCCTCTGGCCTTCTGCGAGCCTACTGTCGTGCACGAGGCATCCGCCAGACCTTCACGCTTCCGGACTCTCCGCAGCAAAATGGGATTGCTGAGCGCCGCATTGGCATGGTCATGGACGTCGCCCGTACGTCCATGATGCATGCGGCTGCCCCCCATTTTCTGTGGCCGTTTGCGGTTCGGTACGCGGCGCATCAGATCAACCTTCAGCCCAGGGTCTCCATGCCGGAGACCTCCCCAGCCTTGCTGTGGACGGGGAAGGTTGGCGATGCGTCTGCGTTCCGTGTCTGGGGATCTCGCGACTTGTCTGCGGACAAGCTGTCCCCTCGTGCTGCTCCTTGCGTCTTCCTGGGTTTCCCCCCTGACGCCCCAGGGTGGCAGTTCTACCACCCCACCTCTCGCCGTGTTCTGTCCTCCCAGGACGTCACGTTCGACGAGTCGGTCCCCTACTACCGCCTCTTCCCCTACCGCACTCCGTCCCTTCCCCCGCCACCACTCTTCCTTGTACCAGGTCCCCCCCCGGTAGACCCCCTCCCCCCTCAGGGTCCTGCCCCTTCAGGTGTGTCCCAGGTAGACGCTGTTGAGCCTGTCGAGGTCGCTGGTGACTCTGGTGCTGCTGAGGGTGCTGAGCCTGGGGGTGCTGAGCCTGGGGGTGCTGACCATGTCGCGGACTTGTTGGATCGATACGGGTTCCTTCAGACGAGTAGGGCGGGGGCAGTGTCGTTTTGCACAGTCGCGGACTTGGGTGGTAAACGGACCGATTGTTGGGCATTTGTTCCCAGTCATGCGATGGGCGAAGCTTACTGCCGAGCACGTCAGCTGCACTACGGACAGGGTGGCTTTGCGTCGGATTGCGTGAACCAGGTATAGTGCGAGTGTCATGTCGGAAGCTGGAAGAAAGGAGAGATCCACTTTTGTGCAAAATGCTCGAAACTTGGCCCAGTATGGTTCGTATGTCCGGATCGTAGAATCGGCGCGTGACTGCGCGAGCATTTTGATCAGTTGGTCGTGTAACTTTGGGAGACAATCTGAACACAGGAGTGGACAATATGCATTAGTCAAATACCACTCGCAGTGCAATGATTGGGCTATGCGGTAGTCCCGTGCCCGAGAAGGCAGTAGAATGGGACCCTGTATCTAGGCATTGGCTTCCGTGTGTGAGAGGGATGTGCGCGTGGATGTGTGGAGCCCAAGTACATAGGGAGGGTTGCAAAAGTGGCCACCAACTTGCGCCTGGTTAGTGCGGGACTATTAATGTGAGTGATGCATGGGTGCGTTGTGCATGGTGGAGGACGGCTGGGACCAGTTGGGGTGGGGGGAAGGCGAAGTTGTTTTCGGCTGTCCATGCGATCGAGAACGCATCAACTGCGATGGCTTCTGGGTAGGGGATCTTGGTGCAAAAGCGCGAGAGTTGGGTGTTGTGAGAGTTTGCAAAGAGGTCGATGGAATGCGGACCCCAACGACGTTCTAAGATGCGAAACCATGGCTTCTTCAACGCGTAGTCGTCGTGGTCGACCATTTTTGAAAGCGCATACAGCAGCGCTTGGAGTAGGCGGGGGTGCAGGCAGGGCGCGATGGGCAGCACCCGCAGGCTGCCATCAGCGGCGCCGTGCAGGGGGGTGAGGGTGAGAGGGATGGGAATGGCGAGGGCACAGGCAGAGCGCCACGAGCCGCGGCTGTAGGCTGACGTCAGCGGCGCCATGCAGGTGAGTTAGAGGGATGGTGGGATGCGAAAGGAGGGGTTTCGTCACGATTGTTCATCTCTGCGCACCATCAATCCTAACCTGGACCCCTTATGCGCACTCAACCCTTGTTTTCTCCTACTTCTGTAGCTTCATAACTTGTGATCTTGGGGATTTTCCCACCCACACCCACATCACTAGTCTTGGTTGAGGCAAGTGCATGTCAGAGGTCACTTAGAGGCCACACGCATGTGAAGGTGCAGTATGAACTAGTAATGCGGGGTATCTCGCTCACGACCCTGCACGCATTGAGCTTTGTCTATCCATGGGGTCGATGAGGTTGAATTGAGATGGAGCACGTGCAAGTGAGGCCACTATGCCATTGCCCGTTGGTGTTTGCTACAACATGGTCGCTCCTTTTCCTGAATTCTGATTTCACACCCGTGTTTACTTTCTCCTGCGTCTCTCCCTCACCTCTCTTAGTCCCCACAAACTCTTTTCTCACCACCGGACACCCTTCTTCCCCATCCCCACCTCAACCCATCCCAATCCCTATGGTCGCCAGAATGTGCAGCAACTGCATCTGAACCGCGCATCGCGGGGGGACAGCATTGATGGGTAGGAGGAGAAGGACGTAAGGGCTGGTGGGGCACGATCTTGGACCCATGGCAGCGCCGAGAACCTTTGAAAGTGGAAGCAACTACAAGGGCGCTTGCATTGCCATTCGTCCACCTTGCATCTCTGGGATAGAATAGGGGGCCTAGTGTGGCCCAATCTCATCTGTCTGTTCCCTTACTCTCTCACCACCATGACTACCGTCATGCACCCCGATGCTCCACTCTCTCTCCCTCTCTAATGGTCCGTGCATTGATATAGCTGAAATTACAAACATGCAAGGTATGGAAGCTAAAACTTAGTATACACAAGCACTATGCCACCTACAAGCCACGCATGGTCACCTATATTTCTAACAGAGGCTCTATCACGGCACAACAGTCCCCAGAGGCTCTCTCCCTCTCCCTCTCCCTCTCTGTCTTCCCTTTCTCTACCTTCCCCCCCACACACCATGACAACCGGAGCAACAGCAAGGTCTACGCTTCATTTCTAACAATTCCTTCCCCTCCTCTCCCCAGCCCCCTCCCTCTCCCATGCCTCCTGCGCGCAGCGGCGCAGAGGTAGCAGCAAGTGGACTGGGAGGTGGTGCTGAGGCAGTCAATGCTGGCGCAGCTGAGAGCGCTGGACGTCCAAGGGGTCTGGTGGTCCAGGCTCAACCTTACGGGGCAGCAGGCCAGTGGCAAGGTCAATAGCATGCCGGATGGGGCAGGTAGCAGGTGCAAGGGTGAGGTGGGGACAGTGGGAGTGGTCCACGCTGCATGCGTGGCGAGGAGGCGATGCTGTGAGAGAGTGGCTCTATCTGGAAAGTGTGTATGAAGCGTTGATGCAGCGAGGTGACGTTTGAGTTGACTCACAAGTCACCAATTTGCAGCGTGCAGTCCTCACTTAATTGAAATCCCTGGGGAGGGACTTTGCAAGAAGACACGCCCCTAACTATGGGTGTCAGTTGAGTGCAGCCACCTCCATGGAGCATGTAGGCACATAACAATCCAACCATGGAGCATGGAGGCACATGGCAATCCGTCCTTGGAACATGGAGGCACATGGAAATCCGTCTTTGGAACATGGAGGCACATGGCAATCCGTCCGTGGTAACATGGAAGCCCGCAGCCCAAGTTGTTCAACCTTAGTAAGGTTAACTTCTGGGCTATGGGGGCTGGTATCACAAAAGTTGACGGGAAGTTGTAAGCGAGGGTTGTTACTCTTTCGCCCAACCCTCGCAACACTTTCTAAGGAAGGGACTTCATGTTTGGGTGCCGAAGTCTCAAGTTGCAACGGTGTTTTTTTTCAAGTTTCCGATGCCCATTTATCAAGATTAGTAACGTTGACCCACACGGTCCGCAACTTGGGCTGCGGGCTTTAAGATTCCAGCACAAGCTCAAGAGAGTGAAGCATTGAGGCACTACCAAGTGTGGAGATGCCATGCGTTCAGAGAAGTGATGAATAGGGTAAGGAGGTTGCAGGAAACTCTCCGTGCGCTCGCCAGAAGATTATTGCTGTGGAATGCAAATAATCGTGGAACACATTTGGATGCAGTCAGAGCTCGTGTGACTTACGAGAAAAGAGCATTCGCACAAGGCTTGTTGTCATGCAAGAGCGCTATCACCTTTGCCTCTCCTTACCACTTGCTCTTTCAAGTTCTTGCACTTGACTCCTGTGCTGTCCTCGGTTTCCTGTCCTACCTCTTATTCGTTCCTCGTTTTCTCACAGCCAGGTCGGAGTTTTCCTCCCGCCCATCCCCGCTTACCCTGCTCCTCATCGTCTTCATGATGCTGCAATGGCGGAGTACCATGATCACATCGTTAAGGAGGTTGCTTGTTTGAACAGACTATTTCGGAATATCTAGCACGGCTCGGTGAGCGTACCGACCAGCAATTTTATTTTCTATATGAATCCCTGCAAGAACCCTGCCCACAGGAACAATTTGAGGCAAGAAATCACTAGCGTCATCGCCCGGATATAAATCTTGTACAATAGAAAAAAATGTTAGGGTTATCTTGTATTTGGGGAGGTCTTGGGTGTCTCATAAGTCTTATAAGCAAATATATTTTTTTAATATACTTCAACTAAGTCGCATGTATCTTGAAATGAGTTTCTCATAATGAGTGTGGATATTACAAAGGTTCCTACTTCGGCAATCATTGTTCGGGACGCCAGATCATGAAGAATGCATGATGAGTCAGCACAAGGCTGAATTCACGTTTCGCAAGGGTAAAAATGTACGCTCTATTTCAATTTTCATTATAGTACATTATGGTTTCGATTATAAGACACTTACTCGTACATGCAGATAGGTCTCATATAAACAAGAACACCCAAATATATGAGCCACCTCAATAAAGGACACCCCTTGTTTTCAATTCAACACTGTCATATATCCAGGCGTTTACGGTACTTACTGGCTTTCCAGGAACAGCAACAGCCAACCATCGGCGCAAACTCTCTCGATCTCTATATTGAGAAAGCTTGCTTTCTTATTTTTATCAATTGGCATCGTTCTCATTACAACTGGGGTCTCTGAGACATGGGCAGCGGGGGCCTCCTATGGCGTACGAGCGCCTCTGTGTGTTGCGCCGAAGACACCGCCTGCGTCGGATCTTGCAGGTTGCGGGATGCTGTGATGAGAGGCTCGACGTATGGCGTGACGTACATTTCCTTAGCTGTGTCGCTTCGCCATCTGCCCAGCCGTTTGAAGACTCTGTCTGGCACTCCAGTGTTGGCTGCTACTGTGGCCGCGCCTTTTCGGAAAGAGTGAGTGCCGAGCTGCAGCTCTCCCAGACCAACTTTTGCGAAAGCTTCCTTACACCAGTTCCGAATTGTAGTGTATGAAGGCGGCTTCGCTTGGCCTTTGCTGCTTGAAGCGTGCCCGAAGACACGAATCAACGGTCCCTCTGACTGAGGACCATAGCCGGCGAGTTGGATGAAGCGTCGGGTGCAGCGCACTGGGCAACAAGGGTCTGTCGTTGCTGCAATGGGTATCCATGTTCCGTGACCGGCCTGATCGGTCTTAGAGTGTGGTATGAGGATCCACATGACCTCTTCGTCGAATTGGATGTCTTGCCATTGTATGGCCACTAGGTCGGAGTATCGCAGCAATCCTGAGTACATGAGGATGGGGATCAGCCCTTTCTGAAATTCCGCAGGGTCGTCAGACTGCAGGTAACTCCCGGCCATGTCGCGGACTTGTTGGATCGATACGGGTTCCTTCAGACGAGTAGGGCGGGGGCAGTGTCGTTTTGCACAGTCGCGGACTTGGGTGGTAAACGGACCGATTGTTGGGCATTTGTTCCCAGTCATGCGATGGGCGAAGCTTACTGCCGAGCACGTCAGCTGCACTACGGACAGGGTGGCTTTGCGTCGGATTGCGTGAACCAGGTATAGTGCGAGTGTCATGTCGGAAGCTGGAAGAAAGGAGAGATCCACTTTTGTGCAAAATGCTCGAAACTTGGCCCAGTATGGTTCGTATGTCCGGATCGTAGAATCGGCGCGTGACTGCGCGAGCATTTTGATCAGTTGGTCGTGTAACTTTGGGAGACAATCTGAACACAGGAGTGGACAATATGCATTAGTCAAATACCACTCGCAGTGCAATGATTGGGCTATGCGGTAGTCCCGTGCCCAAGAAGGCAGTAGAATGGGACCCTGTATCTAGGCATTGGCTTCCGTGTGTGAGAGGGATGTGCGCGTGGATGTGTGGAGCCCAAGTACATAGGGAGGGTTGCAAAAGTGGCCACCAACTTGCGCCTGGCCAGTGCGGGACTATTAATGTGAGTGATGCATGGGTGCGTTGTGCATGGTGGAGGACGGCTGGGACCAGTTGGGGTGGGGGGAAGGCGAAGTTGTTTTCGGCTGTCCATGCGATCGAGAACGCATCAACTGCGATGGCTTCTGGGTGGGGGATCTTGGTGCAAAAGCGCGAGAGTTGGGTGTTGTGAGAGTTTGCAAAGAGGTCGATGGAATGCGGACCCCAACGACGTTCTAAGATGCGAAACCACGGCTTCTTCAACGCGTAGTCGTCGTGGTCGACCATTTTTGAAAGCTCGTCAGCATGTGAGTTGAGCTCTCGCGGGATCCATTCAATGATCAAGCGCGTGCCGAGCCCCATGCATGTTCGGATGATGCTTTTGCAAGCCATTGTGAGGTCAGAGCTGTGAGAGCCGCCTTTGCGAAGGATGAAGAATACGCCCTGGTTGTCCACCCGCACGAGAACGTGTTTTTGCTTGATCTTGTTGGCGTACGTTTGGAGCGCCCAAAGGACGCCTTCGATCTCCCGCCGCGTGCTGGACGTTGCCTGTAGTGGCTCTGACATGGTTGCGCTCGCTTCTTCGAGGCCACCCGGAAATGTAGTTAGAGTGGCGCCCCAACCATGAGAGCTGGCATCCACATGAATTACCGCATCGTAGCTGTTCCGGACGTGGAAAGGTGCACCGTTGAACCGGTCCAACTCCTCAAGCCAAAAGTGTAGCTCCTCTGCTGCGGCTGGGGGGATGACCACGTTGCTTTTCCATGACGGTGCGTCGTTGATTACTTGTAACATGGCGTGGCTGAATGCGCGAGCGGTCGCGCCAAGTGCGACCCCCATTGATGCGAGCATGCCTGTGATTCTGGCCACGTGGCGGACCGGGACTGGTCGGCATGCCTTGCTTGCGCTCAGGAGGTTTTGGATGGTTGCATGTAGTGAGGCTCGTCGGTCGGGACCGATGGAGAATCGACCGGTATCGGTTTCCAGCTCTACACCCAAAAATCGTAGGCGTTGCGATGGTGACAGCTGTGATTTCTTCGCGTTTATCACGAGTCCTGCCTCTTTAAGGTCCAATATCACACGCTGGCAGATCGCTTGCGCATGGTCTTTCGACTGACAGAGGAATAAGATGTCGTCCACGTAAGGGATGACTCGGATGCCTTGTTCTCGCCAGCGCCGAGCCAGTTGCTTGATGAGCTGCGTGAAGACGAATGGAGCTGTCGCGAGGCCAAATGGCAGTGAACGAAATGCGTACGTGCGCCTCCCAAATTCGAAGCCGAGGAACTTCCAGCATGATGGGTGGATGTCGATGTGGTGGTAACCGGATTTAAGGTCAATGGAGAACATCCAATCCCCAACGCGTGCCACGTCCGCCACGCGGTTGAGCCCCTCGTACTTGAACTTGGGGACGATTAAGCTTGCGTTGACTTTCCGCAGATCAAGAATGAGTCTGCATGCTCGACCACATTGAGTGGACTTATACACGTCAGCTCCGTTGCGGGCATCTGGACTGCTGCTCCGGTCTCTAGGAGTTCTTGGATAGCGGTACGCGTGAACGTAGCATGCGTGTTTGCCCCGACATGGTTGCGATCGTGGAAGGGTTGTGGTGGGCCGTGGCTCCATGGTAGCCAATAACCCCTGGCGATGACGGAAAGGACGAGGCTGCAGGGACACCAGGAGCTCCACCACGCAAAGGTCGCACGAAGTCGACCGCGCATTTGTGTAATGGTTTTGTCCGTGACGGCAAATTCATACGGATCGTCGTAACATACCGCCTCGCACTGTCGTGCTCCTGTAATTGAGGCAAATGGGGTAGGGTTGGGAGTTCCATTTGACGCATGCATGTGCGTGTGCATGTACGCGCAATCGTTGATCAATGGTGTGAATGAGATTGCCTATCTATCGAAAGGACAACAAATATGTCGTGCGCGCGCCGACGCTTCTTCTTCTTCTTCTTCTTCTTGGTTTTTTTTTTTTTTTTTTTTTTTTTTTGCTCCATGGGCACCCTGATCATGGTAGGCAAGTAGGTGTCACTCTCTGGACCCCCTCCTCTTTTTTTTTTTTTTTTTTTTTTTTTTTTTGTCTCATCTAGCACCGTGGCTAGCCCTTTTTCCGATACATCACATCGCGCTTTTTTTTTTTTTTTTTTTTGCTCGCCTTGTCATCCACTTGGTAAGACGTGGTTGTGCATGCCTTTAGTGCATGTGGGCTGGTGCTTTGAACCATGGACATGCGTGTCCACCGTGCTTTGTCTTGTTCTCTCTCTCTCTCTCTCTCTCTCTCTCTCTCTCTCTCTCTCTCTCTCTCTCTCTCTCTCTCTCTCTCTCTTCCTCTCTCTCTCTCATGCTCTGCACCTCCTCTGTGTGTCTAGAGGCTCTTTGCAAAATAGTAAATCAGGAACTTTTTATTAAACTAACCAACACACATTGCAATGCTTCCTAGCATTCATCACCCCACCGGGTGGCCAAATACATGGGACCGAGGGGTTGTTGTTCCCCTTCCCTATCCTAGGCCCAAAGCCTATTACTACCCTTCACTAGGGCTGGCCTCTTGCCATCGCAAACCCCTAGGGCTGCCCACGGTTTCCGCACTCAAGAGTGCACCGTGCCTAGCGCCCAAGGCGCCTTATCCCTTGGCCCGCTCCTACACCACCGGAGCGGGTCCTTGGCCGCCATGCCCGTTCCTAGGGCAGGAACTTGCCACATGTCCCGGCTGGCCGCAGCGGAAGCACGAGCCCCGAAACCCACGACAATTGGCCGTGGGCGGGGGGGCCCGCTTGGGTAAGAACGACATCGGCCCGTTGTTTCCGCTGCGGGTGACACGAGCGTATGCACTTGCCGCGCGGTCCATTGCAGCCATATCCGCGACCGCCTGCTTGAAGGGTCGAGAGGTCAGCAGGCTCTTCTGCTGGTACAGTTTGAAGCGTTTCGCCGTGCGGAAGTCGGAAGCGTCCTCCACTTGAAGAACCTCGAAACGCCCCGAGATGAGGTTGAGCGCGTGTGAGATGAGTTCGAGTCCGCCCGCCGAGTCGCCTCGCTGCGCCTTGTATTCCGCGTGCAGCAGGTACGCACGCAAGTCCTCCAGCAGCTCCGCTTGCTCTCGCACGGAGTCGTTGACGAAAGTCGCCGCCGAAAAGGTGAGGTTAGAAGAAGGAAGGGGGGGGAGGTTTTCCGTGCCAATAAAATTAGCAGTGTTGACTGGAGCCTCACCAGCTTCATCTTCAGAGTCTTCGGTGTCGTTGTCGACCGCCGGAGCAGGGGGAGCGGCTGTCGCTGCGTCGTTGTCATGCCGGTTCGTACGTGCTCCTCGCGTGCCTTTTTCCTTTTTCGCGTTTTCTTTTTTAGCCGACGCAGATGCAGCGGGTAGTGCAGTTTCCGCAGCTGTAACGCTGACGGGCTGCTGCTGTAGAAGGGATAGCAGCGCGTTGACCTGGTCCGGGGTCAACGCCTGCGTCAGTGCAGGGGCGGTCGTCGCGTCAGACGAGGAGACCGCAGTCCGCCTCCTCTGGCGCTGACGCGACGGTCCAGCCGCGGGTGCTGGCGTGTGCTCGGCGTCAGGTGCGTGTGCCGCGCCAGCTGCCGTCGCCACTTGCGCCGCAGGTGCCACAGGCGCCACTGGCGCCACTGGCGCCACAGGGGCCGAAGGGTGCTGCTGGGCGTCGGCACTTTTGTTGACCTCGAGCCCGCCCAGCAGCACGTCCACTGCAGTCGGGGCGGGCGGTCCATCTTCTGCCCGGCGCTTGTTACGGCGGTCGCCCGCAAAATCGCGGGTGTTACGGTCGGAGTCGGAAGCGGGGTTGGACGAGTTCCCGTTGTTAAGTGTCGTCGTCGGTGCCATCGTTGATCGATTGAAGTTAAAAATGTCGCTAAGTAAAGTCGAGGGTGACTCGCCTCTAGGAAGCGATTTTGTTCTAGCCAGCTTGGAAGGAGAGAAAGACTACGTGAGCGGAAATGTTGAGTGAGCCGTTTGAAATAGAGAAACGTGGGTGGAGGGAAATGAGCTCCAACCCACGGTTTTTGTAGTTGGAGAAGGGCATTTAGCGCGCTTCGACGATGCCAATTGTGCAGTACAAGCAGCTTCGCTTTCACAATACACAATTTTAAAAAACACAATGTGTGTTTAAAAATTATAATGTTTATAACTAGTACGAGCTGAGTACAAAACCGTTGATGGTTGCAAGATGAAATTGCCTTGGTGAAGATGTCAGCGGTGCTGGCATCTGAGGCCACTCTAACCAAGGCAGTTCAAGTGGCTGGTTGGGTGGCAGGACAGATTATAGGTTAAGTGGCATGTCGCGCAGATGGGCGGTTTAGCAGGGGAGCAACAGCGGCCTAGGTAAGGAGCTACGGGCTGCCTAGGAAGTATCGCGATAGCAGTCTAAGGTAGGGCGCGATAGGGGCTTAGGAAGGGCGTGACGATCGGCTTAGGCAGGGGCACGACGGGAGCCTAAAGCAAGGCACGTCGGGCCGCTTAGGCAGGGTACGACGGGCGGCCTAGGCAGGGGCGCCACAGCGGCCTAAGGCGGCAGCACACGACGGCCAGCCTAGACAGAGTGCGAAAGGTGGTCTAGGCAAGGGCGCGCCGATGGCCTACGGTAGGGCATGACAGGCGACTTAAACAACGCGTGATAGGTGTCTTAGGCAAGGGCACGGCGGAGGCATAAGGTAGGGCACGATAGGCGGCGTAGGCAGGGCGGGAAGGCAGCCTAGGTAGGGCGCAAGGGCGTCCCAATGCAAGGTGCGATGAACAGCCTAGGCAGAGGTGCAACTGGCAGCTTAGGCAGAGGCATGACGGGTGGGATAGGGAGGGTGCGACTGGCAGCTAAGGCAGGGCACGTCGGGGCACGAGGGCGCCATCGGCTGGGCGTGGCATAATAGCTAGGGCAGATGGGGTGGAAAGCATGCCGGATACAAATTCTAAACCCTAATTTGTCCAGCACAAACCCAACGTGGCCTACCAAAATGTACACATGAAAACATAAACATACTTTGACAGTCACTGCAAAACATGGTAAATCATCGAAACTCAACAATGTAACACATCCAGAACAGATAGTAATCAAGCAATTACTCGGAGGAGCAACGAAAAACATAGCATTAAACAAATTGTATATGATGAATATATGTATTACGAATGAAACTCTTACGTGTTTCCCGCCCCCTTTTTTTTCTGTGTGTTGCGTAGACGACCAAAGATGATTCGTATGTGGGAGACATGACCTTGAGTTTTATTCATACAGAGGCTATCAATTTCCACATTAAACAATTTTTTCGAAGCACTTGAATTGTCAATCAATATAATATCGATGTATGACTTGCTTTGCACGAAGTCACCAACAGAGTTCATAGAATTCTACAGGTTTCCAATAAACCGACCAATGTTAAGAAATGCTTTATGGTTGAAATCAATCAGTGCAAGCCGTTCACAATTGCGATGATATATTTCAATGAGATAGAATACAAAAATTTTCAGAATTCCAACCACTAGACCATTGAGATAAAAGGGCTTGTTAAGTAGCGGATCAGTGCGCCCATAACTCCCCAGGACAACGAGCCTGTAACCCTTCCCTAGGATCAATCGGGGATCACCAGTGGACCTCTGACACCCCCCCGCACTGGGATGCCCGAAGTGCACACACTGGGATTCGAACCCAAGACCTTCGCTCTGATACCATGTCATAATTCCAACCACTAGACCATTGGGATAAAAGGGCTTGTCATGTAGTGGGTCAGTGCGCCCATAACCCCCCAGGACAACGAGCCTGTAACCCTTCCCTAGGATCAATCGGGGATCACCAGTGGACCTCTGACAAAAATAAACATCTACTTTGACAAAATAATGCACCGACAACACATTGATTTCACCAATTATTCAACGATGTGTTTTCCGCTTAATACTACTATGCACAATTTTCACAATTTGGTGTCTTCTATAAAACTCAAATACGCAATATTCATTTTGTTAATGAGTTGTCAAATGTATGTAGGTCTTCATCAACACGAAAAAATCTATTGAGAGTTCTATTGGTAGAGTGGTAAATCTTTGTAAAGGCCAAGACGCTATGGATGTAGGATGCCTAGATTGTGTTTCAGTTGCAGGTCGCGACGGTCGCAGGTTATTGAGGCGGGACAGTGCCGTTGCATATTGCATCAATATATATCTACACTTGTATGAAAACAGGTTGGGGTGCATGAGACGACCTTCGTGCTATGGAGTCGTCCTGCACGATAGTTGAAACCTTCTGGGGCCTGCCACCAATAGCAGAACCTCACCGCGAAGCAGCTACGTTGTCGCGGCCTCCATAATATGCAAGCACATCGTTGTGGCACCTGGGCCTCTAGTACGTGCAGCCGTAGCGATTCCATTTCAACCTTCTGCCATCGGCTTATCAAGACCTCCGCGGTTCTCAAATTTGGCAACGCGGCCTTTTCATATTGCAGCAGCTGCCCCGTCGTTATTGTACTGGCCTCCAAAGTATACTACCGCCTTCTGTGTCTACCATGGCCTCCACGACCTGAGATTGTGTTAACGACCATATTCTATTTGAACGTTGCTGAACCACCTCTGGTCATGAACTTAAAACATTTTCGGTTTGTGGCCAACCTTATTTCTCATAGGGGTTGTTGGAGGACCACATGGGCGAGCGAACGCATTAATTTTTGCACAAACATTACACAGCTTGTGGTGAACTCGAAAGAAGCAAGCAATTGCCAAGATATGTATAGTGGCTTGGGAAAGTGAAAGTGACAGGAAGGGAGCATAGGAGACCATCAATAAAGAAGAATTGATAATGTGAAACAAGAGCGATTCTTGCATACATTATGAAATGTTCCTACCTAAAAGAGGTTTAGGGTTGGAAAACAATCACCAACGATAACATCATAGTCAACCAGCAAGGGATCTAGTCCTATGCCAGCCTGTGCCCACCCAAGCCCCCCTACCAGCACTAGCTCCTCCATCCCCTGTCCTGTCGCTACCCTCTACACGCCCACCTCCCCCACCCCAAAGTAGTACAGGCTCCTCCACAATCGACCATACGCCCTTGGTCATTTTCCCTTCGCTAAAACAATCGCCAGATCATCCCGTGCCATCTGCTGAAGTACAGTCATGTTCTCGACCTGTTGTGAGTACTACAGTGCTATTATGCTGTAAATAGACATCTTGGCCAAGCACCGGTCCACCTCGTGCTGTGATGCCGCTCATACCCCTCCCACTCCCTTGCAACCACCCGCGCCCGAAGTCGAGCCTTTTTGGGAGGAACTCTTCGTCACCGTCGTCCGCTTTAGCGACTATAGCAGCTGTTACGGGGAACTGTTGTATTGCTCGGAAATGGTACTCTATCACATGCCTCCTCACCAAAGTTACGACTCTCCCTGCGCTCACACATGGCCGCAACCTCCTTCCCCCACACTTTCCGCCACTAGCTTTGGGCCCTGATGCTATGAATGGGGCATGTCGACGCTCCACCTTCAGGGAAGGATCCAAGAAGGTGGCGAGTGAGTACACGTCCCCAAATACAAACACTTTTGATAGGGTGTACCAGAGCTGGCAGGCCTAGACCGATGAGGTCGTTATCCAGCATCATTGAAACTACGGGGTAAGCCAACCCCTCAGCCCCTTTGGATAATTTAGCAAAGGGTAAAAGGAATCATTCCATAGCCTCCAAGCCCTCCCTCTCCGTCTCGGTTATGCGCAACGCCTTAAACTTCTCCCGCTCCACACGAGAGGTTCCCTGCCGTGGAGAGGAAGGTTGGGGGTGAAAGGGGATGAGTGCATGCAGTAAACGATTTAGAAGACGTGTTCTACATATGCTTGTATGCATGAGCATTGCATGTCACAACACGCTCATGCTTAAACCTAATTCACTTGATCCACCAGAAGGAACATGTTGATGAAGGGCTTGACCAGCACGAAACGCTCCACCATCTTGCGCGTCGACCCATAGCGCATGGGGTTGTCCTTGATGAGCATATGCAAACGGCCTGGTAGCACGTGGTTTGCCACCTGACGCATGATCCAAGCTTCTGAACGCCTAGGAGATATGCCAACCCAAGAAGCAATGTCACGAAATCTTTTTAGTGGCCCCTACACTGGTGAAGAATGAACGCAACGGGAATGATTTGACTAACAAGATGGGAGTACAAATAGGAAAACCCTAAAATTTTGTACCCCATAAGGCTAGCCCCCTTATAGCCTAACATTCTACAAATATAGTTTTGACACACCCCCATAGGTGAAGTGGGGGATAGCAAGAACAAATAATGGTTACACAACCAGTCAAGAGAAGAAACAAAAGAAAACTTAGCGTGGATCTCAAGATCACCACACAGTCCGAGCACAAGCAAGCGGCCACAAGGCCAATTCACATATTGTGTTATAATAGCACAAGTAGTACGTGATAACAACATAACAAGAGTAAACATGCAGTATACGTATATCAAAGTACAAGTCAAAGTCAAGAGGTATGCAAGTGAGGCAAAGTAGGCACAATGCCTAGAGCAGTGCAGAAACGCTAATGATTACCAGACCCAAGGGCCTTGGTGAAGAAGTCAGCAGTGTTGGCCTCTAAGAAAGGCGAAGCTGACCGCGCTGCTGCAACTCTCGCACGAGAAAGTATCGAAGGGCAATGTGCTTCATTATGTGCTCTAGTCTCTGCTCCCCGACACAAGGCAATAATGGCCTTGTTGTCGGCGTATAGAACTGGAGGAAATTTAGGCGTCTCACCCAAGTCGGTCAACAAGTAGGCCAGCCAGCGTAAAACCTGCGCAGCCGTAGCCCTAGCGTAAATCTCGACCTCACACCTAGAGCTAAGCACAGAAGACGAGTGAGTGGACCTCAACGAAACAGAGCCAGTGCCGAGACTAAAAGTGTAGCCTTGCGACGACCTGTGGGTCGTTTGGTCGTCGGCCCATGAATCGTTTGAGTGCCCAATGAGCACAAATTGGCTCTGTCCCCAAAGTACAAGCCCCATGTCTGATGTAGTGGCCAAGTAGCGCAGTACCCTTGTAGCAGCCTCGTAGTGCTCAGGGCGGTGTCTCTCGGGCGCAACGTAGCCCGCCAGGATGCTGAGAGGGTACACAAGGTCATGTCAAGTACACGCCATCAGGTGCATGAGGCAGCCCACAAGCTCTGGATACGGACCATTCGGCTCTACGAACTCGCCCGAAGGTGGAGCTGAGAGCGAGTGGCCCGTTGGCAGAGGAGTCGACTGTGGCGAGGGGAACTGAAAGCGGAAGCGCTAAACGACCTACTGCACCATGTGTGACTGAGTCACAGTGATGGTGTGCGCTGCTTTGTCCCGGGTGATCCGCAAGTTAAGATAACTCGGTAGCTCACCCAAGTCAGTGCAGGTGTGTCTCTTCTACAGCTCTGTCTTCACAAGGGACCGTGCCTCAATGTCAACAGTCACAAAGACCAAGTCGTTCACGTACAAGAGGATGTAGAACAGCGGCAAAGTAGAGTCAGTGCGCAGAAACATCGATGGCCAGCAGTCGAAGGAGCAAAGCCAAAAGCCGCAAGTGTCGTCCTCAGTGTGTCGTGCCACTCGCGAGGCACCTGACAGAGACCGTAGACTATCCGCTTGAGCCTCCGTTGGGTACCCTTAGGAAATGACCCAGTGAAGCAGGTGGGCGGCGCAGCTAGATCTCCTCGTCTAGGCTGCCCTGCAAGAAAGATGTGGAGAAGTCAAGCGAGTGCAGCTCGTAGTCACACTGTCCTGCAATGTGCAGTAACGTCCGAAGAGTAGTCATCTTCCGGGTGGTGGAGAAGGTCTGGAAGAAGTCAACCCCCTGACGCTAACTGAAGCCTTGTACAACGTAACGCGCCTTGAAGAAAGGCGGAGAACCCGGCAGCAGCTTTCACTCTGAAAATCCACATGCCATCGATTGTGTTCGTCCAAGGAGGGAGAACTGCATTAACGTAGATGCCTGTGGAATTCCAGGATGCCATCTCTGCGTCCATGACTATCTGCCACTAAGAAGAGTACTGACTCGAGATCGCCTCTGCGTAAGCGTGAGGGGTCAGGTTGTCTAGTGCATCCAGGTATCCCCCAGGGGCAAGCATCATGGCAACGAGATGAGGTATAGCAGCCGCGAAGCACTCGAGCTCAAACAGCATGTCATCAAGGACGTCACTGCTAAGGGCTCACCCCCCGACGGATGGAGGACAGTCAGACTCAGAAACAAGACTCGTGAAGTAGTAAAGGCGGCAGACAGCAACAAAGTCTATGAGCTCAGTGACTAAGGTAGACGCGACAACAGACTCAAATGTAGGGTCAGTGAAAATTGTGGCCAGACAGCGAGTGACATTAGGACTAGCAGCACGAACAAGGTCAGGAACGTCAGGAAGAGCGGACGCTAGAGGAGACGGCAGGACAAGACGTTGTGCAACAGAGGAAGGATGAAGTACCATAGTATGCTTACTGGGAACATGTGGAGGGCGAATACGGCGAGCAACAGGGGAGGCAGGACGGGACACAGGCTCGTGACACTCAGTCAATGAGTCTGTCTGCTTAGTGTAACGAGGAGGAACAGGCAGTGGAGAGTCAGGCGGTGATTGGGACTGAGATGACTAGGCAGTGGAGTCAATAGAGGAGGAGCAGTACCAGTGGTAGGCGGCTCTGCAAAGATGAAGAACCTGGTGAAGTGACGAGCAATATGGTGGCAGTGTCGACTGCGGTTGGTCCTTGAAGAACGGTCACCGCTGCCATGGCTGCGCAACACCCCCAGCTCCAACACCTCCGGTAGCAGTATCTCTAGCACCAAAACCTCCAGCACCGTCAGCTCCAGTACCTCCAGCGGTAGTACTCCAGCACCAAAACCTCCAGTACCTCCAGCGGAAGGCCCTCCAGCACTAGAACCTCCGGAACCACCAGCTCCAGCACCTCCAGCTCCAGTACCTCTAGCACCTCGAGCAGTAGTACCTCCAGCACCAGAACCACTAGTACCTCCAGCATAAGGACCTCCAGCACCAGAATCTCCAGCACCGCCAGCTCCAGCACCTTCAGCTCCAGTACCTCCAGCACCACAACCTCCAACACCTCCAGTGGAAGAACCTCCAGCACCAGAACCTCTAGCACCACCAGCTCTAACACCTACAACTCCTGTACCTCTACCTCTAGAACCCCCAGCAACGGACGCATGAAGAGGCAGCGACGACTGCTGCTGCTCCCAGTAGTAAGGGCGCCATGGCAGAGGCTGAAATGCACCCGTAGAACCTCCAGTAGTAGTACCCTCAACTCCACCACCACTAGGACGCTCAGCACCCCCAGAACCAGCACCCCCAGAGTCAGCACCCCCAGACCCAGGACCCCCAGGGCCCGCAGGACCCCCAGAGTCCACACCCCCAGCGTCACCACCCCCAGGACCAGCACCCCCAGGGCCCGCACCTCCAGCGTCACCACCCCAAGCAGTACCGGAGTCCACAGTGACTGGCTGCAGAGGCGGCAAAGGCGGCCGAGGCAGAAAACCAGGAAGGGTCTCCAAGTGCGGTGAGCGGCGAGAAGCCACAGTGTCGTCAGCATCAGGGTCACCCCCCTCAACTGGGCTTGTGGGGTCTGTGAGACCTCCAAAGGCTCAACCAAGGGGGTTGGCGAGACCTGAGACACACCTGAGGGAGCAGGACGCAGTGTAGGCGATGTCTCTGTTTCGGAGACATGGGGCAGAGGTTGAGCTGATGCGCGGCATATTGGACTGCAAACGGCCACAGAAAATGGGGCAACCGCATGGATCATCGAGGTGCAAGAAGCCTCCATGATCAAGCCAATGCGACACTCAACGATCCCATTCTGTTGTGGAGAGTCCGTAAGTGTGAACGACTGGGCGATGCCATCCTGGTGACAAAAGTCCTCGAGGAGACCGGAGGAAAACTCTCCACCACGGCCAGATTGCAGACGGAGCACCGGGACGGAGGCTGGGCTCCACATGTCCATGTGCAACGTTTGTAGAGGAGCATCGGTCGGAGGGAACAAGAAGGAGTGAGGAGCGGCGCGCTGCCGCCCCTCAATGCAATAGAGTGCACGACGGCGCTAGAGACACTGGGAGGGGGCATGGACTGCGGGAGGCCAACGACAAGGAGACGCAAGTGCATGCAACGTAGAAGCTGCAGGGAGGGGTGACTAAGACGGTGGTGCCAGAGGAGGATCGGGTGCGTGAGTAACTGACATGAGCAAGACGTAGCTACCTGACACGACGCGGCCATCTGAGCAGACTCACTGTGCAGTGTGTACGGTCCAGACCCAAGCCTACGTGTGAACGTGGCAAGGTGGTCTCCAGTTTCCGTGTCTGCATAGATCGCCACGAAATCGCCCCGGGGAGTGGTGGTGTTGACCATCATATTCTGGAGGTGAGAGGTACTCACCACGTTCGTAGCGAACGAGGGGAGGTGGAGACCTCTAAGGGAGCCAGAGGGGGCTGGCGAACACGGGAGACCAGTGCAGCTACGTGCAAGGACAAGGCCAGTAGAGGGGTTGGCCAGTGTAATAGGGACAGGTGCAAGGAGCGTTTGACTGTGGTGCAGTCGGTGAAGAAGCACCTAGATGCGCCAGAGTCAAGTGTGAAGGTGAGCAATACCCGCACATGTGCTAGCTATCTCACAAGGACCTACACTAGCATCCTCCACACTACAAGATATTGAGACACAAAAATAGCAAACACCGTCAGCACTAGAACCAGCGGAATACATCGCATACATGCTAGCAGAATTCTGGTCACAATCAAGAGAAAATACATCTACATCATTCTTGAGCAATGCCAACCAGTCATGAATCTTTTCCTGCCCACCAAACTCCGCGCGAAAGGTGTTGTCGAGGCAGTAGAAGCAGCGAGACTCGGTGTGCCCCTGCCTGCCGCAGACCTTGCCAGGGCGGCCCATGTGCCGGCAGTACTGGCAGCGACCCCCGCCTCCGGGGCTGCCGCACTGGGCAACCCACTCAAGAAGCTGTTGCAGCGAGAGAGTGTCCTGCCGACATGGCTGCTGCTACATCCCACCCCCGGAACCTCCACCGGCTGCACCACTAGATGCCTCCTTGGGTAGCCGTGCCCGAGCCTCCACCCCCGCTAGCTCCACCCTGACCACCACCCACTCCCCCTCCACCACGCCCACCACCCCCTGCCTCCACCACCCCCGGCACCTCCACCGCCACTGCCACCTCCGCCACCCCCACTACCACAACCGCCACCACCCACGCCACTGCCACCGCAAGCGCCCCCTCCACCACCCCCACCCCTCATACGCCCACATTTGTCGCAACGCCTCCCGCTAGGGGCAGACGCAGCACCGACCTCCTCAGCTCCGAGAAAGTCAGCAGCAGCAGCAGCAGCAGCAGCAGCAGCAGAGGCAACAGTAGGCGTTAGGAGGGACGGGAAGCACCCCTCAAAGAAAGAGGTGCCGGGAGTACCAGGAGGCAGTTGCTGTGCTGGCACTGGCCTTGACCTCAAGGAGACGGGTCTCAAACGAGGCAAGGGTGAGCTCAGTGGGGTCTAGGGAGATGAAGTGGTCTCGAACTGTGCGAAGAGAGTTAGGGAGGTGGGTCATGAGGAAGTAGAGAGTGATATACATAAAGGGGGGGGGGGGGGGGAGGGGGGTTCTCAGCCAGAAACTCTGGCTTGAGAGCAGCACGATAGCACTTTCAACGGAGCACAAATGGGTGATAGGTCAGCAACAGTCGGGAAGTCAGATATCTCAAGAAAGATAAACGGCAGCAGAAGACGGCCTAGGGTGGCAAAAGGGGGGGGGGGGGGGGGGGGGGGTAGTAGCCCTTGAATGCGGCATCATAAAGCGTTTTGGCCATTTTCAGCTCACAAAAGTGGGGCCGCTTGTCGGGTGGGAGATGAGAGCGGTAGCGTCGCGTGCTAACTACTGGGTATGGGTAACGCGGTCAGTCTTAAACTGTCGCTCGGCATTAGTAGCCTCAGGCAAGGCAGAAACGGATCCTGACGTATGGTAAAAAGGCGAGGCATCGTCCTTGGCAACGCTCTGCAGGTACAAGTAAAGATCTAGAAGTCGGGACTCAAACTCGATCGGTCGGCCCTCTGTGGTAAAGGTAAGTACAGGAGGCATCGCCATGGTAGGCAGCAGCACCCAGTGGCAGTGGGGCAACTGCGGCAGCAGCGGCGGTAGTGGCAGTGGCAGTTGCAGCGGCAGCAGCAGTTGCAGTGGCAGTTGCAGTGGCAGCAGCAGCTGTAGTGGCAGCAGCAGCGAAGGTCGTAGCAGCAGGGGCGGCGGCGGAAAAAGCAGCAGCGATGGCAGCTATAGCGGTCAGGGCAGCGATGACGGCTGTAGCGGTTGCGGCGGCTGTTGCAGCGGCAGCGGCACCGGTAGCTGCCGCGGCAACTGCGGCGGCTGCAGTGGTAGTGGTGGCGGCTGCAGTAGCTGTAGCGGCAGCGGCATCGGTAGCTGCCGTGGCAACTGCAGCGGCTGCAGTGGTAGTGGTGGCGGCTGCAGTAGCTGTAGCGGCAGTGGCAGGAGCGGCCGGAGCAACTGTAGCGGCTGCGGCAGGTGCTGCTGTAGCGGCTGTAGCGGCTGCGGCAGGTGTTGCTGTAGCGGTTGTAGCACCAGCAGCGGCCGTAGCTGTAGCAGAAGTAGCGGTGGCACACAGGGCAGGAGCGGCACGCAAGCAACGGCGGTGACGCCTGCGGGGCAACGTGAAGGGGCAGCAGCGGCTCACGCGGTGCGGTGCAAAGGGGCGGCGACGCACGTGGGGCAGCGTGAAGGCAGTGCGGAGGCGCACGCGGGGTAACGCGAAGGGGCGGCGCACGCTGGGCAGCGTGATGGGGCACTGCGTGGCGCGGCGGTGCAGCGCGAAGGAAGCGAGCACAGAGCGGGCCGCATGCGGGGAAGCGCGCGGTGCGGTGGCGTACATGGGGCACCGTGAAGGGGTAGCGGAGGGGGGGGGGGGGGGGGGGGGGGGGCATGCAGGGCAGAGCGAAGGCAGCGCTCGGGGCGGCGGAACGGGTTCTCGTGGGGCAGTACAAATGGCGTGCACAGGGCAACACTCTAGGGGCAGCGTGGGGCAGTGCGGAACCGTGTGGGGCAATGTTGGGAAGAGCTAACCTAGGTACGGTAGTAGGTACGGCAGTAAGTATGGCACTAAAATCTAACTTAGCCTCTGATACCATGTGAAGAATGTACGCAACATGAATGATTTGAATATTAAGATGGGAGTACAAATAGGAAACCCTAGAGAGTTGTACCTCCTAAGGCTAGACCCCACTATAGCCTAACAATATACAAATATAGTTTTGACAGGCACAACAGCCAGTAAGGATTGAATGATCAGTTGACGATATGTGCCAGACATCTGCTGGATTTAAAGGCATGTTAACAAGGAAACCAAAACAGATCTTGACAACGAACATGCAGAGTTGCGACGGCCACTGCTACCCCTAACTCATACCACCAACCTGAAGTGCGTGCCAACGCGAAAGTATCACTTCCCTGTTCCCTCCTCCGAAAGTATGCGATGTTGGTGGGCGCATTGTCGGTCATAAGAATGAGGCAATGCGCCTAAAGCTACTATTTCTCCACCAAATTTTCCACTACCTCCATAATCGTTATCGCGTGTGCCCACCCGGCATCTCGTGAAACGAGAGGACCAACTGACGCCAGGGGTCGGAGATGTAGTGCCCCGTAACAGCCATTTAGGACTTTCCATTAGGGCCTGTCCAAATGTCAGTGTTCTACAACACAATGTACTTTGTCGTCGCCAACTCCGCATTCGCAGCCTTCGGAGTCTTGTCGATGAAGACCGCAGTGTCTCGTGCAACAGTTTAGTGCGTTAGTGTCACGCCATTTTGGCCGCACTGGTTGTTGCAGTATGTGAGCAGCTCTTTGAACTATTACATATACAAGGAGAGTGGATTGTGAATGTGGGAGGGTGAGTTGCGATTATTTCAGGCTACACGCACGCATGGGATGAAAGGAGTACAACATGTGCTCCTACACCAAAAGAAGGGTCGTAAAACGAGATGTCATAATTCTCAGCACATAAGAACCAGCTGCTCACCGCATCTTGATCGACAAGGCGAATGGGTAGGTCGCAAGTGACCACCAACCTTGTGATCACCTGCTGCAACTTTGTTTAGATGAACCTCTCAGTTATGTGCCGCTCCCTGCCTCCCACCTCTCTACTCTTCCCCGTGTGCTTGGTCGCAGGCAAGTGGAGCCCAATGGTCACACCTAGATGTTTCTCAATCTTCCTGTTAGGAACCCAATCGTAGCCTCACTCTGAAAAGGCCTCGCCAGGTTTCAGCAAGTCGGGGTTGAGGTACGCACAATGCTTTATAATATCATGATGCACTGTGTGTTGCGACAGTTAATGGCGCAAACCTGGGGTGGTTGTCCTACGACCATGAGAATTCGGTGTCGCATATTTTGCAGAGCCTTTTCTCGTCCTCCACTAACGGCCCAAACATTTGGACCGCCCAACTTGGGGCCCTAACTTCATTTGGTTTCGTTAGTGGAAGATGGAACTCATCCATCACTCTGTCCCTCCACCACCCTTATCCACTCCCCTCTTCCTCATTATGCGCCCGCACTGGCCTAGGTGCAGGTGCACGGCCCTCTTTGACCTTGGTCTTTTAAATACTCCCCTTCAAGCATCCTCCTCCATCTTGTCCTCTACCCTCACCCCTCTCCATCTTTCACGCCCACTTCTTTCGAATCGTACTTGGATTCACTCACGGATCTACGGAGAGTCGGTCTTCACCGGGAGTTGGGCTATGTGGAGAAAAGCACGGGTGGTACGAGTAACTGTAGTTTTTGCTCGTGTTCTCTCAAATTGCGCATTCACGGTGAAAGATGGCACAATTTTCACTAGCAACGGTTCATAATAATGATGCAATAGAGATTGGAAACCGTGAGTAAATCTAGGACCTAGCAAGCCTAGTAAACAGGCAGTTCGACCTCCATCACAGCACGGGGGCGACCTGCTAGTGCGGCAAGTCGACGGCATGCCAACGCACTTTGAAGGCGGCTTGCCAACGTCGCAAGTCGGCGACCTGCGTGTTAAACCATATTTGTTAAGTGTTTGGTAGGCTAGGTTGGTTAGACTGAGGTACTCTTTAGAGAGTACAGCATTGGTTGATATCTTTGCCATATGCCGCTCTACTAGTCATTTTGCTCAGTTACACTTTTGACATAGTATCGGTTAGGTTAGGTCCGCACTTATGATGGCCCATTCCTAGCCTGTCACTCGCTCTCCTTGCCTTGTTTTGGGATACACGTTTCCTCCCTGGAGCCTTGCTGTTCTCTCGCCGATTAGGGTTCACGCCTCGTCATTCTCTTTCACGTTGCATACGCCGCCTCCGATTAGGGTTAGCGATGACAACCATGTCAAACTGTATTTGTTATAGTTTGTTAGTTTAGTCTAGGTGTTACAGTGAGTTATGCAGTAGAGGGTACAACCCCCTTTAGGGTTTGCTATATGCTTCCTTGTACTTCTTTCTAGTCACTCATTCCACTGTTACTATATTGACGTGGTATAGAGCGAGTTTTGTTCCTATGGGCCCACTGCCTCGCGCCCGGCCTGTCGTTCGTAGCTCGTAAGCACCTCGTAGCCCGCAGCCCCGACGTGCCACGTAGCCCCACGCGCCCCGTTCTTCCATACGCACCCGCGGTAACCCACTCTCCCCCCCACCTCACCGTTCGTGCCGTCGCAAGGCCCCCGCGGGCCCCTCGTTCGTCCCGTAGCGTAGGCCCCCGCAGACCCTTCGTTCATCCTGTAGCGCGGCCCTCCACGAGCCATTCATTCATCCCGTAGCGCGGATCCTCGCGGCCCTTCGCTCGTCCCGTAGCGTGGCCCGCACATGCCCCTTCGTATGTCCCGTAGGGCAGCCCCCCCGCGGGCCCTTACGTTCGTCCTGTTGTGCGGCCCCCCGCGGGCCCCTTGTTCGTCCTGTAGCGTGGACCCTTGCGGGCCTCTTGTTCGTCCCGTAGTGCGGCCCCCCCAGCGGGCGCTCTCGTCGCGACCTAGGTCGCGCGTCACCCGTCGCCCGTAACCCTAAAGCTCGTCGCCCGTCGCCCGTAGCCTTAGCGCCCGCACCCGTAACCCTAACGCGTCGCGCCCGTCGCCCGTCGCCTCTATCCGTCGCCCGTTCCTAGCGCCTGTCGCCCGTCCCTTGCCATGCTTGCGCGCTGCTGCAACCGCTCGTGCCATCGCTAGCAGTAGCAGCAGCGCGCGCCGAACACCATCGCGAACAGCAGCAGCATCGCACCAGCAGCAGTAGCTAGCGACAGCCGCAGCAGCTAGCGCCAGCAGCAGCCAGTGCCAGCAGCAGCCACCTGTACCGTTGCTAGTCCTGCCCAAATGCTCCCCACCGCACTAGACCACTCCCCATCACACTAGACCGCTCCCCACAACACTCCATACCGCATTAGACTGCTCCCTACCGCACTAGACAACACCTGACCGCACTAAACCACATCAAACTGCACTTGACCGCACAAGCCCCCATCTGAGCGCACCCGACCGCATCAGACCGCACCCGGCGGTACCCTACTTCACCTGACAGCTCACAACCGCACTAGACCGCTCTCCCACCGCACTAGCCCACGCCAAACTGCACCCACTCACATCCGACCGCTTCTAGTCGCTTTCCATCACACTAGACCACACAAGCTCGTACCCGACCACGCTCGACTACTCCTGGCCACACCCGAACGCTCCTAAGCACCTCTAGTTCCAGCCATGGCGTCCACAAGAGCTCTACAGCAGCACGACCAGAGACAGCAGCTGCAGCACTCCTGCGGTGGTCGCGACGTCGGTCCCTGTGAGTACCAAATCCGGACTGGCCATGGTGGTGACACTACGTGCATGCGTCCTGACCACTCCGCATCCCGCTGCTACCATCTCCTCGATCGTGAGCGTTTTGGACCTGACTAGACTCTCCCGCACGGGCCTTCCCGATCTCGCCATGGTTACGATATTTCTCTCATGTCTATGTCTGACGTTTTTTAGACGATGTATTTTAATAACTCCAGTACGGTCGGACGTGTTGCCTTGTCTGCACCTAGCTTAATACATTTGTCGGTTGCTAGTGTATGGCCTTGTGATTTTAGTCTTGGTGCTTGTGTAGTTTCTAACCTAGGTGCTTCTGAGGGTCTTTTTGTAGGAGCTGCAGCCACAGCTGGCCCAGTGCTTGCCCTTGACGCTGGCACGGGTTCGTCCTCAGCGACCGCGCCTCTTTCGTTCACCCTTGACTCTATGGCATCCAGTTGTTTCTTTCGCGACTGCACCGATCTTACACCACTGCTCACTCCTGTCGCTATCGCCTTGGCTGACCCCACCGTGGGACATGTCGTAGCTCACTACACCACCACTCTCCTGTGTCGAGCGACCCCCTCTAGGGTCCTTACAGGTTACTACACCCCCTTGTTCTCCAGGAACTTGGTGGGTGTCAGTCACCTCCACGACCTCGGAGCAGTCACCACTTTCCCTCTAGACGAGCCTGTTGCCTCCTGCACTGACGGTGCCACTGGGGCGCCACTGGCCACTTCTCACAAGAAGCCAGGCTCTAGTCTGTACTCATTACACACTGGTTCAGGTCAGGTCAGGTAGCTTGTGTGTCGTGCGACTGTCGGTCACTCACCCACCTGTCGGTCCTCTTGCACCACCGTCTAAGGCACCAGTCTCTCCCACGTCTTAGTAGGATGGTACGCCACTGTCTGGTCTCAGGTCTCCCAGAGTCGCTCGCCCCACTTCCCCGCTCGCCTGCGTCGAGGGTCGGCAGCGCGCTGCCCCTCACTCCTCCTCGTCCCCCCCACCACAACTCTCTTCAAGACCCTGCACTTGGACGTCTAGGGCACCTCTTCGGTCCTTGGCCCATGTCAGGAGCGCTTCTTCCGTCTTGTGGTAGATGACTACTCCCGCTACACAACATTTTCTTGCTTGTGACGGAAGGCCGATGTGCCTACAATCTTCGAACCGTGGCTACTAGTGAGGGGTGGCACCCATGGTCTTTGTGGACTCTGTCTACATTCGAACTGTGGTGGTGAGTTTGCTTCCACTTGTCAGGAGGCGTTTTTTCAGGGTGAGGGGATCATCCAGTCTTACACGCTACCAGGTTCACCACAGCAGAACGAGGTAGCTGAGCGACGTATCGGTCTCATCATGGAGGTTGCCCGGACCTTTATGTGCCATGCTGATGCCCCCCAGTTCGTGTGGCCCCAGGTAGCCCGCTACGCCGCCCAACAGCTGAACCTGTAGCCCAGTGACTCACGGCCATGGGTGACGCGGGACTTCCTTTGTACAGGGCCTCGGGGTGTAGCAGCTGACCACCGCATCTGGGGTTCTCTGGCTCACATTCGCGCCCCTAGCTCGAACAAGTTGCCTATGAGCACTCGTGCATGCGTCTTTCTTAGCTTCCCTATGGATGCCTCCAGCTGGGCGTCCTACGACCCGGTCACCCACCAGTTCTTCGCTTCTCGGGATGTCACTTTCGACGAGTCGGTCTGCTACTGCAAAAGTCGTCCCCACTGAGGTACTGAGGTCTTTTCCCCCTCTCTGTTCCTCACCCCTGAGCCGCCCCCAGCTGCCCCGGTAGCCCCCCCCCCCCCCCCTTCCGTCTTGCCCCGTCAAGTGTGTCGCACGTCACTCCGCAGTCGTTTCCCTCGCAGCGTCCAGTCCCCGTCGAGCAGCAGGAGCTGTCTCGGTTGGAGCGTCAAGAGAGAGTAGAGGAGGAGAAACAGCCGCAGCAGAAGGTGCAATTGCAGCTCAGGAGGCAGAGATGGCATCTTATAGGTCCACAAGCACCTATGTCGACGCCGTCCCACCACCTGGGGCGAACGTTGTCAGTGGCATGTGGCATTACAAGGTGAAGCAGCCACCTGGAGCACCACCGGTGTTCAAGGTGCGCTACGTGGCGAGAGGTTTCAGTCAGCGAGAGGGGGTAGACTTCTTCCGGACCTTTGCTCCCACCCCGAAGATGACCACTCTTTGGGTGTTGCTACATATTGCAGCCCAGCACGACCACGAGTTGCACTCCTTAGAATTCTCCACCGCTTTCCTTCAAGGGAGCCTACATGAGCAGATCTGGCTGCGCTGTCTGCCTGACTTCACTAGCACTTTCGTTCTTGGGTCTCAGTAGCAGCTGCGTCGACCGGTCTACGGCCTGCGCCAGGCTCCCCGCGAGTGGCACGAAACGCTACGTATGACTCTTGCAGCGCTTGACTTCTTTCCGTCGTCTGCCGACCCGTCGCTGTTCGTCCGCCACAGTCCGACCCCGATCATTGTTCTAGTCTACATTCACGACCTGGTGTTCGCCACTCCCGACACACGCATACTGGCCTACATGAAATATGAACCACAGAGGAGACACACTTGCACTGATCTTGGTGAGCTGCAGCGCAACCTTGGCCTGCAGATCACCAGTGACAGGCCAGCTCGCACCATTACACTGACGCAGTCGCATATGGTCGATTAGATCCTCACGCGGTTTCGCTTGCCCTTCTCCAAGGTACAGCTCACCCCTCTTGCTGTGGATCATGGGCTCACGGCTCCACCTTCGGACGAGCCATTTGAGTCAATGGTCCATATCCTGAGCTGGTGGGTTATCTCATGTACCTGATGACCTGTACTCTCCCAGACCTATCTTTCCCTCTTTGCGTCCTGGCACGCTTTGCTGCACCTCAGAGACACCGATCTTCCCACTAGTACGCTGCTAAGAGGGTGGCGAAGTATGTGGCGAGTACATCAGGCATGGGAACTAACCTTGGAAGGAAGCAGCTAGTTACACTTACAGGATTCTCGGACTCGTCGTAGGCCGACGACGCTGAGTCGCTGCGGCCTACACATGGTTACCATAAGCAGCTGATCAACCTTGTAACTAAGGTTGTTTAGTGGAGGTCAACTCGGGCGTCGTCCGCCTCGAGTTCCAGCTGTGAGGCAGATGTGTACGCTGCGGCCATGGTCGCCCGGGAGCTTCGCTGGCTCTCTCCGAGTCTTGTTTGCTGACAACAGGTCTGCTGTCCTGTTGTGCGAGGAGCCCAGACTGCTTAGGAAGGTGAAGCACATCCAGCTTCGTTACTTCCTTCTGTGAAAGTTGTAGCAGCGTGGCCAGACTCACGTGAGACGTATGATCACTGAGGCCAACGTTGCAGATATCTTCAGCAAGGCGTTGCCACCTTGTGACCACCGCGTTTTTGCACCCATCTAGGCCTTTTGTCTTCAAGCCCTCATTTGCTTGCGTGGAGATGCTTTGTCTTGTACTCTTGCATCTTACTATATTTGCTATATCTCTACTTGTGGACTGGCCTTGTGGCCCATTGCTTCCGTAGAGATGCTTATCATGCTTGTTTTGTATGCTTGCATCCTTTATATTTGCTTGTCCTTGCATGTGGACTTTCCTTGTGGCCTCTTGCTTCTTTGATTGTGTGGCTATCTTGAGACCCCGAGATTTGTTTTGTTATTAAGGACTGGTCTTATGACCATTGCTCTCAGACTGTGTGGTGACTTCGTGATCCACCCTAAGATATATGTTGCTTTCCGTAGGACTGCCGTCACCTAGACTATGGAGGTGTGTCAAACTACACTTGTTATAGTTTGTTAGTTTAGTCTATATGTTACAGTGAGTTATGCAGTAGAGGGTACAACCCCCTTTAGGGTTTGCTATATGTTTCCTTGTAGTGCTTCTTTCTAGTCAGTCATTCCACCATTCCTATCTTAACAGATTGGCCCCGCAGGCCGTCGCGTCGCCTCATAGAGGCCCCCGCGTGTCAAACTATAATTGTTATAGTTTGTATTGTTTAGTCTAGGTGGTGTACACCCTGGTTAGTGTTAGGGTTAGGTTTGCCATATCTACCCTTGTACTTGCTCATTCTAGTCATTCATTCTCATATTGTAACATAGTATAGAGCGAGGTTCCCCCTAGGCGATTTTTCCGCTAGGCGATTTCTCCTTAGGCGATTTTTCCCTAGGCGATTTTTCCCTACTCGATAGACCAAGGACCCACCGAAATTGCTAGCGAGCGCCCCGTACTAGCGCGCGCCCCGTCCTGAATCGCGCTTCGTAGTCGTCGCCCATCGTCCGTAGCGCGCCCATCGTCGCCTTGCATGCAAGAAGAAAACAGCAAGTTGACACTCATAGAAGATTGACCGACGTGACAGCCAATTCGGTTTCCAGACACATTGCTTGGACTAAGTGGTTTAGTGGGCAACAACATATTAGAGAATCTGTTAGGAAACGTACACCAAAACATCATTCAGCCGAGCAGCCTCAATTGCACTGCTCCTACTGCCAAGCGTATAATGTTTGTCGCCATGCCTGATCTGGGCCCTTGAGAAATCTAAATGTTTGTCGAATTTTACCTTGTACACTTCAGGGTACGATGATGAGGTTGCCACCCCGTCGCTTACAGTTTTTCCCCTCCCGTCGCCCGTCGTTATTTTCCTCGACCGTCGTCCGTCCGTTTCCCGCGCGCGCCCCACTTGTCTCCCGTAAAACGACCGTAGGACCCGGGCCCCGCAACCCCTTTTTCGTTAGCCGGCCCCGCGGCCTGACGTTAGCGAGCCACACGGCCACGCCCCCCCTCCCCTTTTCATTAGACGGCCCAGTGGCCCGCGCTAGCTGGCCCCGTGCCTCCCCCCCCCTCTCATTTCTGCCCGTTCACTGTCTACCACCTCTCTCTAACCCTAACAGCCGCCACAACCGCTCTCCACCCCTTTCAACCGTTGAATCGCTTTCAACATCACCAAATCCGCCTCTCACCCACACTAGACCACTTCCAATGGCGAGAAACCGCCCTTCACCGCACTAGACCACTCCCAACTACGAGAAACCGCCCTTCACCGCCCTAGACCACTCCCAACCGCGAGATACCGCTCCCCACCTCTCTCAACCGCCCTCCACCGCTCTATACCTACCAGAACAGCACTCCACCACATCAGATCGCTCCCCACCGCTCTAGCGCAGCCTAGACTGCCACCAGTAGCACCAGCAGCAACTTAGGCTGCCACTAGTAGCGCCAGCAGCAGCCTAGACTACCACCAGTTGCACCAGCAGCAGCTTCCACTGCCGCCAGCGCACTAGCAGCAGCCTAGACTGCCAGCAGTAGCACCTGCAGCAACCTCCACTGCCGCCAGCACACTAACAGCAGCCTAGACTGCCACCAGTATCTCCAGCAGCAGCATAGTCTGCCCCCACCCCAGCGTAGCATCAGCTTAGGCTGTCCCCTAGCAGAACTTGCAGCAGCATAGGCTGCCCCCAGCAGACCCAGCAGCATCTTAGGCCACTTTCAGTCGCGCCAGCACAAGCTTAGGTAGTCCTACTACTAGTATTGCCGCCTCGAATGGCCCCTACCCTCGTACTGGCTCATTTTGATGTGGCGACAGTGGCCAGAGCATCAGCGGTGGCAGCAGCACCGGTGGCCACAGCAGCAGCAGTGGCAGCTGCACCGGTGGCCGCAGCAGCAGCAGTGGCCGCGAAAGCAGTGGCTGCAGCAGCAGCCGTGGCTGCGGCAGCAGCCGTGGCTGCGGCAGCAGCCGTGGCCGCAGCACCTGTGGCCGGAGCAGCAGCAGTGGCCAACACAGTAGCTGCAGCTTTAGGTACAGCAGAAGCGCCAGCGGCAGCCTCCACCGCGAGGCCCTGTCGGACCCAGCCAGTACACACACTGGTACGTGGGAGCTGCAGCTGAGGTTGAGACTTGTGTCTCCAGTCTTGGTGCTTGTGTAGTTTCCAGGGCAGGCGCCTTAGAGGTTCTTAGTGTGGGAGTTGCAGCTACCACTAGTCTAGTCACAGCCTTTGTGGATGACTAGGGTGCGACCTCACCGACTGCACAACTTTCTTTCACCCTAGACTCTGGAGCGTCCAGCTATTTCTTTCGCGACTGCACCGACCTTACGCCACTACACACTCCAGTCACTGTCGCCTTGGCTGCCCCCTCTGTGGGATCTGTAGTTGCCCACAGCACCACCATTCTCCCATGTTTGGCGGCTCCCTCTGGTTTTCTTACAGGTTACTACACCCCCTCGTTCTCTAGGAACTTGGTGGGTGTCTGTCACCTCCACGACCTCGGATTTGTCACTACTTTCCCTCTGGACGAGCCAGTTGCCTCCTACACATTCGGTGCGACTGGAGTGCTTCTGGCCACTTTCCACAGGAAGCCAGGCTCTGGTCTGTACTCACTACACACTGGGTCCCACCACACTGGGTGAGTTCAGGTCAGGTAGCTGCTGTGTCATGCGACTGTTGGTCACTCACGCACCCGTCGGTCCTTTGGTACCACCGTCTAGGTCACCCGTCGTTCCCATGTCTCAGTAGGATGGTACGTTACAGTGTGGTCTCAACTCTCCCATAGTCGCATGCCCCGCTTCCTCGCTCGCATGCGCCGCCGTGCACTCCTTGCGTCGAGGGTCGGCAGCGTGCTGCCCCTCACTCCCCGTCGTTCCCCCCCACCACGGCTCCCTTCCAGACACTGCACTTGGACGTCTAGGGCCCCTCCTCGGTCCGTGGCCCACGTCAGGAGCGCTACTTCTTGATTGTGGTGGACGAATACTCCCGCTACACCACGGTTTTACCTTTGCGATGGAAGGTCGAAGTGCCTACCGTCCTCAAGCCGTGGCTACTAGCGATGGGTGATGCCCAAGTCCTTTGTGGGCTCCACCTGCACTCGGACCGTGGTGCTGAGTTTTCTTCCACTTGCCTGGAGACGTTTTGTCAGGGTGAGGGGATCATCCAGTCTTATACGCTACCAAACTCGACGCAGCAGAACGGGGTAGCCGAGCTCTGCATCGGCCTGGTCATGGAGGTTGCCCCGGTGCCCCCCAGTTCCTGTGGCCTCAGGCAGTCCACTACGCCGCGCACCAGCTGAACCTGTGGCCTAGTGACGCACGGCCACGGATGACGCCGGTCTCCCTTTGGACAGGTTCTTCGGGTGTAGCAGCGGACTACCGCGTCTGGTGTTCCATGTCCCACGTTCGCGCCCCTGGCGCGAACAAGTTGTCTCCGCGCACCCGTGCCTGCGTCTTTCTTGGCTTTCCACTTGACACCTCCGGCTGGTAGTTCTACGACCCGGTTACCTATCAGTTCTTCAGTTCCCAGGACGCCACTTTCGACGAGTCGGTCAGTTACTACAGGAGTCACCCCCACTGAGGTTCTGATACCTTTTCCCCGCGCTCTTCCTTACCACTGACACCCCCCCCAGTCGCCCTGGAAGCCCCCCCCCCCCCCTTCGCGTCCTGCCTCATCAGGTGTGTCGCACGGCACTCCGCAGTCGTCTCCCCCGCAGCATCCAGTCCCTGTCGTGTCTGGGGGTGCGGGTGCAGCTGCGGGGGGTGAGGGTACTGGGGCTGCTGGAGCTGGTGGCTCCGGCTCTGGGGGTGTAGGGGGTGTGGGTGTGGAGCCCCCTCCAGTGGAGGACATTGCTGCCTCGAGTCGGCAGCCTCGCCCCGCCTCACCCTCTGGCTTCCCATCAGTCCCGCAGTTCCCTCCCCGTTCGCCTCCAAGGCAGGTCGCTGTGGAGTCTGGGGGTGTTCCTGCTGGAGGTACTGGAGGCCCTGGGGCTGTTGTCGGTGTAGGTTCTCGTTCTGGGGGTGCTGGGGCTGGAGGCACTGCCACCTCGGCGCATACACCGCGCACTGCACGTGAGCAGCATCTTGTTCGTTTGGAGAGGGAGGAGCGGGAGCGGTTTGAGAGGGCACAGCAGCAACAGCAATAGCAGTCTCAGTCGGAGCATCGGGAGAGATTAGGGGAGGAGTCACGACAGCAGCAGCAGTCGCAGTCAGAGCGTCAGGAGGGGGTAGAGGAGGAGTCGCACCAAGAGAGAGTAGAGGAGGAGTCACGGCAGCAACAGCAGTCTCTGTCGGAGCGTCATGAGAGATTAGAGCAGGAGTCCCGGCCGCAGCAGTAGTTGTTGTTGCACCCACAGCAGGACAGAGCAGAGGAGGAGCCACAGGAGCAGCAATAGGGGCAGGTATTGCAACAGCAGTTGCCAGAGGAGGCGGAGTAGCAACGACTAAGAGACATGCCCGACTCAGCATTAGGGTTTTGGGTTTAGGTTTATGGATGACACCGCTCGCGCTCGCAGCCGTGGACGCCGCTTTTGTCGCTCATTGTTGCTGCGATCGCAACAGCAGTTCGCCGCGGCTACGCGCACTGCTGTAGCCCGCCCCCGAGGGCCCGTCTCGTCACGCGTAGGAAGCCTGTGCATGCTACCCCGCCCCCCGTCGCATGCGCGCCAACCTGCTACCAGCGCGCCACCCCGCTGTTTTGTCCTTCAGTTGCGTCTAGGCCGCCGCCAATGCGCCATCAGCAGCCTAGGTCGCCATCAGCGAGTGCCAGCAACCCCTAGTCCGCCGCCAGCAACAGCCTAAGCCGCTGCCAGCTAGCACCAGCTGCGCCCAGGCTGCCGCCTGCGCACCAGCAACAACTTAGGCTGCCACCAATGGCACCGTCAGCAGCATGCGCAACACCTCCTACATTTTCTGTGCCCTTGGTGTCCGTAGACGCCCGTTATGCTGTCCGTAGCCGCCCGTTGCTGCACACACTACTGCCCAATCCTATACTACCGCTTGTGCCTGCTATAGCATGTACTACCGTCTGTACTACTGCCCGTACCGCAGCTTGTACTACCGCCTCCCCTGCCGTCCATACTACTGCCCATACAGCTGTTTGTACGATTGACCGTTTTACAGTCCATACTACCGTCCGTACTGCCGTCTGTACTACTGCCCGTACTACCGCTCGTACTACCACCCACTGCCGCCCGTACTGTCATCCGAACTACTGCCCATACTGCCGCTCATACTACCGCCCACTACTACCCCCACTACTGCCCGTACTGAAGCATGTGCCTCCCCCTGTTGCTGTTTCCTCGTGGTGTTCCTCACTATGTCGTAGCAGCACTAGCAGCAACAGCACCAGCAGTAGAGGTAGGTTCATCAGCAGCAGAAGTGGCAGGTTCAGCAGCAGCACCGACAGCAGACCCACGATGGAGTCCCTCAGCACCAGTGGGGTCCTGCCCGACCCTTTCTGTACCTGCTGCTGTTTGGTTCATGGCTCGGTGACGCATGCAGGGATGCTCACTCCGTTGGCCGGTGCTTTGGCCACCTCATCGACCTCTACTACCAGCATTTCGGCTTCGGCGCATCAGCTCCACACTGGGCTTCGCTGCTCCGCCGGGTCGAGTTGTCTAATTTGCATACTGCTTGGTATTCTGCCACTGTCTCATATCTTGATGAATCTAGCACTACTATATCTTCTCTTTCATGTTTACGTAGGCTAGGATCAATAGCTTTTTCTAGTGTAGGATCTTCTAGAGTTACTAGCACAGGTACGACAACCCTTGACGTGTCACTCTCCTTCACGCTTGACTCCGTTGTGTCTCAGTGCTTCTTCCGCGACCGCACCACTCTCGCTCCGCATCGGGCTCCAGTTCCCATCGCCTTGGTTGATCCCTCTCAAGACCGGTTGTCGCACGCATCGCTACTACAGTCCCATGCCCGGCAGTCCCCGCAGGTTCCCTCTCAGATCTGCACCTCCCCTCATTCTCCAAGAACTTGGTGAGTGTTGTCCATCTTCATGACCTCCGTGTCGGCACCTAATTTCCTCCGCACGAGTGTCACAGGATCGAATTTCCACTCGAGAATGTTGCACTAAAGGTGAGTACAAGGCGTATTTATACTCGGAAATACATAGAAACAACAGATAATCCGAACCTTCGGGAACGCGCTCTTCTAGAATAGATAATCACAAGTGCGCATAAGCACGCAAGCCCATTGGCACTTCGGATTATGGCGAGATTACGCCTTGTACACCACTGTCGGTGCTGTCGGTGCCGTATAATGTAAATGTCGGTGCCGAAAATACCAAATAAGTGAAATAATCGGAAAGCTCTAGAAAATAGAATAGTAGTCCGACTGAGGTGAAATAAAGTACAAATGAAAGAGGAAAATAAGGAGAATAAGATGGAGTAAAAATATGGAAATGAGAAATATGTCGAACGTCGGCGTACTCTCACACTTCCCCCCCTCAAAGCTGGGTGGTAGATGTAACACCCTGCTTGACAAGATAGTCGCGGAGAGAACGTCGGGTGTTACTCATGTCTTCTTCTGAGATCCAGCTATCCTCAGAAGGAACATAGCCCTTCCAGCGTATGAGAAACTCCAGGGCGCCATGCCGACGACGACGATGTGCACGCACAGATTCAACCTCGTACTCAAGTTCATCATTCACGAGGACTGGAGGCGGCGGCGGAGGTTGGCGTCCCGTGTACAGCTTATTTGGATCTCGATAGGGTTTAAGAAGCTGCACGTGGAAGGCGTTATGAATCTTCCAAGTAGCTGGTAGGCGCAAGCGGAATGTGACTGGAGTGACCTGCTCTTCTATGAGGAAAGGTCCGCAGAAGCGAGGTCGTAACTTGGATGGAAGGTGACCGAGGTTGAGGTTGCATGTGTCGAGAAGCACATGGTCACCAACTGCAATGGTATAATCACGTCGATGGCGATCGGCCAAGCGTTTCTGTGAAGACTGTATGTCCTGTAGACGCTTGTGTGTCCGATCCCAAAGCTGCTGCATTGTGGTAACGAAGTCGTGCGCGGGTTGGACAGTTGCAGGTACTGTCGACTGTTGAGGAGTTAGCGGATGTCGACCGTAACACAGGAAGAATGGGGTCTCTCCTGTTGCGGCATGCTTTGCATTATTGTAGGCGAACTCCAACACCGGCAAGTGCAAGTCCCACTTGTTAATGTCGTCCTTGCACGCTGCGCGCAAGAGTTGTTCCACAATTTGGTTCAAGCGCTCTGTCTGCCCATCGGTCTGGGGATGATATGCAGATGACATTGCTAGGCGTGTCCCCATGAGCGACATGAGCTCTTTCCAGAACTTGCTAGTAAACTTGGGGTCCCTGTCGGATATGAGGGTTGTTGGGATCCCGTGCAGTGAGATGATGTGTTTGAGGAATAGCTGTGCCATTTCCTCTGTGCGTGCGGTTGTATGTGTCGGAATGAAGTGTCCCATCTTTGAGAATTTGTCGATGACGACCAGGATGGCGTCATGCCCCGCGTTGGTAGGTGGTAAACCGGTGATGAAATCCAAGCTGACCACTTGCCAAGGCTGTTCCGGGACAGGTAGAGGCTGAAGAAGTCCTGCTTTCTTCTGCTTACTGCTCTTCATCCATTGGCATGTGTCGCACGAAGTGACGAACTTCTGCACGTCGTCCGCCATGTTAGGCCAATAGTAGACTTTCGCAATCCCGGCAAGAGTCTTGTTACTCCCGAAGTGTCCAGCGTAGATCACGTCATGGAATTCGTCGAGAAGCAACTGCCGAAGAGGCGGGTAGTTGGGTACCCATATCTTTGTTGATCCTTTGCGTAGTGCGATATCGTGGTCCCACTGCAACAATTTCTTTTTCTCTGCCAAGGGAATCTCAGGGTCGATGGTATACCCGTGCGTGAAGAGTCCCTTGAGTAGCGGATTCATCCCCTCAATCTGTATGGCAGCAACGTGTCCAGGCCGGCTCAGTGCATCTGCCTTATTCTTATGTCCCGGCTTGTACACGATGTCGTAGTCGAAGTGCGTCTCGAGGAAGTCAATCCACCTGACTTGTCGTCTGGAGAGGGTCGACTGCGTCTTTAGGTACTTCAGGCTGCAATGGTCAGTGTAGACCATGGTCTTTCTCCCTTCGACGTAGCATCGCCATGTCTTGAATGTGGTGATGATCGCTAAGGCCTCTTTGTCGTGAATCGGGTAGTTGAGTTCTGCCCCATGCAATTTTTTGCTGAGGTACGCGATTGGTTGTAGTCCTTTCCCTTGGTCTTGCATCAAGACTGCTCCAACTGCTTGGTCGCTAGCGTCAGCTTCGATGACATAGTCTTTTTCTGGATCTGGCAGGATCAGGACGGGTGCGGACGTGAGTGCGGTCTTCAACTGCTCCATGGCTTGCTGGTGCACATCCTCCCACTTGAACGGTGTATTCTTCTTCAGTAGATTGGTAAGAGGTGTTGCAATCTTCGCATACTGTGGCACGAACCGATTGTAGTAGTTCGCAAAGCCAAGGAATTGCTGAAGTTCCTTCACGTTCTCCGGTGTCTTCCACGTACGTACGGCTTCGATCTTCTTTGGGTCGACATGGACTCCTTGAGCGCTCACCATGTGTCCAAGGAACTGAACTTTCTTCAAGGCAAACTCGCTCTTGGATAGCTTGATGTAGAACTTCTCCCGTCGAAGTATCTCGAAGACACGTCGTAGGTGTTCGATGTGCTGCTTCATGTCCCTCGAGTAGATCAGGATGTCGTCCAGGTACACCACCACGCATTCGTCGAGTAGAGGCCTGAGAATATGGTTCATTTCGGCCTGGAATGTAGCGGGTGCGTTGCTGAGTCCGAACGGCATGACAAGGTACTCGTAGGATCCGTATCGTGTCCGAAACGCCGTCTTATGGATGGAGTTATCCACCATCCGGATCTGCCAATATCCCGATCTCAAATCGAGTTTTGAGAATACCGTGGCTCCACGAAGCTGGTCAAGTAGATCGTCAATCCGTGGAATCGGATACTTGTTCTTGATCGTCTGCTTGTTGAGGGCTCGGTAGTCGATGCACATGCGTAAGCTTCCGTCAGGTTTTGGTGTGAAAAGCACTGGTGCACCATATGGTGATGTTGATGGTCGAATGAGTCCTTTGTCCAGAAGGTACTCGATCTGCTTCTTCATGTCGGCCAACTCAGTAGGGCTGATTCGATATGGTGCTCGGAAGGTCGGTTTTGAGCCAGGTTCTTCGATGATCTCGTGCTGGTGGGTTCGGTATGGCGGCAACTGGTCTGGAAGGTCGTCACGGAGAACGTCTTCGAACTCTTCTAGAAGTTTCTGGATTGCTGGTGGAAGCTCGAGCGTTTTTCTCTCTCCTTCGTCCTCGTTGGTAACCAGTGCAACAAACCCTGCCATGGTTCGTTTCACGTCCTTCTCGAAGCGTGCAAGAGTCTCTTCCGGAATATCTCCCGTGTTGCTCCAATTCGGAAGAGGAACTCTTCTGTCTTGATTGTAGATACTCGCCGTGCGGGTGACCCAGTTGATCTCGGGGTTGAACTTCTTCAGAAAGTCTCTTCCAAGGATCAGGTCTAGCCCTTTGATGTTGGTGACGGGTAGGGTCGGTTTCCAGCGAAGAGGACCCATCTGCAGGTGTAACGCTGCTTCGCCGTAGACTTGTAATTTGCTTCCGTCAACCATCGTAGCTGTGAAGTTTGAAGGCGTGTACTTCTCATTGATGCGTTTGAGGGTTGCTTTGTCGCATACTGAATGGGATGCTCCGCTGTCCACGAGTGCTTGGAGGCGTCGTCCATTGCAGATCACCTCGAGCAAAAGTGGTTGGCGTTGCTCGTTGTACCCGTTGATCGTCTCGTTGATTGGATCATAGGGCATTTCCCATAGCTCTGTGTTTTCTCCTGGGGTGGCAGGTGGCCGGTCTTGCCGTTCCCTATTGCCATGATTTTTTGTTGTCGTCGACGACGTGGTTCTCGAGCTCGTAGTAGAATTCATAGATGGAGTAGATATCGTAGATGTTTCAGATGTTGCAGATGCATCTGTAGAGGAGGTTTGAGGTCGTCGCAGCTTCATGTTGACCTCCAGCTCCCTCTTGAGCTGCTTCAGCGCCACCGACTTCTTCCGTGGGGACCGGTTGGTCGACATGGGCTGGTTTTTCAGAGAGAGGACGATGTCGTCGTTGGAAGGTCGATCTTCCACGCTCCGTTGTTGGTTCCCCATGCGCAGCTGCTGTAGTTGTCGTACCGGTACATTTTTTTTCTTCTGGAGCCTCTCTCGTGATTTCACAAAGGCCGTAGACCCAAGGGAATTTTTCCCAAGTAATGCATCCTTGTATGATATTTTTAAGGGGTGCTTACTTTTTACAGGGCCTTTTTGGAGTTGTCCGGGTTCAGCAGGGTCTTGTGTCGCGGAGATTTTGTTTCCCTCGGCGATTTTCCCTGGTAGAGTCCGTTCGTGGGTTGAAGAATTCACTCCACGATCCTCCAATGTTCGCATTAACTTGGCTCCACTGCTGCGGTCCCTAAGCGCTGAACGTGCAGTTCTCATTTCGTCACAATCGATGAGTCGATGTCCGGGCTTGTCGCAGAAAGAACACTTAGATTTGTTCTTCTTTGGTCTTGCCTTCGCGTCGATTCGATCGAGTTCCATCGGGTCGGCACACGTGGGGGTAGCCAAGCGTCCTCCATGTCGTCTAGCTCGTCCATGAAGTCGTCGTGTTCCGATCGTGGTTACGTCGAAACGTTCTGCTGCCGAAACGACGTCGTTGTAGCTGCTCCAATTTGCGGCCGCAACATGTTGTCGTGTTTCGTTTTTCAGCCCCGCGATGAATGCTCTAATTTTTTCGCCTTCCGTGACGTCGGGGATGCGGTTGAACAATTCCTCCATTTGTTGTGTGTAGTTTGTGACGCTCCCGATTTGTCGATGACGATGCATTTTGTCGCGGGCGATTAACGCTGCATTAATCGGCTCAAAACGTTGTAGTAATCCTTCACGGAACTGCTGCCACGTCGCTTCTCCTTGGTTTAATAAACCGCTTCCGCTTATCCATTCAATTGCTGGTCCGCGCAGTAGTGTTGCTGCAAACATAATTCTGTTTCTGTCGAGTGCTGGTGCTGTCCATCCAATGGCGGCGAAATAAATTTCGATCGCCAAAAGCCAGCGCCTAGCGTCGATTTCCCCATCAAAGGTGTTGGGGGCTCGAATTTCTTGGGCCTTGGGAAAATTTCGCGACTGCTGCGAAGTCACGATCGATTCTGCTTCTGTCGCAATTTTCGCCATGACGCGAGCTTTCACCCGAAGTCGTTCGAACCGTTGCGCGTCGGTCTCGCTACTTCTGCACCGCTCGATATAGGTCCCGACAATTCGCAACTGTCGTCGCTGTATCGCAAACGTTTTCGTCAACAATCGAACTCACGATCCTGTTCAAAAAACGCGCGAGGGGGGTTATTCAAAAAACGCGGAATCTGGTACTTACCAGCGTCGGCGCCGAATTCGTCGCCCCCGGCGGTTTTTCGAAGCAGGAATTTCTTGAGCGCGCTGCTTAGTTGAAACTCCGCGAGTGAAAACGGCTCTGATTACCTAGTGTCACAGGATCGAATTTCCACTCGAGAATGTTGCACTAAAGGTGAGTACAAGGCGTATTTATACTCGGAAATACATAGAAACGACAGATAATCCGAACCTTCGGGAACGCGCTCTTCTAGAATAGAAATCACAAGTGCGCATAAGCACGCAAGCCCATTGGCACTTCGGATTATGGTGAGATTACGCCTTGTACATCACTGTCGGTGCTGTCGGTGCCGTATAATGTAAATGTCGGTGCCGAAAATACCAAATAAGTGAAATAATCGGAAAGCTCTAGAAAATAGAATAGTAGTCCGATTGAGGTGAAATAAAGTGC
The DNA here is from genome assembly GCA_947471745.1 of Closterium sp. Naga37s-1. NCBI lineage: Eukaryota > Viridiplantae > Streptophyta > Zygnematophyceae > Desmidiales > Closteriaceae > Closterium > Closterium sp. Naga37s-1. The sequence continues at coordinate 1,840,588 of CANJKZ010000166.1, forward strand.
AAATGAAAGAGGAAAATAATGAGAATAAGATGGAGTAAAAATATGGAAATGAGAAATATGCCGAACGTCGGCGTACTCTCACAACGAGCTTTCTGCAACCTGCACCAACGGTGTTGCCACTAGGGCACTTCTGGCCGCGTTTCTCAGGGAGCCAGGCTCAGGTCTTTACTCTCTACCTATGGAGTCTCTCAGGTAGCTGGGTCAGATCAGGTAGTTGCGTCGTGCTCTTGTCGGTCGCTCACCCACCCGTCGCTCCTTTGGCACCACTGCCTAGGTCACCCCTCCTTCTAGCTTCTGCGTCAAATGGGACACCACCGTATCGTCTTAGGTCTCCTAGCGTCCGTCGCCCCGCTCCCCTGTCGCTTGCGCCGCCGTGCATTCCCTGCGTCGAGGGTCGGCAGTGCGCTGCCTTCACTCCTCGTTTCCCCGTACCATTGCTCCCCTTAAGACTCTGCACATTGTCATTTGGGGCTCTGAGTCTTGGCCACGTCATGAGTGGTACCTCCTAGTCGGTATGGACGACTACCCTCACTACATTACAGTGTTTCCTTTACAGCGAAAGGCCGACGTGCCTGATGCTCTCCTCACGTGGCTAGTGGTCGTCCGCGCCCAGCAAGTCGATCGTGCCCAGCATGTCCGTCCTGTGATTTGTCTGCACTCTGTCACGGTGGTGAGTTCACCTTTGGTTAACTTGAGCAGTTCTGTCGTATGGAGGGCATCCGCCAGGCCTATACGCTGCCGAGATTGCCACAGCAGAATGGGGTCATTAAGCGACGCATTGGCTTGGTCATGCCAGTGCACCCCATTTTCTGTGGCCTTTTGCAATTTGCTACGCTGAGCACCAATTTCACGTGTGGCCCCGTGTCTCATGCCCACAGGTTACGCCAACCACCTCTAGACTGGGTCTCCTGGTGTTGTGGCTGCGTTTCGTGTCTGGGGGTGTCTTGATCACGTCTGCGCTCCTCGCGCGGACAAGCTCTCTGGTCGCCCAATCCCCATTGTTTTCCCCAATCCCCTTTGACGCTCTTGGCTGGCTTTTCTACCACCACTCGTCCCACCAGTTCTTTAGATCCTAGGACGTCACCTTTGACGAGCATGTGTGTTTTGGAGAGTGGTGGATCAGCGGGTAGTGGAAAGCCGGGACTTAGTTTTCCACGAGGGGCTGAGCTACAAGGGGTGGAAGGAGCATGGTGCTAGTATGTTTGGGAGTTCCATCGAGGATCCCTTCACCGCTTCCATTTGTGAGGGGCATCGGAGGACCATGGAGAGGAGGTAGAGGAGTAGCAAGAGGAACAGAAGGCAGCTACACCTCACCATAAGGAGCCCCCAACTACTACTTCCACCACTGACCCTAACGCACCAGCCCATGACCTGCACCAGCCACAAGGGCAGCAGCAACAACAAGAGAAGCCGCAGCAGCTACCACAACAGCATACACCGCCTGTTCTTGTGGGTAGGTGGCAGCAACTACTATAGCAGGAGCTGTCAAGTCACCATGGTCCCCCATGAAGAGGGTGACATGGAAAAAGAAGCTGCAAAATCTGGAGCAAGGAAGGGCATCGCCTCTTTGCCGCAGTACACGTATCTTCCGGCTACTTGAAAGGTTTACACCAAATGCGCAGTATGCTTGCCTGCTTGTGGATGCGAATGGGGGTGAGCATGGTCTTGATTTCTGTCTTATGGACAGGTGCATTAGCCTAAGTCGGTTAAAGAGGTCTTGTCCCGTCCTGAGTGGGTCGAGTCCATGTGTGAGGAGCTTGAGTCCCACGAAGTGAATGAGTCCTTTGAGTTGGTTGATCCAGCTAGTGTGCCACCTAGAATGGAGGTCTTGGTGTGTCTCGGGTTTGTGAATTACGTCCGCTGGTTTGTACCGAAAATGGCCGGGGTAACCAACCCGTTAACCAAACTTTTCCTCAAGGACGTTTCTTTCATCGGGAGAGAGAGCATTCGACCTTCGACTAGCTCAAAAACATTTTTTGAGCTCACCTTCGGCACTTCGGCTCGTAGACCCATCTCAACCGTTCGAAGTCGTAACAGACGCAAGTGATTTTGCCATCGGCAGTGTCGTTCTACAGGATTTCGGCAAAGGGCTCCAACCCATCGCTAACGAGTCACGCAAAATGTAGCTACCCGAGCAGAACTACCAAGTCCACAACATAGAAATGCTGTCCATTGTCCATGCACTTCGTACCTCTCGCTGCTACCTGACAGGAGCCGACATGACGATTTGGACGGACCACAAGTCATTAGAGTACTGCGGGCCCAGCCGCAACTCAACTCGCGACAAATCAGATTGTACGATAACCTGGAGTCCAGCTTTCCCTACATCATCACGTACAAAAAGGGTGCCAACAACATCGCCAACGCCCTGACCGAACCATCGATGCTGATCGCCGCAATAATCATCAACCAGTCCAACCCACTATTATTGGGACCATGCTCCCACGGGTATAGGGCTGATAATGTTTTAAGCATGACCACGGGTACGGCTCGACGTGCTGTTGGATGTGCAGCGCTACTTGACAACAAGTAACGATGGATTTCTTTGTGGAACTGCTAGCAGGCGCAAGTGGCAACGACTCAGTGCTGGTCGTCATTGACCGCTTAAGAAAATGGGACACCTCGCACAATGCGGCACGACGATCATCTTCGCCATTGTTCGCCTACACGTGTGACCTTCGGTGATCTTCAACGATCGTGACCCGAAATTCATGTCGAAGTTCTAGCAGGAGATGTGGGTACAGTATGACACCCGCCTGTAGTTTTTGCTGTCAAGCCACCTGCAAAGCAACGACCAAACAGAACGGACAAATCATTAGCAGCTCATCCGCACCAATTGCCCCGACCTGTCCAAGTGGAAAGACCCAATCCCGATGCTGGAATTTTCGTATAACAACGCACCTTCAGCAACGACCAATCAAACCTTGTTTTACCTCGATTAGGGGGCAGATCCAGTGGTACCCTCGTCAACGACACCTTAAAACCCGATACAGTGCTCTCAGCAGTTTGAGATTACCGCGACGAAGCAGTCAAGTTTACTTGCCAATCGAATACCGTCGCGAGCTACAACGCTAATAAACACGGAAGGGATTTTCCCTTTAATGCATGGTAATTGGTCCTTTTGGACATGAAATGCCTCCGGCTGCCCCAGCCAGTGAAGCTCCATCCCAAATCCGTAGGACCTTTTCGCTTCGTTAAGATGCTGACACCTTTCACAACAAAGTTGCTTCTGCCGGATGACTCGCAAATCCACGATGCATTCCACATCAGTCTCCTCTGACATTTCGTCTCACCTAAGTCGTCCGATATCGCCCGCCCCAATCTCGCGCCAAGTGTTTGGCCAGTGGCAGAATTGACACTTTAGCCGCGAAATATATTGCACCATCGCGTGCGCCTAACGACTCCAGGTTGCCATGTCGACTTCCTCCTCCGATGGGCAGATCTGTCAGAAACCAAATGATGATGTTTTACTATTGTAGATTGGGGTACATAAACTTAACCCTAACTGCTGTACCCCATATGACACGCATCACTAAAGGCTACAACATTTGACACACCTCCATAGCCTAAGTGAGAGGTGTCAAGCAAAACCAAAACTATACGGTCACAAGACCAGTCACAAAGGAACAGAGCTCAGGGTGGATCACAACGTCACCACACAGTCCGAGCACAAGCAAAAGAGCCATAAGGCTAGTCCAAGAGTTCACAGAGGTATATGCAAAGTGTACAACAGAACAAGCAAAGTCTACACAATATGAGAACATGTGTCAACGGAACCTAACTGCACATAACACCTGTGGTGGTCACAAGGCGGAAGAGCCTTGGTGAAGATGTCTGCAGCGTTGGCCTCGGACTCCACGAAGGCCAAGCGAGCCTGTCCACGCCTCTGTAACTCTCGCAAAAGAAAGTACATGATGCTGATGTGCTTCACTCTGCTCTCCAGTCGAGGCTCTTGACAGCGGAGAATCGTAGCCTTGTTGTCAATAAACAAGGTCGGTGTAGAGCTCTGCCGCTCACCAAGGTCGGTAAGCAAGAACGTCAACCAGCGCAGTTCCTGTGCAGCCATGGCTCCAGCATAGATCTCAAACTCAGCAGTAGAGGTCGAGACAGAAGAGGAACGCGTGGACCTCCACGAAACAGCTCCAGAGCCCAGGCTGAAGCAGTACTCCTGAGTAGACCTGTGTGTCTCAACGTCGTCAGCGTAAGAAGAGTCACAGTGACCAGTAAGTATGATAGGCTGTGTCCCTCCAAGTACCAGCCCCGCGCCTGATGTCGTCGCTGGGTACTTCGCCACCCTCACAGCAGCCGTCCAGTGAACAGGACGGTGTCTCCCTGGCGCAACAAAACGAGCAAGGATGCTGAGAAGGAAGGCGAGGTCCGGGCGAATACAATTCATCAGGTATATGAGGCAGCCCACAAGCTCTGTGTAAGGACCACTAGGCTCAAACGGCTCGTAAAAAAAGGGACCAGTATGTCTGTGGTCAACGGCAAGAGGTGTGCGCTGTACTGTGGAATGCTAAACCTCGAACCGCTGAAGGACCTGCTGCACCATGTGTGACTGTGGGAGAGTAATGGTGCGAGCGGCTCTGTCCCTGGTGATCTGCAGGCCTAGGTAGTGGCGCAGCTCACCAAGGTCACTGCAGGTGTGTCTCTTCAGCAGTGGCGAAAACCAGGTCGTCGACGTAGACCAGTACAAAGAACGGTGTAGAGCCACGACGAACGAACAACGACGGGCCAGCAGAAGACGGCTGGAAACCGAGGTCAGACAGGGTAGAGCGAAGGGTGTCGTGCCACTCACGAGGCGCCTGACGGAGACCATAGGCCGGTCGCCTCAGCCAGGAGGGAAAGTGCCAATGAAGGCAGAGGGACGTCGCACCCAGACCTCCTCGTGTAGGCTACCCTGAGGGAAGGCAGTGGAGAAGTCGAGAGAGTGTAACTCGTAGTTTCTCTGTGCTATGTCAAAAACCGAATGACGATGTTTAACTATTGTGGGTTGGGGTACATAAACCTAACCCTAACTGCTGTACCCCATATGACACGCATCAATAAAGGCTACAACATTTGACACGATCGTAAGAGCGAAGATGACACGTGCGCCACCCCCGACTTGTTGCATGCCACTCGGTATCACAGGGCTCTCTCTCTTGCCGCCGCGTGCCCGGGTCAATATGGCCACCTTAGTCAAAATAAGGGGTAGTGTAATGATTTTTTTTCCTAATTCCTTATTGGTTCACTTCATACACATACATCCAAACTTTCGGAAGACAAGACTTGGTCCGACGACCTTGCCAGCGTCCCTCACGTCGCCTTCGGGTTTGACAACCCAGAACCAGCACCTAACCTTCGCGATCCCGCGGATCCCACCTAGCTAGCCTTTCGCTATATCTGTGCTAGCTGTAACTTGTACCCACTTCCGTGTTATTGCATTCTGTGCATACTCTTCTTTCACAACTCATAACAACAAAGGTGCAGATGAATATTTCTGTACGCGGTACTGAGTATGGTGTAGTTTGGGTGACGATTCCGCTTCCACCACATCCACCGCCATCCCGTCTGTCCCCCGCAAACAGCTTCTGCTCTGCCCTGCGAGCTTTCTCCGCGCATCCTTCCAGCTTTCACCCATGATCCCATCACTGCTCTGAGAGCTGCGCAGGCCAGTCAGACTGGTCAGCACGACCAGATTGTCACCTCTATCTCAATTTCAAGACTTATACTGACCGCCACAATTCGCGGCGGTGCTGTTCAAATTGTTCCTGATGGCACTGCTTCGCGCATCGCGAAGCTCACTCGCCTGCTTCCCGCAAGCACTCGCCATCGCAGTCGTCGCATTTGTGTTGTTCGCAATCGGCTCGCTCGCGGCCGCTCATCCGTCAATTCGCGGCGTCGCCCCTCAAGGCAAGTCCATGGCGCTGCGGTCATGGTCCAAGATGACTCACAAGTCCAGCGCACGCTGCCGTCCCGCCCGCACGAGCGCGCGCGAGCGAGCGGGCGAGCGAGCGCGGGCGTAGTTGAACGTGAATGTCGCTGCAGCTTGCGTCGCGCGCATCTGTCCGCTCGCCCACTGCGCGCCGAGACCCGTGTAGCCACTTAGCCGTTTAGCCCGCAGCGACAGCGAGCGGCGGAATGAGTGGGGATCGCACGGAGTGGGGATCGCACGGAGTGGGGATCGCACGGAGTGGAGAGGCGAATCGCGGCTTCGTCAGCCGCCCAGAGATGTTCCCGCCTGTCACTCGCCTCCCTTACCCCCACCCTTTCCACCCGCTCATCTCTCCCCACTCCCCACCCCCCCCGCTTCTGCCCTTTCCCTCGCTCTCCATGTCCGCCTGCCCTGCGCCCATCTGCCCTGCCGCGCCCCGCCTCGCATGCGCCCCGCCTCGCATGCGCCCCGCCTCACGCGCGTCACGCGCGGCAGACGTGGCGTACTTCTCGGGCAGCGAGGTGCGGTGCCGCGACGGGTCGCGGTCAGTGGCAGTGCAGCGGGTGAACGACGACTTCTGTGACTGCGCTGACGGCACCGACGAGCCGGGTGGGTTGCACCCCACCTCACCACTGGGGCTCGTGAGGAGGGACCTGGTTACCAGGTTACCATGGCTCCGCGTGTGTTTCCATTCTGGCCTCCTCCCTTCACTCCTCCCTACCCCGCCCGCTTCAACCCCGTCCACCCCTCTCCACGCTGCCCTCTCTCCACCGCACCCTTGGTCCCCCTGCAGGCACGTCAGCATGCGCGCTGGCGCGCTTCTACTGCGCCAACCGCGGCCACATGCCGCTCACGCTCTTCTCCTCGCGAGTCAACGACGGCATCTGCGGTCAGTGCACTGTCATGCTCTTGTGCTGTGTCTCCATTCATCCATCCGCTGTGAAGTGATGCCCTTTGTGGCTTGGCTTGATGCCGTGTGGGTTGAGTTCATGTCTCGAGGGGCATGTTTTGAGTTGTGTGGAGCGTCAAGAGCATGAGGCTGCGTGAGTGCCTCACCTCACACTCCACCAATGCTGTGGCCTCGCCCCCCCATCCCTCTCTCTCGCCCTCCGCCCCCCCTCCCTCCCCTGCGCCCATCAGACTGCTGTGACGGGTCGGACGAGTACGCCAGCGGGGCGGGCTGCAGCAACACGTGTGTGCAGATGGGCGCCGAGACGCGCACCCAGCTGGTAGCTGACGTGGCGGCGGTGAGGGAGGGCGTGAAGCTGCGAGGCAAGGCGGTGGTGGGGCACGTGGCGCTGAGGGACAAGTGGGAGCGCGAGGTCACGGAGCTGGAGGAGCGGCGCGCACAGCTGGTGGAGCAGGAGAAGGCTCTCAAAGGTGACCCTCCGCCACTACACGCTGCTCACCTCACTGCTGCTCACATGCATCACGTGCGTGCATGTGTGCTGCGGTCTCTACCACACAAACACGGCCAAGTGCTTCGCTTGGCATGATACCGCCTGCCTGCCCTTCCCTCTCCACTCCTTCCACCACTTTCGCAATCCCCCCACCCCACAACGCAACCCAACACCGTGTCTCTTTTCCCTCTGTGCCTATCTCTTTCTGGTCTCTCGCTACGCAACGCGCCTGCCTCACTGCATCACATCCATCCGTCATCCAACCTGCCGCCCACTTGCCGTCTTGCCACGCCACCGACTCGGCACCGTCACCACCCCTCTCGCCCGCCCGTCCACCATGCTGGGCATGGCATGGCATGGCAGAGCACATCCACTCGCTTGTCGCCTCGGCCTCGCTGCCGCCGTCGCTGCTCCTCCTCGCGCTGCTCGCCCTCCTCCTCTGCCACCGCCCCCTGCGTGCGCTGCTGCTCGCCCCCCCCTGCGCCTGCCTGCGCCTGTGCCACCGCACCATGGCCTCGCTCTGCCCCTGCCTTGCCGCCCTCACGCCCACCCGCAGGCGCCACCCCCACCACCCCTCTGGGCGGCGGCGCCCTAAGCTGCTGCAGTGATGGCCGTGCTGCTGCAGTGATGGCCGTGCTGCTGCAGTGATGGCCGTGCTGCTGCAGTGATGGCCGTGCTGCTGCCGGGCCACCAGCTCTGCCAATGCTTCCATCGCCTGTGCCTGCTGCCGCTGCCCTGCTGCTCAGCCCCACGGTGTCGTCCAGTAGAATGCGCATCGGCCAATGGGGGAGAGAGAGCAGACCAGGCACAGCCATCAATGACGTACTTGCATGTGTTATAACAGCCAGCCAGCTAGCTAGCTACCTCTGTAGAAATGCAATCGCCTCTGCTAGCTGGATGTGCTAAGCTGGAACCTGGTTTGCTCATCACCTGCAATGCACTGGACTCGGAATCGCCACGTTGTAGATTCGTCGCAAATGACCTTGTATCTAAACGAGTTCAGTTCAGCCTGTTTGGCCACTATCATCGACACTGGCACCTCCGCCTTTTGTGCTTACCTGATCTGTGCCTCGCATGTCCTCTCTTTTCCTCTTGCTCCTTGCCATTGTCTACCCACTTGCCCTGCGCTCCGCACCCTTCGCTCTCCCCCCCACCCCAACCCTCGTCGTTCAAGTTATGGTCCCAGTCTTTCTCCTCCACATGTGCTCTTTTCTGTCTTCTACTCACACACACTCACTCATTCACCCTCACACCCATTCATTCCCCATTGAATACCACTCACTCTCATCGTCAATATGCTACTGTTGCACACATCTGCAACACCCCCCCACAACACCTCTCTGCTGCTGCTCCGTGTGTTTGCATGTGTGTGTGCGTGCATGCGTTTTTTACTGCGTGCACATGTGCATGCGTGTGTGCATCCGTGTGCACATATGCGCATGTGAGTCTGCGTGTGTGTGTGTGTGTGTGTGTGTGTGTGTGTGTGTGTGTGTGTTTGTGTGCGTGCGTGCGTGAGTGCATATGTGCGTGCGTGCATGCATACGTGCGTACGTGTCTGCTGTGTGCGTGCAACCATGTGAGAGTGCAGCGCGCAAGGAGGAGTTGGAGCGGCAGGAGGGGAGGGAGAAGGCGTGGAGGGCGAGGCTGGAGAGGGAGCAGCACGCCAGGGACGCCCTTGTGGCGCACACCCGCCCGCTGAGGACCACTGCTGCTTCTTCTCACGGCAGCAGCGGTGGCGGTGGTGATGGCGACAGCAGTGGTGATGAGGGTGGGGAGAGCGGTGGTGGTGGGGGAGAGGAGCAGGTGGCGGCAGAGGCCGAGGCGCTGTGGACTGGCGCCCATGGGGCTGGTGGGGCGGGTGGGGCAGATGGGGCAGATGGTGGGAACGGTGTTGATGGTGATGGCAGTTCTGTGGAGGGCGCAGGGAGTGAGGAGAAAGGACAAGGAGAGGAGGGAGCAGCAGGGGGCGAGGGGGAAGGAGGAAGCGAGGATTTTTCGGGTCTGTCAAAGGAGGAGATGGGGCGGCGGATTGCGTCCCGATGGACTGGCGGGGGGGAGGGAGGGCAGCAGCACGAGGAGCACAGCGGGCATGTGGCAGAGCACAGCGGGCATGTGGCAGAGCACAGCGGGCATGTGGCAGAGCACGCTGTGGAGGACGAGGGCTTGCCGCCCCCTGATGTGGGCTATGGTGATCCGGATGCGGTGCAGAGCGGTGATGATGATCATGATCATGACGACGACCATGACTATAGTGGCAATGACGATGATGAGTACAAGGAGGATGCTAATAACGAGGATGAGGACTACAACAAAGATGATGAGGAGGACGTGGATGGGGATGCTGAGAGTGAGGGGGAGGAGGAGGCAGCAGATCTGGAGCAAGACATGGGGGCAGGGGGAGGGGAGGCGGATGAGGGCAAGGGAGGGGCAGGGGGGGATAAAGGAGTAGGGGAGGAGGAGGATGAGGAGGAGGGCGAGGTGAGTGTGGAGGAGTTGAAGCAGCTGGAGGAGTTCAACCCAGATGACCCGCCAGGTGAGATGACCCGCCAGGTGAGATGACCCGCCAGGTGAGATGACCCGCCAGTTGAGATGACCCGCCAGGTGAGATGACACGGTGGGTGAGATGACACGGTGGGTGAGAGATGATATGGTACGTCAAGGCAAGTAATAGATGTGATAGTGTGAGGGCGATGAAGGGCCGATTCAAGAAAAGCTGATTGCATGCAGTGACACACAGCCAAGTCTGCACATGTGTGTTGTATGCGCAAGCACTCTCGTGCTTCTTCACAGAATATGGTTGCAGCGTAGCAAGGGGGCTAGATGGATAAGGTGCAATCAGCAAATCGTAGGAGAATTTATCTAGATTGTGGGGCTATTGGATGGGAAAGGAGCAGCCTGTTTCCAACACTTGTCTCTCCTGCTTTCACGTGCATGTGCCTGCTTTCTGACCATTTTCATTCAACATTCTCGCCTCCCATTCCGCTGTGCCTCTCATCCAGCCGTGACACCTGTCAGTGTCTGGTTGGCTCGCACCCTCCACTGGCCCATGGCCGTGTGTTCCCGCCTCTACTCCCTCGCTGCCCCCACGCCGCCCCTCACTCTCAACGCCTCTCGTGAGTGTCACTCTGAACGCCTCTCGTGAGTGTCACTCTGAACGCCTCTCGTGAGTGTCACTCTGAACGCCTCTCGTGAGTGTCACTCTGAACGCCTCTCGTGAGTGTCGCTCTGAACGCCTCTCGTGAGTGTCGCTCTGAACGCCTCTCGTGAGTGTCGCTCTGAACGCCTCTCGTGAGTGTCGCTCTGAACGCCTCTCGTGAGTGTCGCTCTGAACGCCTCTCGTGATTGTCGCTCTGAACGCCTCTCGTGAGTGTCGCTCTGAACGCCTCTCGTGAGTGTCGCTCTGAACGCCTCTCGTGAGTGTCGCATCAAGCTCTGCCAGCACAGCAGCACGGCACATGACAGCATGGCTTGCACATGGCACCAATGCACACCTTGCCAGAATGTGTTGTTGTGAGTGGCTTTCGACTCCCACAACTGAAGCATCGTTTTATTGCAGACTGTGTGAGTAGTGTTAATGCACAGCGCACTCCACTAGTACCTCTGTGAGTCGACACTTCACACAATTGCTTCCAAGTGCTCATGCTCTCGCCTTCTCTGTGCTTTTATTCTGCGTGCGTGCATGGGTGTGTGTGTGTGTGTACGTGTGTGTGTGTGTGTGTGCGTGTGTGCGTGCGTGCGTGTGCGTGCATGCGTGCGTGTGTGCGCGTGCGTGCGTGCGTGCGTGTGTGTGTGTGTGTGTGTGTGCACGCGCATGGGTGCATGCTTGCGTGCGGTGAGCACCCCCTTACCCCCGTCACACACCAGGCGTGGAGGCAGCTCGGGAGGAGCACAGGGGGGTGGAGGAGCAGCTGAGGAAGGCCAGGAGCCGCGCCAAGGTGGTCAAGGACAAGCTCAAGCGCGACTATGGTCAGTTGTGTTGTCACGTGCGACTATGGTCAGTTGTGTTGTCACGCGCGACTATGGTCAGTTGTGTTGTCACGTGCGACTATGGTCAGTTGTGTTGTCACGCGCGACTATGGTCAGTTGTGTTGTCACGCGCGACTATGGTCAGTTGTGTTGTCACGCGCGACTATGGTCAGTTGTGTTGTCACGCGCGACTATGGTCAGTTGTGTTGTCACGCGCGATTATGGTCAGTTGTGTTGTCACGCGCGACTATGGTCAGTTGTGTTGTCACGCGCGACTATGGTCAGTTGTCTTGTCACGCGCGACTATGGTCAGTTGTGTTGTCACGCGCTACTATGGTCAGTTGTGTTGTCACGCGCGACTATGGTCAGTTGGCACGCGCGTGACCGGGCGTGGGAGGTGTGGGGGGAAGTGCGTTGGTTTCTTGTGCAACCTGACACCTCACCTCCATGCACTGCTGCCGACACCACACGTACCCCCCTCCCCCTGCTGTCTGCTCCTGTGGGCTGCTGTTTCTGCGTCCTCTTACTTGCAGCAATGAAGGCGCTCATGGTTCAGGAAGTGGAACAGAGGGGACACAACGTGCCTCTACTCCTCAGAACCAGACTTTGCTCTTTCATCCCCTTCACACCCCCTCGTTCCCTTCACGTGCTCCCATCCCCATGTGCCCCCCATCCCCATGTGCCCCCCGTCCCCATGTGCCCCCCATCCCCATGTGCCCCCCGTCCCCATGTGCCCCCCCCGTTCCCATGTGTTCCCCATCCCTGTATGTTCCCTCATCCCATGTGCTCCTCATCCATGTGCCCCTCATCCCATGTGCCCCTTCGCAGGGCCACACGGGGAGTTCTCCAACCTGGTGGACCGCTGCTTCTCCTTCAACGCCAACCAGTGCGACGCCCTCCCCTTGCCTTGCACGCCTGCCTTGCATGCCTGCCTTGCATGCCTGCCTTGCATGCGTCCCCTATGTGTTCTTTGGTCTGTCTTCAACACTTTCCCACTGATTTCCAACTGTTCCTCCATCGCACGCCTGCACTTGCCTGCTGCTGCGCACTGGTAACTGCGCCAACACCTTGTTTCCACCCTGGCGTTCTTGCCCGGGGGCACGGGGCGGAGCAGGTACGTATGAGATCTGCCCGTACAAGAAGGCGGTGCAGAAGGAAGGCCACTCCGAGACGACTCTTGGGTGAGTCACCTTGATGGCGCCATGGCATGGCATGGTGGCTGCAGGGCTGGGAGCATGGTGACATTTGGACGTGTGGGAATGGTAGGATATGACAATAGATCAAGAGGCGGAAGGCTGGTAGACGCTATGGGTATCAAAGTGAGACGTCTGATAACGAGTTGCCAAACTCTTCAATACAGTGTTCACCTTCCCTCCTCTCTTCACGCACCCTTCCCTACCCCTCTCTTCCCCCAACCCCTCTTTGGGCCCCCACTGAACGTGCGTGTGGCGTGGCGGGCGGGCGGGCGAGCGGGCGGGCGGGCGGGCAGGCACTTCAAGCGGTTTGAGGAGGAGCACACGGTGATGGCGTTTGAGGATGGCGAGCACTGCTGGAACGGACCAGCCAGGAGCATCAAGGTGAGCACTGCTGGAACGGACCAGCCAGGAGCATCAAGGTGAGCACTGCTGGAACGGACCAGCCAGGAGCATCAAGGTGAGCACTGCTGGAACGGACCAGCCAGGAGCATCAAGGTGAGCACTGCTGGAACGGACCAGCCAGGAGCATCAAGGTGAGCACTGCTGGAACGGACCAGCCAGGAGCATCAAGGTGAGCACTGCTGGAACGGACCAGCCAGGAGCATCAAGGTGAGCACTGCTGGAACGGACCAGCCAGGAGCATCAAGGTGAGCACTGCTGGAACGGACCAGCCAGGAGCATCAAGGTGAGCACTGCTGGAACGGACCAGCCAGGAGCATCAAGGTGAGCACTGCTGGAAAGGACCAGCCAGGAGCATCAAGGTGAGCACTGCTGGAACGGACCAGCCAGGAGCATCAAGGTGAGCACTGCTGGAACGGACCAGCCAGGAGCATCAAGGTGAGCACTGCTGGAACGGACCAGCCAGGAGCATCAAGGTGAGCACTGCTGGAACGGACCAGCCAGGAGCATCAAGGTGAGCACTGCTGGAACGGACCAGCCAGGAGCATCAAGGTGAGCACTGCTGGAACGGACCAGCCAGGAGCATCAAGGTGAGCACTGCTGGAACGGACCAGCCAGGAGCATCAAGGTGAGCACTGCTGGAACGGACCAGCCAGGAGCATCAAGGTGAGCACTGCTGGAACGGACCAGCCAGGAGCATCAAGGTGAGCACTGCTGGAACGGACCAGCCAGGAGCATCAAGGTGAGCACTGCTGGAACGGACCAGCCAGGAGCATCAAGGTGAGCATGTGAGAGCAGTTGAGCTTCATTGTGATTGTCCGAGCATCAAGACGAGCAGCAATGCATCACTCCCTCATCCTGCTCGCTCCACCCTCAACACCTGCTCTTCATCTCACCCCCTCTTCTCTCCCCCGTGCGGGGCGCACGGCCATGGCATGGCAGGTGCGGTTCAAGTGCGGGGCGGACGTGGCGGTGCTGGCAGTCGACGAGCCCAACCGCTGCGAGTCAGTCACCACTCGCCACTCTCACCCTCCTTGATCCACTCCAACTCCGCTCTACTCGCTTCCCTTCACTCACGTCCCTTCACGCACATCCCTTTACTCAAATCTCTCTGCTCAGTGTCTTCCACTCTCTCCGTCACTTTTCTTGGATGCCCCCCCCGCGCCTCTCCCCGTACCAACTCGCCCTCCCCTCTGCTCACACATGGACCCTACTCCATGACGTGGACGCGTACATGATGGGAGCCACAGAACGAGTGCATGGGAAACGAGTGGACGTTTTCCCAAACTTTTATTCGAACCATAGCTTGAATGTTTTCTCTCGTGGCACCCTCGCATCTCGCCAGCGCCATCACCATCCCCTGTGTCCCCCCCCCTCCCCCTTGGTGGTGCCATCAGGTATGCGGCCACCATGACCACGCCCTCAGTGTGCACGGAAGAAAAAGCCAAGGTGTGCCGCCCACCTCCATGTGCCCTCCTCCTGACCCCCTGCTTGCTTGGCATACCACCTTGGCATACCACCTTGGCATACCACCTTGGCATACCACCTTGGCATACCACCTTGGCATACCACCTTGGCATACCACCTTGGCATACCACCTTGGCATACCACCTTGGCATACCACCTTGTTATTGCTGTGTTTGGCCTTGTTCTTCAATCATGCCAGTCTTACCTGCTCTCCACTCCACTCCACTCGTCCATGGCTCTCACTTGTCTATTGCCCTTCATTCCTGGTTTGCGCTGTTGCATTCCGGGGCATTATCTGTCATCCCGTGACCCTTGCCCTGCTTTCTCTGCTGCTTGACCATAATACCACCTGCAATTCCGTGGTTGGCACTGCCAATGCACAATTTATTGACTCTGACCCCTCTTACACTCCCACATCTCCTGTCACAAACCATGCATCTTCCCTCACACACCCTCTCATCTCCTCAACCATTCCCTCCCCCCACACCCCATCTTTTCTTTCCGACACCCCCTCACTTCTTCCGACACGCCCTCACCCTGCAACACTCCCTCCCCTCCCCTGGGTGCAGGAGTTGGAGCAGCAGTTGGAGGCCATGCTGAGGGACATCCACCCCGCGCATGATGAGCTCTGATGCACCCCTGCCGTGCCCTGCAGGCTCTAGAGCTAGATAAGTTAAGGAGTGGTACGGTGCTGATGTTACATGAACCTGAGGAGGTGCTCCTGTACTAGTGACACTTTGTAGCGATTGAAGAAGCCCATGGAACGCAAGTCCTGGATCACACTGCAGGTGTGTCGCAGCAATTGCATGGATCACAGCAGATCCCTCTGGAGGGAGGACAGCATGTGGTGAAGCGGGAATGTGGTGAAGCAGGAATGTGGTGAAGCGGGAATGTGGTGAAGCGGGAAGCATGTAACTCACGATGGTGCCACAGACCTGTATTATGGCCCACAATATTTTTGCATTCACCAAGGACAAACAAGCCTTTATAAAACGCACTTACAGATGCATGAACAAGGGTGCAGTGGGTACAAAAGGGATCATAGCATCACCTAGCAAATACACCAGCCCCTCAACTAACAGACCCACATTCTCCCCACTTTCACTTCTCCCCCCCGGCCCCTGCCCTTGCGTCTCAGCACCCCCGCGCACCCCAGCCAGGGCTGCGAGAGCGGCCTTGGTGGGAGCGTCGCCCACCTCGTAGTCGCGCCCGCCGCCATTCCCACTGCTCACCACCACCGGCCCCACGCGCTCCGCCACCGCCCACAGCCGCCCCGCCCCACCCGCCTCCCACTCGCTGCTGTCGTCATCGTCATAACCCCCCTGGCCCAGCCCCATGTGGAAGCCGTCCAGCCCCGCCAGCCCGGCCCCCCGCTGCTGCCCGCGCTGCAGCGCCGGGAAGAAGAGTAGCAGCGATGCCTCCCTGCCCGCCGCCGCATAGGGCAGCGGCGGCGGCAGTGGGGGCACGGTGCGCACAGCGGGTACAGCTACTCGCGGGCTGGCAGCGAATCTCACCCCCCCTCCAACACGCTTCATCCTCCCCCATGCCCCTCCACCCATCCCAGCTGCGCCCCCTGCCCCTGCTGCTCCGCTTGCATGTGTGCCCCCTTCACAACCACCCTCTCCACCCTGTGCTGCCCCCTCCACCTCCCCGCCCTCCAGCAGGCGGGGCAGCAGCGCCGGGTGGTAGAGGCGCAGGTGAGGCGCCACCGCCACTGATGCTGCTTGCTGGGGGGAGAGAAAGGTGGGGAGGGGGGAGAGGCAGGCATGAGGGACATGCGGGGAAGACTGAGGCTAGGTGAGAATGAAAGCAGAAATAGAAGTTGACTGTGTCAACTGGGGCGAGATCTCTGAGAGGGTGTGCGACTAAACATGCAACAGCCCCCACAGCACTCACCTGTCACTGCCCACAGCAAACCTGCACCGCCCCCTTCCCCGCTCACCTGCACGGCCCCCTTCCCCGCTCACCTGCACGGCTCCCTTCCCCGCTCACCTGCACGGCTCCCTTCCCCGCTCACCTGCACGGCTCCCTTCCCCGCTCACCTGCACGGCGCCCCAGACCCGCCAGGCCTCTTGCTGCTTGGCAGGGGTGGGTGGCGCGGAGCAGAGCCCTGGCACGCCCATGTGCGCCTGCAGCAGCCGCACGTACAGCGGTAGGTGCGGCAGCAGCAGCACTCGCACCTGCAGGCGGTGCAGCGGGTAGGGCGGGCTCATTGGCACGATGACACGGTGGTGATGGGCGGAGAGCAGGGAGGGGAGAGTGAGGAGGGAAGGATAAGGAGAGTGCAAAACAGCATCAACAGCAGAGAGTGGGAGAGAGGAAGCCCAGGCAGTGCAGAAGCATGTCTGGAGGGACGTGGCATGTGGCATGATACGAGCAGGCATGATACGAGCAGGCATGGCGCACCACGGTGGGCCCCAGCGCAGTGAGAGCGCGGATGGCGCCGAAGTGTTGAGGCAGCGAGCGCTTGGGGTCCAGCAAGGTGTGCAGCAAGGTGCGCGTCAACCGAGGCTGCAACGACACGTAGGCTCGGCCGAACCTGGACGACAAGCATACAGTCGATGCATGAGAACAATCAAAGAGCGCCAATAAGGAAATAAGAGAAAGGCGGTGGAGAACACATAAAGGCCCGGGTGATGGGAGTGGTGGTGGCACATGGTGGAGGTGTGAGGTGACCTGTGGCAGATGAGCGCGAGCAGGCTGACCTGTGGCAGATGAGCGCGAGCAGCGTGGCGGTGAAGGCCCGTAGCCGCCAGTGGGCGTGGTGCTGCCGCTCGCCCAGACGCTTGGCCACCACACATGTCACCATGGCTGGCATCAGCTGGTGCAGCTGGTAGTTTGGGAGGGAGGGGGGGGGGAGGGGGGGAAGGTGGAGTGAGGGAGGGAAGGGAGAGAATTGCCACCACAGAAACAAGTGCATGCAACCATGGAGCATGGAGGTTCATGTGCGCGCACTGACTCACGTATGGCTCCATGACTCACGTATGACTCCATGACTCACGTATGGCTCCATGACTCACGTACGTATGGCTCCATGACTCACGTACGTATGGCTCCATGACTCACGTACGTATGGCTCCATGACTCACGTATGGCTCCATGACTCACGTACGTATGGCTCCATGACTCACGTACGTATGGCTCCATGACTCACGTACGTATGGCTCCATGACTCACGTACGTATGGCTCCATGACTCACGTACGTATGGCTCCATGACTCACGTACGTATGGCTCCATGTGGAGGTGCGGGTTGAGCAGCAGCGCCCTGGCGAGGCGCATGAGGCTGCCCAGCAGCAAGCAGTCGTCCAGCGAGCGCATCACCTGGGGTTTGAGGGAATGAGATGAGGAGACGAGACGATGGCACGGCGTGATGAAAACGGGGAAACGTAGCAATAGTTGGGCGTGTGCGAGGAGGCGATGAGAGAATGCGGATGCAGAGTAGAGAGCAGGGAGGATTGGTTCCACGAGAAAGTGGGATGTGCCCAACACGACACATGATGCATTCCAGCACTTGAGCTGGTTGTGTGATGGAGCACATGCACTCAAGGTGGGGAAAAGAGGCGGTGCAGCGCATTGCAATGCAGTGCAGGGGGGCGAGACTGGCCTCGTCAGCAATGAAGTGCACAAAGTAGGGCAGCAGCGCGTGCAGCCCCGCATCCACCGCCACACTGCGCAGCGCGTGCCACAGCACACTCTGCTGTTGCTGCTGCTGCTGCCCCCCTGCAGTGGCAGCAGCGGAGGCGGCGGGGGCAGGGGGGCGGGCAGTGAGCAGCACGAGCTCGGTGACGCGCTCGAAGTAGAGCTGGCCGGGTAGGGCGCGTGGGGAGGGGGGGCGGTGCGGGGGAGAAGGCAGAGTGGGAGCTGTTAAAGAGAGGGCTGGAGAAAGAATGCAAAGGAGTGAGCAACATGAACCAGGACGAGACAAAGCGACCAAGGGAATGCAAAAGGAGGGGCTTCCTGGGTGTCTGTGTGCAGGGCTGAACTGACCAATGGAAAAAATGCGGGAGTTGAGCAAAACAGGGAAGCGTAGGAAACAGGGATGGTAACGAGAATCGATGTGCAAAGGGAGGCGGGGTGCATGTGAGAGGCAGGAGGAGGGACGGAGGGCGAGGGCGGCACCTGCAGCTCCTTGGAGAGCACGTGCTTACCTGCAGCTCCTTGGAGAGCACGTGCTTCACCGGCAGCTTCACCTCCACCACCTCCCCCCCGCCTGCCCCCCCACCTGCCCCTCCCCCTGCTCGCTGTGCGCCGCCCTCTGCTGCCCGCCCCCCCTCCGCCTTCACTGCTGCTGCCGGCATGCCTGCGGGCCACAGGGCGGGAGGGGGGACGAAGCATGTGAGGGTGGGTGGGTGGCAGTGACGGGCAGGCAGCGGAGTGCTGCGCACACGGCAGCTGAGGCACAGTGCTGGTGAGGGAGCCGTGCATGGCATGGGATGGGACGCACGGCCCTTCAAAGGGGATGTGCATACTTGCACGGACCACATGGCACCCTCGCCTCGCCTTGCCTGGCCACGCCTTGCCTGGCCTCGCCTTGCCTGGCCTCGCTCAGTGAGCCACTCACCCCACCCCTCCCACACTACAGCCGCTGTGCTGCGTCGTCATGGTCCCCCACCGCACCTGCGTTGGTCCCTTAACCACTCAGCCCTCTCCCAACCCAGCAGCACCACCAACCCCATCGCCCCATGCCACACCGCATCCCACCACTGTACATCCCCTTCCCTCTCCCCCCCCCCCCCCACCTGCGGGCGGGGCGTTCTCAGGGGTGGCGGGCATGGTGCCGTCCACGGCCAGCCAGTGCGGCGCCACACTCACGTCCGCCGGGGCGCACGGCAGCCCCGCCTCCACCACCTGTGATGTCAGGCACCGCGCACCGGGGGCAGGGGGACAGGGGGGGCGCCCAGGCTCGCACGTGGTGAGACGCGTGGCGCGGCCAGGCATGCGGAGAGCGATGGTGCGGGCAGTGGAAGGAAGGGACAGCACAGGACAAGTGCCGTTGCCGAGAAGCTTCAGCTCAGTTGGTGCATGGCAAGTGGAAAGCACAAGGCGCGGCAGGCATGGCAGCGGCATGGTGACAGTCCATGTGCGACAGGTGAGCAAGTGAGCGGTGTGTGCAAGTGACAGGGCGACCTGGGAGAGCGGCAGCGTGGGGTCGTGCAGGAAGACGACGTCGCTGTGCCCCAGTGCCCGCCGGAACCGCACGCTGTCCGCCGCTGCCAGCCCAAACAGCGGCTGCCACGCCCCGGAGGAGGGGTAGGAAGAGGAAGGGGGGGGGAGATGAGGGAGGTGAATGCAGAGGAGTGGAGGGCGTGCGAGAGTGCCATGTGTGGGGAGGGGAGGAGTGCTGGCCAGGGGCAGCATGCGTGCGAGGCAGCAGCACACCTGACAGCAGCGGGGCTCACCTCGACGTTCCGCAGGCTGAGGGCGGCCGCGATGTCCGCCGTGGTGAGAGTGGTGCGCCGGCTGTGCCGCATGCACTTCACCGCCTCCTGCGCACCACACGGCGGGCGGGCGTGGTATGGTGGGCGGGGATGGCTTAGTGAGTGAGCCTAGGGAGACAGAGGAGCGAGGAAACGGGAGCAGCGGTTGTGAGAGGTCTACGCTGAGCGATGCTGGGAGTCGCCTGCGACTATGCGACGGCTGCGAGTACGCGCGCATGCGACCTCGCCCCGCACCCGCGCCGTTGTGCTACTTCCTCCCCCACCCACGCGGTCCCGCCCACCCACGGCCCCACCCTTGCCCATGCGGCCGTGCCTGGATAATCTCGCGCATGCGGTACTCCACGTCAGGCGCCAGCGCGGCAGCCACGTCATCGCCGAGACTCGCGATGCCGATGCTGTGCGCCGCCACTTGCACGCTCTCCCGCGGCACCATGCTCATCGCGCCCGCCGCCCGCCACCCGCCGCCCCTTGCTGCTAGCCACGCGCTGCTCGTCGCCCTCGACCGCCACTAGCAGTGGCCCCTCTAGAACTGGTCGCCGCGCTCAGGTCAAACAGTGTTAGTCACTATGCTGCACGCTATTTAGGTTTTGTTCTGATAACACACACTACCCGATTATGCTTCTACTGAGGCGCTACGGTATCACGAGGAAATGCATTTTCCTTGCGGAAAATGTGCAAATGTGTTACGGTGCAATGGAACGAGAAAACGAGTACAAAGTATGAGGGTAGGCATGAGCGAATACTTACACGAGAACAAGCAAACGGTAACGCGGTGCGTGCGAGCTAGCTAGTGCTAGGCTGGCATCGAGGTTCAGGCTAGTCCCGAAGCGGCCGACTCGACCGGGCCAGAGGTGCATGGTTTGGTGAAACAGTGCACGCGAAGTTGGCGAAGCACCGTTAGTAGTAACGGGCGAACAACGGTTGCTGCTATGCGCGATGTTGAAGAACGCGGTAAGGAATGTCGGGAAAATTCCTTACACTACCCCCCCTGCGGAGATAACTCTATCAACGGGAGCTAGAGTACAAGCTAGGCACGGGATAGGAGGGATCTCTGCGTTCGTTCCTTAGTCGTTTACTTGTGCTTGCACTACTTGCTGGTTCACGGGGAAAGTCGGCAAGAGTTTCACTTGCAAAAGTTCACAACAATGGTACAATCAAGTTGGCAAGACAAGACTACATCAGAGCTAGCATGCAAGCAGGTCGACTACCAGCGCTGTTAGAATGGACTAAGCTACTAGCGGAAGCTTTAGTAGTCTTAGAACCTCCTCCTAAAGCCTAGGAATCTTAGGAGCCCACTTGGGCATGAACCATGCTAGAACCAAAGTGGTTTCCAAGAAGTGAAGTTCCAACAAGAGAGAACCCTAACCTATAGGGTTTGGGAGGTGGTCCACTCTACAGAGTGTACACCACAATTTCTCCCAACCCAACCAATGTATTCTACACTACTATAGTGTAGATGCATCACTACATATGTTTATCGGAGCAACCCGAATTAACCTTAATTCCAACACCCCCCCTTACTCCAATAAGCATTAAAGTTCACCCATAAATCAAAACACAACCCCTCCAGCGAATGAAGCCTTGGCCTTCGCAGCCATCACTCGCATGCCGATGCGCTCCAGGTTCTCATGCAGCTGCAAGCTTGGAAGAGCTTTGGTGAGCATGTCGGCATCCTGGAGGTGGGAATGTACTGAGTGCACCTCGACCTCCTGCTGGCGCACCGCATCCCGTACAAAGTGCCATGCCACCTTAATGTGCTTGGTGCGCTGATGGAGAACGGGATTGTGGGCAAGGGAGACAGCAGCCTCATTATCACAGAGCAATGGAATAGCCCCCCCATCCCCCACATGCATCTCTGCCAACAAACTCCTCAACCAAATGGCCTCCTTGACCCCCTCCGATAGGGCTTTGTACTCAGCTTCAGAAACGCTTGATGCGACACTGTCTTGCTTTTTGTTATACCAGCTGATTGCTCCTCCTCCCAGCTTAAAGATGTAGGCAGAGCGACTCTTGCCATCAGTCTCACCACCCCAATCCGAGTCTGTGTACCCAACAATCTGCTCACCACCTTGGCGCTCATACCTGATGACACGATCAGCTGTGTCGACCAAGTACCTGAGTGCTCTCAGTGCAGCGCGCATGTGAATGCGTCTTGGTGCCACGCAGGACTGTGCAAGGGTGTTGACAGTGAAAGACATGTCAGGACGGGTGGTCACAGCAACATACATCAAGCTGCCAATGAGACTCTGGTACACCTTGACATCAGCTGCAACACCTTCCTCAGGCGACCAAGTACCATTTCTGATCTTAGAGAGATCATTGGGTGACATTGGAGTATGCACCCTATGGGTCTCCTTCATCAGATCACCAAACCAGGGCCTCAATTATCAGGATAATTTATTCTGATTCTCCTGAACTTAGGATAGGTGTCGTACGCTAGTCCTGGAAAAACAGCATAACAGGAATAATTGTCCTGTAATTTCAGTATAACGGTTATTTTGCGTACTGAAAACTCAGGATAAGGCTGTAGGTTCAGCCCTGATGAGTCAGGATAGTGTCGAATCTCGCTTTGAAGCGAGATGTACTGTACGAAAAATCTCCTGGGTTTCGGGGCCTAAAATATTTATGGGCGAGCACCTCAAATATTGGAGCCAGCAGGAATCGAGCAGAAGACCTATTGCGTAACGCATTGTCGTTTCACCCGCTACCACACTTCACCTATTACGAAATGTTGCACAGAGTTTACAGGATACAAACAAATGTAGAACTGGCATTTCAGGATACCTCACCCTGTGCAGCCCTGACAATTCAGGGCAAATTCTGATTTCCTAAAAACTGCCCTGAGGCCTCAGTGTACCCCCAAACGAATCTGAGGCCCTGCACCAAACCTTCCCTGGAGACCACGAACATACTTCTCCTGACCAATCTCCAACCACCCATCCTTGACCGACCTGCGAACCTCCACACCAAGGTACGTGGATACCTCACCTAGATCCTTCATCTGGTACCTCTGAGCAAGCACCTCCTTGACCTGACCGATCAGCTCCAAGCGTGGAGACACGAGCAAGAGGTCATCCACATATACCAATACATACACTGGCTCTTTATCCACAAACCTGATGTACAGAGCCTCATCACATGCACTGCGGTCAAACCCTGCTGCAATCAGGGTGGTACCAATCTCCTCATTCCAAGCACGAGGCGCTTGCTTGAGCCCATAGAGAGCTTTGCGCAAGCGATACACCCTACGTGTACCATCATCAAATCTCTCAGGTTGCCTCACATACACCTCCTCTTGAAGGACTGCATTGAGGTAAGCATGATCAACATCCTCCTGTTGTACATGCCACCCTTTTACCGCGGCTTCTGCAAGAAGCACCCGACCTGAGGTGAGCTTGCCCACATGGGCAAATACCTGATCATAGTCCTTCTCGGGCTCCTGAGTGTACCCCTTAGCAACAAGGCGAACCTTGTGCTGTACCACCTTATCCTCCTTGTCAGTTTTCCTGCGGAAAACGTACCTGACCCCAATGGCCTTCTTACCTGGAGGTAAGTCGACCGGCTCTGGATCCCATACACCCATAGTGCGCATTGCATTTACCTCCTTCTCAGCGCCTGCCTTCCACGCAGGGCCCTCAGGGCCACGCAGGGCATCAGCGAGTGTGCGTGGGACATCACCGGTGCTCACACCTGCCAGTGCAACACCTTCCACCTCCCTGGCCAAACACAGCATGCCCTCAACCACACCAGCATCCCCCCCTACCTCCTCACCACCTGTACCAGACTGGATACCAAGCACCTGCAAACCCGTAACCGGTGGTGGGGAGGTAGTCGCTGGTGACGGAGGGGCACCCGTAGAGAGAGGGACAGAGAGCTGACCAGAGGAGGAGGAAGAGGAAGTAGCCTATGTAGCGGATCTCCGCTGAATGACCGAGGGGCCACTGAGCTGCTGCAGAGGGGTGGGCAGCTGCTGCACCGACACACTCAGCGGTGCCGGTGGCAGTGATGAAGGTGGCATCTCAACGTCGTCAGCCGTTGCTGAGGGTGGCGAGAGTGGAAGAGGGAGGAGTTGGGAAATCGCAGCTGCATCCTGCAGAAGCTCCCCAAATCCCTTTGTCTTGTCCCAATCCTTCCACATCACATTCTCAAGAAAATCAACATCCCGAGCAATGCGAATGCGCATGAGAGAAGGGTCCAGCATGCGCCAACCCTTGCTCTCCATGTCCACCCCAACACAGACACACATGACAGCCCGTGCATCAAACTTGCCACCCTTCTCATGCCCGTGCAGCATGACACTCCCCATGCAACCCCAAATCCGAGCCATGCCCACATGCGGCTTCTGGCCGGACCACGCCTCCATTGGTGTGATGGAGGCAGGCAAAGCACTGTGGGTGACCCTGTTCTTAACCCATACGACCCACATCAATGCTTCACCCCACAAGCGAGCAGGGAGACCACTGTCGACCAACAATGTGCGAATCCCCTCTGCCATCGTCCTGTGCCACCTCTCCACGACCCCATTCTGCTGCGGTGTATCTGCGACGCTCAATTGAGTTTTAATGCCAAACTCCGCCTTCCATGCTTTTACAGCTTCCCCCAAGAACTCGCCACCCCTGTCCGAGCGAACAGCCTTCAGCTTCCCCCCACACTCCAACTCCACGTCCTTATGCCACTGGCGAAGGACTTTTGCAACTGTGGCCGATTCCTTGTTGGGGAGGGGGAACGACCAAACTCGTCTGGTGAAGTCGTCAATGAGACTGAGGACATACACCGCTCCTCCCAGTGACGGTGTGTGCACTGGCCCCCACAAATCCATGTGGACCTCATCCAAAGGCCCAAGCGCCCGAGACGCCTCATGGGGAAACGGCTTCCGAGCCGACTTTCCCAATAAGCAAGGCTCACATGGGGAGCAATCAGTGCTCCCCCCCCCCAATCTCCAAGCCCAGTACACTGTTCCCCCGAGCCATCTGTTGCAATATTGTGGGGGCGGTATGACCAAGGTGGCGATGGGCAAGGGTCAATGGGGAAAATGAGGAGGAGGACCCAGCTGCAAGAGCACTGCCTTGTGTGCCCCGAGCAAGAGGAAGAAACATCCGCACCAATCCATGGTCCCTTCCCCTCTCCTTTTCTCCAATCGCCAACACCCGCTCCCCCCGTTTAAGGACACATTTCTTGCCCTTGAATGTGACAATGACATCTCGAGAGGTGAGGTGTGGGACTGACAGCAGACGCGTGTGCATCTCAGGCACAAGGTGGACCTTTTGAATCCTCAGCAGCTGACCTCCAGCACCAACCACTGGCACCTCACCCATGCCAACAGCTTTCACCACCCTTCCATCTCCCAATCTAACTCCCCGAACCTCTGGTGGCTGAAGCTTACTTTTGAAATCTGACTCATAAGGAGTAAAGTTGTGGCTGACCCCACTGTCAATCCACCACCCCTCTCGCGGCTGCTCCTCTCCCACTGCTGCAACTGCCTCTCCAACCACTGCCTCTGCCTTGTCATCCTGCTCCTCCTCATCCGCCACCTGTGCCTTGCCGTTGGACCCACGACCCCCCCGCTTTAAGAATGTCGAAATGCCTCCCTTAGGTCGATGAGGACATCGCTGCCATGCATGTCCCTCATCCCAACAGCCATGACACAACCCCCGAGGAGCCATGCCGAGGAGCCATGACCCCCAGGGGAAATCAAGCATTCCCGCTTTGCCTTTCCCTTGACCCCATCTGCCCGAGTTGGTGTCACTGCTGCTATCGCTGCCTCCATGCTTTCCTCCCTTGTCTCAATTTCCCCTGCCGCTGCTGCCCACTTTCGTACCCGCTCCAAAGGTGGCTACACCATCCGATCTTGGTGCGACACCAATCCGCATCTCCTCGCTCCTCAAGGAGGTAAGCAGCTGATCCTTAGTGAGTGATGATGACTGGTTGTTCAGCACCACCTTCAGCATCTCAAAGTGAGGAGGTAGTCCTTTGAGTACCCTCATCATCCACTCCTCAACCTCCTCCTTCCCTCCTGCAGCCAAGTACTTGGACCTCAAGTCCTCGGCACGCGCCCAGTATGCAGCCACCCCCTCCCCCTCTTTCATCTTCAATGAGGAGAGCTCCTCAGAGAGTGCCATCCGATTACACAATCCACGCTGAAGGTAGAACTCCTTCACTCGTGTGTATGCCGCTGCTGTGCCTACAGGAACCCGGGTGACTGCTCTTGCTCCGCCATCAACAGGTGTGCTGCCCAACTCGGTCTTGCCGCTGAACTCCCGTACCAAGCGAATCAGCTCATCTGGCACCAAGGCATTGCAAAATTGGGCGAATGCCTTCTGATTTTTTCTCTCCCACTTCAGCCGTGCGTCACCCGTTGCAGGTCGCTCCTCCGAGCCGTCAAAGTACCCCCATAGATCGTGCGCCTCTGCCCATTGTTCGAATCGGAAGCTCCTAGTCCAATAGTCGCTCCCATCAAACTTTGGCGCACTCTTCAGCTTCCCTTCGCCTGAGTCGTGATCCATTTGTGGCGCAGGCACTGAAGATTGACGTTGAGGTGGTGGTGGAGGCAACGGCGGTGGCGGTGAAGACGATGCGGGCAGATTCACCCCCTCTTGGGTTTTGGAGCGTAACTCCGCGCTCAAACCTCCGAATGATAAGCCGTTAGATTCTGAAGAATCCTCGCTCCGAGCCCGTTCCAATGATGTATCGCGCTACGGGATCCCACGTCCGAGCTGTCCGCTTAAAGCCGGCGGCCCAAATTGTTCATGCTTTTAAAAGTTGACCAGAGGGAGTTTTTCTGGTGTGGGCTTTGGCGAGAGTTTCCGATTTCGTCTAGGTTCGTTTTTTTCGCGAGACCCAGCCAACCCTCGGTTTTCCCCCTGGTGAGTGAATCTGTCTTCGAAAGTCCCAAATTGCAGGTGCGTGACTTTCAAAAGCTTGGACACTCAACTTCGTCAAGTTTTAAAAACTTGACCCTCGCGGCCCGCAATTTGGGACGCGGGCTTTAAACTCGTCGAAGTTGGCCGAGTTTCCGTCGACGAAGACTCAACCGTTTCGCCCAATTTTTGGCTTGTTGGATGCGCCCTGGTGTCCTCTCTTGGTGTCCGCCCTCCAATTTCTTTTCCACGCTTTAAATCGTCCCCGATTTGCAATTTTCCAATTCGGCCGCCAGCAGTTTTTCGCGAATTTCGTCCGATCCGCTCGTCGATTGGTGACGACTCCGAGGCAATTGTTGTAGATCGTGCTGAGACCTTTCCAACGGTGTGCTGCGCGTCTTGATCGACCAAAGTTGACTGAACGCCTCTGTGAATGGATGTCGCTCTTCTCGTCCTCCCGAACGGATCCACACGATTTCCAGCAGTTTTCTTCTCTCCTCCTCCCTTCCCACGTCCAGAGTCCGCCACTGTGCAATTTCGGCAGCCCTTCGGGAGGGATGGAAGCTAAATAGCTTCCACCAAGATATTATGGTCCGATGTCTTGAGTAACTCCTATTCCAACAGATTGCTAGGCCTTCCTAGCTCTGATACCATGTTAGAATGGACTAAGCTACTACCGGAAGCTTTAGTAGTCTTAGAACCTCCTCCTAAAGCCTAGGAATCTTAGGAGCCCACTTGGGCATGAACCATGCTAGAACCAAAGTGGTTTCCAAGAAGTGAAGTTCCAACAAGAGAGAACCCTAACCTATAGGGTTTGGGAGGTCGTCCACTCTATAGAGTGTACACCACAAGTTCTCCCAACCCAACCAATGTATTCTACACTACTATAGTGTAGATGTATCACTACATATGTTTATTGGAGCAACACGAATTACCCCCCCTGCGGAGATAACTCTATTAACGGGAGCTAGAGTACAAGCTAGGCACGGGGTAGGAGGGATCTCTGCGTTCGTTCCTTAGTTGTTTACTTGTGCTTGCACTACTTGCTGGTTCACGGGGAAAGTCGGCAAGAGTTTCACTTGCAAAAGTTCACAACAATGGTACAATCAAGTTGGCAAGACAAGACTACATCAGAGCTAGCATGCAAGCAGGTCGACTACCAGCGCAGCATGGTAGACAGCGTTCCAGCACGACTTGGTCGACTGCGCTCCAGCAGTACAAAGTTGCGGCTTGCCAACACTGCAAGTCGACGGCGTGCCAATGTTGCATCTGCAGAACAGCAACGCACCTGCTTCGCAGGTGCTCGCAGATGATTGGCGCGCCGTGCCTTGTCACATGCACAGCGCACACACCAAATCAACCTAGCGCTGGCGACTGCATCTGATCAGCCACGTCGACCGAGATCGGCCTCGCCACTAACACATGGGCGACTGTCGCGTGCCTCCGCAGAACTTCGTCGCCTGGGTAACTTGGTCGACCTGGAAACCACCAGGTCGGCGTCGACTTCTTCGAAGAAAGTCGACCAGAAGTTGCATGTGCTCGTCGATTTCCCAAGTCGACGACCACCAGCCGACTTCTCCAAGTCGGCCACTACCTAGGTCGGCGCCCCCCAAGTCGGCGCCTCTCTTCTTCGTGCCCGTCGACCGCCCAGGTCGACGACCACCACCTGGTCGACCAGACCAAGTCGACCACACCCCTGATCGACCAATTCCAGGTCGGCCAACCCTGTTGTCAGCCGACCACACCAAGTCGGCTTCACCAGGTCGGCGTCACCAAGTCGACGCCCTGTTAGGTTGACCTCCCAAGTCGACCTCCTGAATTCGGCGCCCTCCCAAGTCGGCGCCCTCCCAAGTCGGCGCCCACTACTGCAGGTCGGTTGCACCTCCCGCATACCCGACCACGAAGTCGGCTCTGCCCAAGCGAGGACGGGGCCAACAAACAACTCCCGTTGAGACTCCCCTACTGCGTTCACGCTTGGGCCCCCATCCCTCACGGTAGCACTCCTTAGAGAATAGCTCGTCGACGTGCACCCAACACACAGCACGCTGGTCACCGCACCAGCCATGCAAGAGGGCATGGCACCTCCTGCTGCACGTCCTCGTCGCCGTCGCCCACGTCGGCCAAGCGCACCTGGCCGATTACGACGGAGCACCGGTTGAAGGCCGGATAGTGCAGCGCCTTCGTCAGGAAGTCGGCCGGCTACTGAGCGGTCGGGATGCACTTTAGCGAAAACTTCCCGCGCTTCACCATGTGCTGCAGCCAGGCCTGTCGCAGCTCCATATGCTTGAGGTTGCCCGTCAACCCCATGCCCTTGGCAACCGTGATGGCCGACTTGTTGTCCACCCGAAGGACGGTCGGCTTCCCCGGCATCCAGCTGCCAGAACTTTGCAAGAAGGAAGCGAAGGCGGCGTCCCTCCTTGCCGGCTTCCGTGGCCGCCACGTACTCCGACTCGGTCGACGACAATGTCGCACACTTGATGCGCTGGCTCGACCAGGAGAGCGCAACCCCTCCGTAGATGAACACATAGCCGCCCGTGCTCGTCCTCTTCTGCTTGTCGCCGGCGTCGCCGGCGTCCACGTAGCCGACCAGCTCCAGCGACTCAGGTCCACCGCCGAACTCCAGGGCGGTGTCACGGGTGTTGGCGAGGTAGGCGAGGCAGCGGTCGCACTCGCCCCAGTGCTGGTCGCTCCTAACTGTGAGGCCGGACCCCAGCTTGCTGCAGGCAAAGGCGATGTCCGGCCTCGTCGTCGTCGCCGCGAACTGCAGCGAGCAGACCTTCTGCCAGTTCTCCTCCTCCTGGCGCTCCTGCGCCTCCTCGTCGTTGAACGTCAGCTCGGCATAGGCACCTACCGAGACCGGCGTCTTCGGGGTGCGCCCGGCCTGCTCCTCATCGAGGAACCGTCTACGCAACTTGTCGGCGTAGCCCTGCTGGTGAAGCCACAGCTTCCTTGCCGGCCTGTCGCGCACGATCTCCAACCTGAGGTACTTCTGCACCGGCGAGATCTCGCGCAGCTCGAAGGTGGCCTCCAGCAGCTCCTTCAGCTCCCTCATCATCTCGGCACTACTGCTGGCAGCAAGCAAGTCGTCGACGTAGACCAGCACCCAGCAGGCCACCTTGTCGTCACCGACCTTGAAGTAGAGTGCCGTGTCGACCTGGCTCTTCTTCCAGCCAGCGCCGACCAGCACGTCGTTGAGAGCCAAGTACCACAGCAGCGGCGACTGCTTCAGCCCGTAGAGGCTCTTCAGCAGCTTGCACACCCATCTGGTCCCGTCATTGAAGTAGTCCGGCTGGTACATGTACAGCACCCGGTCGAGCTTGCTCTGCAGGAAGGCGTTCTTCATGTCGAGCTGCATCAGGTTGAGGTTGAGGACAGCGACGATGTTGAGGAAGATCCTCAGCGTGACGTAGCTGCTCACCGGCCCGTACGTCTTGTCGTATTCGGCGCCATACACATGAGTGAAGCCCTTCACGACCAGCCTTGCCTTCTCAAGCTCGACGGTGTCGTCGATGCGGTACTTCGTTGTCAACACCCACCGGTTCTTCATGATGTTCACTCCCAACGGGCGTTTGACCAGCTCCCACGTCCCCGTGCCGATGAGGCTGCGGATCTCCTCCTCCATGGCGGCCTTCACCGCCTTGCCCTTCCAGCTCGCCAGCGCCTCCTTCACCGTCATCGTCAAGATGTCCCAGCGGTGCTCGGAGTCGGCGTGCATGTCGGGGTCGAGCTCCGGCAGCTCCTCATCCTCCTCGGCGTCGTCGTACAGCAGGTCGTCGTTGACCTCGTCGTATGCTGTAGTGAAGGCAGCCGGTACGTAGAAGTCGGGCGGCCTTCGAATTCGGCCTGACTGTCGTGGTCCAGACTGGACCTCCACCACGTCGCTGTCAGTGGACTGCTCGGCGTCCCCTCCTTCATCCCCTGCCGACTGTCCGGTCGCCGACTGCTCTGTCGTCGGTCGCTGCTGCCTGCTCCCTTGTCAGCTGCTGCCTTGCCGCCGCTGCTCCCTTTGCCGACTTCACCACAATCGGCTGCACTTCCTCGGCCTGCACCTCCCATGCTGGCGTCGACTTCACTCTCACGTCGACTAGCTGGACGTCACGTCGGCCACCGGCGAAGCTCTTGGCCGGCGCCACATGTGACGCCACAATTCTCCCCTCATCGCCGGAGGTCGACACCGGAGGCGACCCGCGCAGGTCGGCCTCAAGGGGAGGGGCAGGAGGGACAGGGGAGGGGAAGGGAGAGGGGACGTCCTCTCCAGCAGGCTCACCGACCTCGGCGAGCAAAGGGAGTGTCGCCGTCGAGGTGTCTGTCGGCGGGGTGGTCGGCGTCCGTCCCGAGGCCGGCCCGTGCTCCGACTTCCACACCTCCAGTGACATATTCTCGTAAAACACCACGTCCGACATGGTGACCATCCGGTTGTCAGCGATGTCGAGGAGCTCCCAGCCCTTGCTCTCCTCTGACACGCCAAGGTGAAGGCCCCACTAGGCCTTCGACTTCAGTTTCCCACCAAGTTGCTGCTCGGGGACCAAGAACTGCGCCATGCAGCCCCACACCCGTGCCAGCGACAAGTCGGGCTTCTTCTCGGTCAGCAGCACGTATGGCGTCGTCCCCGGCAGCAGGTCGACCTCTCCAGGCAGTTGCGGACCCAGACGGCCTGCCGCAGAGCAAGGCGCCACCAGTGGTGTTGCACGCCTATATGCAGTAAAATAGTCCGCACTGACTCCACCACTGTCCTCATCTATTGCTCCGCCATGCAGTTCTGCTGCGGGGTGTACGGGCAGGTCAGGTTGTAGACAATCCCCTTGCCATTCTCGAAGTCGGTGGACTGCTTCCCGAGGAACTCCCCTCCCCGGTCAGATCGCAGCATCAATACCGAGTTCTTTGTCTGTCGCTCAGCCACCGCCAGCCTCTGCACGAACTTTTGCAGCGCATCCGACTTCTTGGCGACCGGCCTCACCCACACATAGCGGGTCTTGCGGTCCTTCAGCAGCAAGAAGTACATGCTACCTTTCTTGGCAGCCACGCGGAATGGCCCGCACAGGTCGATGTGCACGACGGCCAGCAAGTCGTCGGCGTCGGAGCCTTGCTCGAGAAAGGTGTGCTGTGTCAGCTTCCCGCCAACGCACGAGACACACGGTGAGTTGGCGCCCGATGCCGACTTGAGGTCCAGCCTAGTGGCGACCTCGTGCTTCGCCGAGCTCCGGATGGTGTCCATGCGGACATGTGCAAGCTTTGCATGTAGCCTGTCCGGCGTTGACTTCATCGCCGAGACGATCGCCCGTAGGGCCACGACCTTTGTCGTGTGCGTTGTCGACTTCGCCAAGCAGGGACGTAGGTCGGTGAGGAGGACTCGTCCGGTATAGGACGCTCGACCGAGGACGTCTCCCACCGCTGAGACGAGCAACATACCGTCGCCATCCTCCTGCAGCTTCATGCCGTTCTCCTTCAGCTGGCCGGCCGAAAGCAGGTTTGCTCGTACGCCCGGGACGTAGAGCGTGTCGGAGATGAGCACCTGCTTCCCGGCCTCCCCTTGCAGAGCGACATTGCCACGGCCGTGGACGTCATGCAGCGCCCCATTGAAGCCACGCACGTGCTTGACGTCGCCGCTCGGCTGCAGGTCGACGAAGACCTCCTCGTCCCCATCAGGTGGTGGGAGCAGCCGCTGTCGAGATGGACTAGCACCGGGTTCGCCTGCACGGCCGCCGCCATCGCCTGGAAATCCTCGCCAGCCTCCGGAGCCAACGAGACAGTCGGCTCCACGACGCCGACCAGCGAGAACCACGCCTCCTTGTCGTCTCGCCCCTTTCCGCCAGCAGAGGAGTCGGCGTCCTTCGCCGAGGTCGACTTGGTCGACTGCTTCTCCTTGCGCGGCTTATTTCCTCCTTGACGGGGACGACGACTGCCAGACCTCCCGTGGCCTCCCTTGGCGTCGTCGTCGTCGAAGTCACTGCAGTCGGGGCACTCAAAGGAGAGGTGGTCGGGATCGCCGTACAGCCAGCACTCCCGACGCCAACTTCCTCCTCCTCGACCGCTGTCCTTGACCGACTTCTTCTTGTCGGCGTCCTTGGTCGGCTTCCAGCCACTGCTACCACCACCGCCAAACTGCCCACGCTGCCCTGGTCGACCTCCGTGCTTCGCCGGGGCAACGTAGTTTACCTGCGCCAGGAGCTCCGAGGGCCACTCAGCTTCCTGCATCGCCTCATCCTGCAGGATGTACAAAGTAAGAGAGTCCTCGTTGAATGTCGCCCTAGTACTCGGTGCCAGCGACAACCGCTTCAGCAGGTTGTAGTTGCTCGTGAGCCCTTTGATGACGTGCGTGAGGTACGACGCCGTCGAGTAGTGCACGCCGGCCATCCTCATGGTGGCAAGAATTCGCCTAGCACGGTTGCTGTAGTCGGTCGCCGACTCCTCTTCGCCCATCCGTATGTGCGTTAGCTGCTCCTCAAGCTGGCCAATGTACAGGTCGCCAGTGACCTGGTACCTTGACTCGATGAAGTGCCACGCCCGGTGGCCGGCGTCGAGGTACTCCCTGCACGACTTCAAGGCGATCTGCACGCCCGGCGAGCAGCACCGCGAGATGACCGTGAAGGTCAGCAGCTGTACCGCGCGAAACTCCGCTCGCAGATCGGGGTAGTGCTCCTCCGGCGTCGCCACAGTGCCCCTGGCAAAGCCAATCAGCCCGGCCATCTCCAGCCGGGGCTCGATGGCTTCCTTCCAGGTGAGAATGTCCGGTCGACCAACGAGTAGACAGGTGACCGAGATCCTGTCCGGCGTGGACTTGAAGTAGCCATAGCTCGGTGCAATCCCGCCCAGTTTGTAACCTCCTGACTAGTATATTGCCGGGCGGCGGTGGCGGTTAGCATTCCTTTTCACGATGATATTGGTTTTTTTTATCGAGTCTGCTGCGCTGCACGACCTCAGCGAATTGCTGTGCACGTAAGGTTGGGTTGTCCGGACTCAACGTCATGGGCACTGTGGGGTTTTACATGTACTGGGACTGCCGAATCGTCGCTGACGTAACGTTGTTGTACGCGCGGGTGGCCCCTGGCTGCATTCGTCGCTTCAGGGTGTGTCGCGCCATGGCCGTCGTCTCCGTCGTTGCGGGCGACGCCATCACTGGCCGCGCTCGAGGGTTGCCCCACGCTTCCGTGTTGTGCAGCTTGTCGTGCTGCTTGTCCCTGTGTGGCTTGTGCTTGTGATTGTGCTGTCAAACTTATATACTATAGTCTGTGTAGGCTGTAGTGGGGTAGTTCATATGGGGTACAACACTTTAGGGTTTCCTACTTATACTCCTCATGCTGCTCAATGCAATCATTCCTTGTTCTGTTTTCACATGGTTTCAAAGCAGGTTCCCTAGAGGGAACGTTTTTTTTAGGGCCCACCACGAAAATTTTTTTTCGTGCCCTGCCCGAAGCGCACTGCCGTGCCTATCTGCCCCGTCGCGCGCCTCGCGCCTGCCTCACCTGCGCACTTGCGCCTGCCCTGCTGTGCGCCGTCGAGCGCCTGCCCTACCCGCGCCATCGCGCGCCTGCCCTACCCGCCGTCGAGCGCCTGCCCGACCTGCCGCCTGTCGAGCGCCTGCCCTGCCGTCGCGAACCTGCCGTCGTGGCCCTACCGTCGCGGCCCTGCCGTCGAGCGCCTGCTGCCGCCGTCGCGGCCCTGCCCTGCAGCCGCCGTCGTGCCTGCAGCCACAGTCGCGGCCCTGACCTGCCGCTGTTGCGCCTGCAGCCGCTGTCGCGGCCCCGCCGTCGCCGCCGTCGTGCGCCTACCCTGCTGCCGCCCGTCGAGCGCCGGCCCTACTCGCCTGTCGCGCGCCTGCCCTACCCGCCACCGGTGGCACCTGACCTACCCGCCCCTGGTGAGCACCTTCCCTGCCTGCCTTCCTAGCTGCGCCGCTCAGCCGAGCCGCGCCGCTCAGCCAAGCCGCGCCGCCCTACCGAGCCGCGCCGCCCAGCCTAGCCGCGCCGCTCTGCCCTACTAAGCCGCGCTGCCCTACCCGTATTGCTCCTGCTGCTACTGCTGCTTCTACTGCTATTCCTGCTACTGCCACCATTGCTAGCCCTACAGTTCTTACCTTCGATGCTAAGGGGCGTGCAGTTGACTTCAATGTTTGGGTAGATGATCTGCAGCTCTTTCTTCAGTGCGATTCTAAGGACGGAGTCTCGCATTTCGATCTCACGTCCGACGCCGCTGCTGCACCTGCTGCCGATGCTGACAGTACGGTTCGCTCGCAGTGGACTACTCGTGACGCTGTTGCTTGCCTTGCTGTTCGTAGTCACCTGCCGTGTGCTGAGCGCGCGCACTTTGGCCAGTACAAGACTGCTTAGTATTTGTATGACGCTGTCGTAGTGCGCTACTCCTCCCCTGCCACTGCTACCCTTAGCCGCCTCATGCTACCGTACCTGTTCCCTGACCTGGCCGCCTTTGCCACAGTCGCTGACCTCATAACTCACCTCCACACTAGTGACGCCCGCTACCGCGCTGCGCTTCCCTCCGAGTTCTGCGCCAAGAACCCCCCCCCCCATGTACATCACCCTCTTCTACCTAGTCACCCGTCTCCCTGACTCCCTTTCCTCAGTCAGGGACCACTTTCTCTCCCTTTGCCCCATCGAGCTCACCGTCGACCTGCTAGAGGAGCGCCTCACTGCAGCTGAGAAGAGTATAGTTGCAGTAGGTGCTTCTCGCGGCGACCCTTGCGCCCCGTTCTTTGAGGGGTGTTCCCCCGTTCCCCTTTTGCCCTCTGTTGCTTCTGCTACTGCTGTCGACCTCCTTGGCACAGAGGAGGTCGGGGTTGCGTCTGATTCTAGTGGGAGGCGCCGCAGCAGCAAGGGCAAGGGGGGCAAGGGTGGTGGAGGGGACGGTGGGGGCGGCGGTGGTGGCAGTGGAGGAGGCAGAGGGTGTGGGGGTGGAGGCAAGGGTGGTGGCGGAAGTGGGGGCGTCGGTGGCGGCGGTGGAGGTGGTGGAGGCAGCGGCAGCGGTGGTGGAGGCAACGGCAGCGGCGGTGGAGGCAGCAGTGGCGGCGGTGGAGGTGGCGGCGGCGGTGGTGCTGGACGGGGTGGAGCTGCGCAGCGTGGAGGCTTTGACGGTACCCAGCGCCAGCAGCAGCAGCGTTCCCCCGAGACCCCGTCGCCCCAGCAACTTCGTGAGTGGTATGCTGGGCGTGGGAGGTCTGGGGGTGCTGGTCCCTGCACTTACGTTCTCCGCACCGACGGGCGCTGTGGGGAGACGTGCGGCCTGCCACAATCGCCGCAACGCTGTTTTGGTCGCCTGTCTGACGCCTGGAGCGCACAGTTTCGTGACGCCACTGAGCTCCCTAGCTGGGCTGATCTGCTTAGGCAGAATGTTGATATCTTTGCTCTTGACTATGATGCTATTCTTGCTGCCATATATGCTGTGACTATTAGTGCTGAGGGTGACTGTTACCCATGTGTGCCGCCTGGCCCAGGTATAGAGTCTACTGCTCTAGGTGCTTGTGAGGCTGCTGCTCTAGATGCTAGTGAGTCTGCTGCTCCAGGTGCTGGTGAGTCTGCTCTCTCTGGTACTACGCCTTCTGAGGCCTTGCACACCTTCACACTTGACTCAGGTGCTTCCCGCTCCTTCTTTCGTGACAGCACCACACTCACGCCGCTCAGTCGGCCGGTTGCAGTCTCCCTGGCGGACCCCTCTAGGGGCCCAGTCCTTGCGCACTCCTCCACGGTCCTGCCGTGTCCGGCGGTCCCGTCTGGCTCACTATCGGGTCTTCACCTCCCCTCTTTCTCTACAAACTTGGTGAGTGGAGCTGACCTCCAGGATGCGTGGGTTGACCAGCTCACTCCTGGAGATCAGCCTGTGACCCACTGTGCGTGTTCCCAGATGGGCGGGCACCTGGCCACGTTTACCCGTGCGCCTGGCTCAAGTCTATACACACTGACTACTGTGCCCCCTCAGGTAGCTGCGTCTGCGTCTGCGTCAGGTCAGCTAGCAGCCCCCTGCTCGTGTCGCGCTTTGTCGCACCACACCGTCCTTTGGCACCACCGTCTTGGTCACCCCTCGGTGCAGCGCCTTCGTGGCATGCTCCGCCGTGTCATGTCTTTGGTCTTCCCAGGGTTCTCCCTCCCCTCCCACCCTCACCTGCTCCTCCCTGTCTTCCCTGTGTCGAAGGGCAGCAGCGCGCCGCTCCTCACTCCTCCTCGTTTCCCCCGACGACTGCTACCCTGCAGACCCTCCACATGGACGTGTGGGGCCCAGCCCGCGTCCGTGGACAGGGCCACGAGCGATACTTTTTGCTGGTCGTTGACGACTACACGCGTTACACCACGGTCTTCCCCTTGCGCACCAAGGGTGAGGTCCCAGATGTTTTGATCCCTTGGATCCGCGCTTCCCGTCTCCAGCTCCGCGAGCGGTTCGAGACCGACTTTCCCGTCCTGCGTCTGCACTGTGACAGAGGTGGTGAGTTTGCCTCTGACTTTCTGCGGGACATTTGTCGTGGGAAGGGCATTCGCCAGACGTTCACGCTCCCGGCCTCACCACAGCAGAATGGGATTGCTGAGCGCCGCATTGGCTTAGTCATGGAGGTCGCTCGTACCTCCATGATCCATGTAGCTGCCCCCCATTTTCTGTGGCCGTTTGCGGTCCGATATGCTGCGCATCAGCTCAACCTCTGGCCCCGTGTCTCCTTGCCGGAGATCTCGCCCACACTGCATTGGACGGGGAAGGTTGGCGATGAGTCAGTGTTTTGGGTCTGGGGTTCTCGTGCCTTTGTCCGCGATCCTACCGCGGACAAGCTCTCCGCCCGTACCATTCCCTGCGTCTTCCTTGGCTTTGTCCCTGACGCGCGTGGCTGGCAGTTTTACCACCCCACCTCGCGCCGTGTCCTGCCCTCTTAGGACATCACGTTCGACGAGTCGGTTCCCTTTTACCGTCTCTTCCCCTACCGCACTGCCTCTCTCCCCCCCCGCCGCTCTTCCTTGCCCCAGGTCCTCCTCTGGTAGACCCCCTCCCCCCTCAGGGTCCTGCCCCCTCAGGTGTGTCCCAGGTAGACGCTGTCGAGCCTGTCGAGGTAGCGGTTGACTCTGGTGCTGCTACTGGGGGTGGTGCTGCTGGGGGTGCTGAGCCTGAGCGTGTGGAGGCTGGGGGTGCTGAGCCTGAGCGTGTGGAGCCTGGGGGTGCTGAGCCTGAGCGTGTGGAGCCTGGGGGTGCTGAGCCTGAGCTTGTGGAGTCTGCGGGTGCTGAGCCTGGGGTTGCTGAGTCTGAGGGTGCGGAGCCTGGGGGTGCTGAGCCTGGAGGTACTGAGCCTGCGGTTGCTGAGACTGGGGGTGCTGAGTCTATTGGAGTTCCTGCAGGTGCCTCATCTCGGCGGGAGCCTCTCTCTCCACCAGATCTGTGCGAGTGGTTTCCTTGCTGCTGGAGACTCCAGCGAGGTGCTGCCGGAGCTGGAGCTGCTGGAGGTACTGCTGGTGCTGGAGCTGCTGGAGGAGCTGGAGCTGCTGGAGCTGGAGGTGCTGCCGGAGCTGGAGCTGTTGGAGGTACTGCTCGTGTTGGTGCTACTGGAGGTGCTGGAGCCGCTGGTCCCGGAGGTGCTCGTACTGGAGGTACTGGAGCTGCTGGGACTGGTGGTGCTACCGGAGTTGCTGTTGGAGGTGCTACTAGAGCTGGAGCTGCTGGTGGTGCTGGAGCTGGAGCTGGTGGAGGTGCTGGAGCTGGTGGTGCTGCGGGAGGTGGAGCTGGAGACCCTGGAGCTGGGGGTACTGGTGCTATCTCTGCTGGTTCTGACGGTGCTGCGCGGTCGCGGCCGTACTTCGTTCCACTTCTTCAGCAGGTTCTTGGCCTCCCGCCCTCTACTGGTCCCACTCTTCCCTTACTGTGTCCACAGCCTGCCCCGTTGCAGTCGCAGCTACAGCCAGCCTCTCCACTGCCTGGTCCTTCTCCTTACTCTGGACCGATTAGAGGTCTTACGGAGCGTCGTGAGCCTGAATCTCGTCCTGCGTCGCCTGAGTCTTGTCCTCTGTCGCCTATTCGCGCTGCTTGCACTGGTAGTCGTGTCCCGCGTCCGCGTCCTCCTGCTGTCTCAGGCACGCACCAGATGGCACTTCGTCCTTCCACTGCTCCACTGCGTGTCCCTTTGCCGTCTCCTCCTGCGTCCTCTCTTGCTGACGATCCGGACCCGGAGTCTGACTCTCTTCGTGCTGCTAGTCCTACTGTCACGCGTCTACTGGCCACTGTTGTCCGTGACCCGTCGTTTGAGTCCACTGCCGCGTCTGCCCTAGTTGCTGAGCTTGTTGACTTTGCTGCCGCCCGTCGTCTAGACTACGCCGCTAGTCTTGTTGCTGAGTCTGAGTCTGTTTGTCCTCCGTCCTTTGTGGGTGAGTGTGCTCTTGGCACGGACGTCTTTGAGGATAGACAGGAGGAGTTTGAGTACTTTGCCGCTGCTTTACCTCATCTCGTATCCATGCTGATTGCCCCCAAGGGAGACCCGGATGCACCAGACATCCAGACCCCGCGCTCTTACGCAGAGGCGATTGAGGGTCCCTACTCCTCTCAGTGGCAGACATCCATGGACGCAGGGATGGCTTCCTGGAAGTCCACAGGCACCTATGTCGACGAGGTTCCCCCGTCTGGGGCGAACATCGTCAATGGCATGTGGATTTTCAGGGTGAAGCGGCCGCTGGGTTCTCCGCCTTTCTTCAAGGCGCGTTACGTTGCTCGAGGCTTCAGTCAGCGAGAGGGAGTTGTCTTCCAGACCTTCTCCCCCACCCCGAAGATGACCACTCTTAGGGTTCTGCTGCACGTCGCCGCTCAGCGTGACTACGCGCTGCACTCTCTTGACTTCAGCACTGCTTTCCTACAGAGCAGCCTGCACGAGGAGATCTGGCTGCGCCGCCCACCTGGCTTCACTGGGTTGTTTCCTCCTGGTACCCAGTGGAGCCTCGGCGGCCAGTCTACGGTTTCCGCCAGGCGCCCCGTGAGTGGCACGATACACTGAGGACGACCCTTGCGGCTCTTGGCTTTGCTCCTTCCACTGCTGACCCATCGCTGTTTCTACGCATCGACACCTCTCTGCCGCCGTTCTACGTCCTCGTGTACATCGACAACTTGGTCTTTGCTACTTCTGACACTGAGGGACTCGCCCACGTGAAGTCGGAGCTGCAGAAGAGACACACGTGCACAGACCTGGGTGAACTGCGCAATTTCTTGGCTTGCGGATCACTCGGGACAGAGCACAGCGCACCATTACCTTGACTCAGTCACACATGGTGCAGCAGGTTCTTCTGTGCTTTGACTTCACGTACTCCTCGCCTCAGGCCACTCCTCTGTCTACTCGCCACTCGCTCTCAGCTCTGCCTTCGGATGAGTCCGTAGAGCCGAGTGGCCCGTATCCAGAGCTTGTGGGCTGCCTCATGTACCTGATGACTATTATAGTCACAATAGGCTTGAATGTGCCTAAAACGAAAGATAGAGAGCACAGACGGATTTCTGCACAGCGGCTTCAAACGTTGATAGCGTTCTGCTCACAGCTGCAAATGACTTGATTCAAATTGGATCTGGAGCGTCTTCACGTTGTCTACAATTATCAATTTAGATTGCACGATTTGATAAAGAATTGACGACACAGCGTCGGTTTGAACGAACGGTACTATGGCAGCCACTATAGTCTTAGAACACAAGATAGGAAGAGTTACGAGTTGGGAATGACTCCCAGCTCCTACAAACCCCAAGAGCCGAGGTACAGTGATGTGGAACAGTGCCACACTGTCCCCAACCACGAAGGGTCTCGGAACTACCCTTCACTAGGGCCTACACCAAGTGAAATGTTACACTACACAAAGTAATGTAACTATCTTCAATATCTTGAGGTGTACCCTTTTGGCGAGCTTCAAAATCACTTGAGGCTTGACACCAAGGCTCGGGCTCTTCATCACAAACTCATCCTTGAGTTCTTGATGGGTCTGCTGCACACACCTGCGACACGCCGAACGTTCGACACAGGACAAAATAGAAACCGCGCACGACAAAATAGAAACCGCGCGCGAGACACAAACGACCGCGTAACACGCGTCTAGCGATAACTCGCTATTGACTCGACACACACACACTCGACATCATGACTCAACATTCACACACAATTATAAGCATGAAATATATATTATCCCATGCCCTCATACCATTCCATACACACACACATTCACGCACACGGACAACAAGCCGAGTGCAAACCGTAGGGTTGCACCAACAAACTCCCCCTCGGATTGTTGGCCTTAGGATATGTTGCTCTCTCAGTTCAGAGCCATCCCAGCCTGCTTGCAACACTTCCAATGCTGCTGCTCCACCAGCCTCTTGGTCATCATGTCAGCCGGCTGCCCCGTGGTCTTCACGTAGCGCAACTCAACTTCACCCGCGGTTACCATGCTCCTCGTCCAATGCCACTTCACCCTCATGTGCTTCGTGAGTCCATGCAACACAGGGTTCTTAGCAAGAGCAATGGCACCCTGGCTGTCACAGTACAGTGGGGTAGGTCCTTGCTGCTCCTCCCCCAATTCAGCCAACAAACGCCGCTGCCACACAATCTCCCGTACGGCACGGAAGAGTGCCATGTACTCGGACTCCACCGAGCTCAAAGCTTGGTCAACCTGCTTCTTGCTCTCCCAAGCAGTTGGGCCTCCACCAACACAGCATATGAAGCCTCCCACACTTGTCATGTCCTCTGGTTCTGATGCATATGAAGCATCCGAGTAGGCGGTGAGGAACAAACGCCCGGGTTCAACACCATCCGCGCCCTTTTGGCGCCTTTGTGCCGCCGCCGAGTATTGCAGCCCAACGGTCGGTGTTTGGCCAAGATACTTGGCCACCCTCATTCCAGCTGCTACCTGCTCCTCATTAGGGCATTGCACAACCCTAGCCAGCTGCCCGGTAGCAAACGCGACGTCCGGTCGGGTGTTTACCGCCGCATACATGAGGCTGCCCACCAACGAGTGAAATCGGCGCCTCTCCTCTTCACCAACGCTCTCCTCCTCTGGTCCCTTCACACACTTGAACCCAGAGGGAAAGGGTGTAGCCACATGGCCTTCATTATGCCCAAAGTTGGCAGCCAATGCCTCCAGGTACTTTCGTTGATGCACCCGCATGCACCGCTTCTCCACATCTCGTTCGATGTGGAGCCCAAGGTAGAAGTTCACGTCACCAAGGGCCTTGCACTTGAACTTGTCTTGAAGCTTCAGCATCACCTCCTTCACAAGGTCAGAAGAGGGTGAGAAAATGAGGATGTCATCCACATAAACCACCATGAAACTCCTCTGCTCCCCCTCGCCAAGCATGAACAAGGAGTGATCGGCCGTTGAGGGAGTGAAGCCGATCCCCTCCAACACTTTGCGCAGCTTCATGTACCATTGCCTAGGGGCCTGCTTCAGCCCATAGAGGGCTTTCTTCAGCTTCCACACTCTGCCACTACCATCATCAAACCCCTCTGGCTGCGCCATAAAAATCTCCTCCTCAAGGATGCCGTTAAGGAATGCCGTTACGATGTCCATTTGCTTTACTACCCATCCTTTGATGGCGGCTCCCGC
Source organism: Closterium sp. Naga37s-1 (assembly GCA_947471745.1). Classification (NCBI taxonomy): domain Eukaryota; kingdom Viridiplantae; phylum Streptophyta; class Zygnematophyceae; order Desmidiales; family Closteriaceae; genus Closterium; species Closterium sp. Naga37s-1. The sequence continues at coordinate 1,882,769 of CANJKZ010000166.1, forward strand.
GAATAGGGTTCGCAGCGTCGTCGGCTTCACCACAGGGGCAAACAGCTCCTTGAAGTCCACCTTCTCCTTCTGCTGGTACCCCTTGGCTACAAGCCTAGACTTGTAGCGCTCGATCTTGCCGTCGGCATCCGACTTGATTTTGAAGAGCCACTTGGACGTTATCGCCGTACGCCCCTCGTAGCTCCACCAATTCAAACGTGTCATTCTCCTCGATGCTCTTCAGCTCACTCTCCATGGCCTTCTTCCACTCCTCAGCATCACTACTCTCCAAAGCCTCCTTGAGAGTTGCTGGTTCTCCCGGCATCTCCACCGGAGAGAAGAACGCGAAGGCACACTCCTCGTAGTCACTCTCCTCGTCGTCTCCGACCATCATTGCCGCTCCGGCCAGGGCTGTCTTGCCCTGCTTTCCCGGCGCATCATAGGTCAGCCTATTAGGGGGTTGAACTCTCCTCTTCCCCCTTCCTTCCTCCTCAGCTGCAGGGACTTGAAGGCCTTGGCGTTACTGCGGTGTGGCTCGAATCCGTGGAGCACTCGTAGTACGGGAAGGAAGTGACGGTGCACGCACGCTCACTTGCTGCACCTCCTCCTCTTCTTCCTCTGCATCATTGGCCTCCTCTCCCCCATTCACAAGGGAGGATTGCCTTGTGGTTGTGCTGCCGCTGCTCAGTTCCAAAGGCAGCTCCACATGCTCCAAACCGGAACTCTTCACCTCCCCAAACCGCACGCCTATCTTCGCCTCATTCTCCGCCTTCCAATCCTTGTACATGAAGTTCTCCATGAACTTGCAGTCCCTGCTCACCAAGAACTTCTTGGTGAATGGGTCCCAAAGAAGCCATCCCTTGCTGTTTTGAGCCATGCCCAAGTGCACGGCCCACACCGCCTTGGCACCAAGCTTGTTGTGCCGAAGATGCTTAGGCACGAGCGCCATGCACATGCACCCGAACACCCGAAGCATATCCACCTTTGGCTTCCTTCCTAGCCACTCCACATAGGGCACCCATTTGTCTGCTCCCACATGAGTCAAGGCTCTGTTCTTGGCCACACACGCGCTCCGCACCGCATCAGGCCAGAAATAGCCGGGTAGCCCGGCTTCAATGAGCAACCCGCGTGCCGCCTCCGTGATTGTGCGGTTCGCTCGCTCGGCGATGCCGTTCATTGCAGGGGAGTATGGCATGGTGAGGGAGTGCCGAATACCATTCTTCTTCAGCCACAACCCAAACTCCTTGCTCAGGAACTCTCCCCCTCGATCGGTGCGGATTGACTTGACTAGACGGTCTTGTTGCCGCTCCACCATCGGGAACCAATCCGTCTTCAACGGTTCAGCCACGTCGCTCTTCTTGGCCAGCACGTACACCCAAGTCATGCGGGTGTAGACGTCGACAATGGTGAGAAAATACTCAGCTCCAGCAGCTCCAAGCTTCAGGGGGCCCACCACGTCCATCACCACCTCATCAAGCGGTGCCTTTGCCGTTGCCTCCGAACTAGGGAACGGAAACCGGGTGAACTTGGCTTGAATGCACGTCGGGCAGCCAAGCACCTCATCGGGCTCCCCCTTCACACGTATGCCAGCAACCATCTCATTCTTCACTAGCTGCTGCAAGATGGGCAGGGCCACATGCCCCATGCGCCGATGCAAGGTGAGCCAATCACACTCCCCCGTAGCCGAAGTTGGATTGGAGAATGCCGCGCTCGCAATAGCGCCCCACATACTCTCTCCGTAGTCCTCCTCCGCTGCTGCCTCTGGGTTCTCCTCACCCTTTTGCTGCTCCTTGGTTGCTGCACCACTCTCCTTAGGTTCACTGAACTTGCTGGTCCCTCCAGGTTTGCTCTTCTTGAGCTCATTCTCCTTAGCGCGACCGTTCGCGCCATCGTCGCTACCGACCGCTCCATCCTTGGTGCTGATGCTTGCTGCCACTTGCCTCTCCTTAGGCATAGGGACCACTGGGATCTGCCACATCTCGTTGTAGACATCCCTGTCCTCATGAAGGTCCCAAAGAATTCGATCGCCAAGCCTTGCGGTGTAGGTCTTGGCTCCCTTCGAGTTCGTGTCCATGCCGGCCTTTGCCAACCGCCGCACGGAAATCAGGTTTGCAGCAAGGCTGGGCACCCAAAGCACATTCTTGAGGCCCACCATCTTCCCATCAGCACCCTTGAACATGGCCTTGCCCATGCCTTTCACCTCTGCTCGCTGCCCCAAAGCCGATGTGACATGCTTCACCGGTGACGGCTCGAGTTCGGTGAGCAAGTCCGGGCGAGGTGTCATGCTATAGGTAGCGCCACTATCAATCACCCAATAGTCCAGGGGGTGTAGGGTCACCTTCCCCACAGCTGCTGGCTCCTCAAAGCCTTCATCCTTCTCTGGACCAGCCGGTACTTGCGTCGACACGAAGTAGAATAGACCCGGGTATCGATCGTCGCTCGGGTCCTTGTCGTTGTCTCCGCTCTTCATGTTTGCAGCTCCGCCACCGCGACCGCCACGGCCTCCACGGCCTCGTCCTCTCCCTCCTCCTGCTCCTCTACCCTCTTGGCCTTGAGCAGGGGTCCAACCATCAGGGAGTTTGTAGCAATCGCGCCACATGTGTCCGCACTTGTGGCAGTAGTGACACTCGCCGTCGAATCGGCCGCGACCGCGTCCGTAGCTCTTGTCGTCGCTGCCGTAACCGCCACTCCTGCGGCCTCCGCCGAAGTTGCTGCCACCAAACCTTCCTCCCCCTCGTCCTCTGCCTCTTCCTCGACCATATCCACGGCCGATGCTCGCTGCCCCAGCGCCATCCGCACTAGCCAACTCACGGCGGCGGAAATCCTCTTGAAGGATAGCTCGCTTCACGTCTTCAAGCGAGAGGCGGGGCAAGTCGCGATTAAGGTTGATGATGAGCGAGGACCATGACTCTGGGAGTAAGGCCAGCAACTTGGTCTTCTTTTGGAGCTCACTGTAGTTCAAATCAGCTCCCTCAAGCTGCGTCAACAAGTCGAAGAATTTCTGCACCCCTTCTTCAACCGCTTCGTTTTCTTCAATTCGTAGTGCCGCCATTTGCCGTTCCAACACCACCACTACCGCCGCTGTTGCAGGAGCATGTACACCCTTGAGAGCAGCCCATGCCTTTGGTCCTTTCTCTGGTTCACGCTGTAATGGCTTGATGTGACGGATCTGACTGCTCCCCAACGCTTGCCCAAGTAAGAGATAGCCTTGTGCGCTCTTCCGCACCCACGGGCTCTTCTCCGGGTCGTTCTCGGGGCGCTTCTCCATTCCGTTGAACTTGTCAAGCCCAAACACCCTAGGCTCATCCCTAGGTGGGCCAAGACTTGGTTGCATGGGCGCCATGGCTGAATCACGGGGTTGGCCTTGAGCTTGAGCTTCTCCAATGCCACCAGCACCTCTGCCACCCCTTTCCTCAGGTCCAGACATTGTCGAAACTGCTCCAAGGCCTCTGATACCACTTATTATAGTCACAATAGGCTTGAATGTGCCTAAAACGAAAGATAGAGAGCACAGACGGATTTCTGCACAGCGGCTTCAAACGTTGATAGCGTTCTGCTCACAGCTGCAAATGACTTGATTCAAATTGGATCTGGAGCGTCTTTACGTTGTCTACAATTATCAATTTAGATTGCACGATTTGATAAAGAATTGACGACACAGCGTCGGTTTGAACGAACGGTACTATGGCAGCCACTATAGTCTTAGAACACAAGATAGGAAGAGTTACGAGTTGGGAATGACTCCCAGCTCCTACAAACCCCAAGAGCCGAGGTACAGTGATGTGGAACAGTGCCACACTGTCCCCAACCACGAAGGGTCTCGAAACTACCCTTCACTAGGGCCTACACCAAGTGAAATGTTACACTACACAAAGTAATGTAACTATCTTCAATATCTTGAGGTGTACCCTTTTGGCGAGCTTCGAAATCACTTGAGGCTTGACACCAAGGCTCGGGCTCTTCATCACAAACTCATCCTTGAGTTCTTGATGGGTCTGCTGCACGCACCTGCGACACGCTGAACGTTCGACACAGGACAAAATAGAAACCGCGCACGACAAAATAGAAACCGCGCGCGAGACACAAACGACCGCGTAACACGCGTCTAGCGATAACTCGCTATTGACTCGACACACACACTCGACATCATGACTCAACATTCACACACAATTATAAGCATGAAATATATATTATCCCATGCCCTCATACCATTCCATACACACACACATTCACGCACACGGACAACAAGCCGAGTGCAAACCGTAGGGTTGCACCAACAATGACCTGCACTTGACCTGACTTGGCATACCCTCTTAGCATCCTTTGCGTACTCCCTTCGTTGCAAGGGGTTGTTCGGGGCCGGGCTTGGTGCTGTCCCATTGCAAAACTGCCACAAATCAGCACACTGGAGCTGAGGTCGGATGGCGCTAATCCACGCGGTAAGGTCGTGCCTGGCACGCTATGTTGCTCTTGGGAGACACCGGAAGGAGCACATGGATGCCGCTAAGAGGGTGTTGCGCTACTTGTGCAGTACGTCGGGCATGGGGCTCGTGCTTGGAGGACGGGCTCGAGTTGTCCTCACTAGTAACGCAGACGCTTCCTGGGCTGACGACTTGGCTACGCAGCGGTCGTCACAGGGTTACACTTTCAGCCTTAGCTCCGGCTCTGTTTCATGGCGGTCTACCCGCTCGTCTTCTGTTCTCAGCTCCAGCTGTGAGGCTGAGATCTACGCAGGGGCCATGGCTGCACAGGAGTTACGCTGGCTCACCTACCTACTGACCGCCTGGGAGAGCCGCCTTGTTCTCCTCCAGTGCTGTACGTCGACAACAAGGCCATGATTGCCTTGTGTTAGGAGCACAGACTGGAGCACAAAATGAAGCACATCGCTCTGCGTTACTTCCTTACTCGAGAGTTGCAGCTGCGGGGTCAGCTTTGTCTTAGCTTACGTGGCCACTCGGGCCAACACTGCTGATGTCTTCACCAAGGCACTTCAGCCTTGTGATCATCAGCGTTTCTGTACTGTTCTAGGCCTTGTGCCCACTGGGCCTCACTTGCTTACTTCTTGACTTTGCTTGTACTGTGATCTTTATACATATGCCTGCTTGCTTACACTTGCTAGGTTGTGATCACTGTATTGTTTGTTCGCCTTTATATAATTCTGCATATGAGCTGGCCTTGTGGCCATTTGTTTGTGCTCAGAATGCGTGGTGACTTCGTGATCGACCCTGAGCTTCCTTTGCTTCTCTCGACTGGTCTTGTGACCTCTTGTTCTCCCCCAATTTGCCTATGGGGGTGTGTCAAACTTATATACTATAGTGAGTGTAGGCTGTAGTGCGGTAGTTCATATGGGGTACAATACTTTAGGGTTTCCTTCTTGTACTCCTCATGCTGCTCAATGCAATCATTCCTCGTTCTGTTTTCACATGTGCGTGTTGCGCCAGTGCGATGCCGTTTTGAAGTGACGTACGCTCTGCCGTCAGCACCGCAATTTCCTCGGTGTTTTCTTGCAGGTGCAGCAGCAGTTGGTCCAGGCGCTCCTGCGTGAGGGTTGTAATATCAATGCGTTCCCCCATGTCGAAGGGTGGCGGCTCGGCTTGGCTCTAGGCGCAGTCGTGGCTGCACGCGTTTACGCGAGAACGCGAGGACAGCGGCTCCAAGATGCTAAGAGACGTGTATCCCTTCGAGTGCAAAATTGAAAAGTTGATTTATGGGTGCGAAAATGCGCGGTTCGAAAACGGAAGGTGGCTTCAAATACCATGTGTTACGGGTGCATTGGAATGAGTGGCGTGGATTGCACTAGGTGTCAAACTAGTGCAATGTATGAGTGAAGGCATGAGCAGATACTTATACGCGAAACATGCAAATGGTAACGCTGTGCGTGCGAGCTAGCTAGTGCGATGCTGGCATCGAGGCTCGGGCTAGTCCCGATGTGTAGGCCGACATGGCCGGGCCAGCGGTGCACGGTTTGGTGAATAGTGGGCGCGAAGGTTGGTGAAGCCCCATTAGTAGTAACGGGCGAACATTGGCTGCTACTGTATGCGATGATGAAGAACGCGGAAAGGAATGTTGGAAAATTTCTTACACTACCCACCCCCTCAAGAAGCCCCCTTCGCTACGCGAATGCGTGCATATCGCGGAAACCCCAGCTTCTCAGGTATACTTGCAGGGCAGGGTGATTTTCTATGTTGATTAGGGGCACCCAGCGATCCTCTTGATTACTGTGGCTCAAAAATTTCTCGTGCTCGACGATCGGCTCTAATTCAGGGCGAGTCATGGACGGTGGGCGATGACGTGGCAGCTGGCTTGTGGTTGGGATGTACGGGCGAAGCAAGCTGGCATGGAATAACAAGCTGATGTACCAGTCTCTCAGTAACAGTCATGTGGCTGATTTGGAACGGTCCATAGTAGCGCGTTCGAAGTTTTGGTACAACGGGCATTCGTAAGTTCTGTGTGTCAAGTAGTACGTAATCCCGTGACTGGTACGTTATTGTGCGGCGGTGGCGGTCAGCATTTTTTGTTGTTGTCGGGTCATCGCACGTGGCTCAAATCAGCTGCTCCATGGTCTGGTTCGTCCGCCCCGTCTGACCGTCGGTCTGGGGGTCGTACGACCTAGTAATTTGTAAGCCAGGTCACAAACTGCTCCCAGAGGTTCCTCTAGAAGTTGCTAGTGAACTTTGTGTAGCAGTCGTAGATTATCGCGGCTGGAGTCGAACGACGGTCGCGATGAACAGGCGAGTGATGTCTTCGGCTGAGATCGATTTCTTGCACGCAGCGAAGTGAGTTATTTTTGTTAGGTGGTCAACAACGACCATAACTGGATCCTCACACTTGGTACTCAGAGCAGGTTTATATACGAGGTCTTCGACCACTAAAAACCGGCCTTTAAAAAACAGCAGGTGCGACGACGAAAGCGCCAATTCGGGTATGTAAAACCAGTTCGCGCAATTTTTTTAAGTCCCCCCTTGATCCGGTTTTCGAACACCCCTCAGCTTTATTGGCGAAGAATTGGAACTTTCGAACGTCAGATCGATTCGAATCTCAACGGCCTAATTTTGCCAATAAGGGTTGGAATTTGGAGCGTCGTTTTGACTTTCCTCTCAATGGCCGAAATTGACCAAGGGAGAATTACACGACATTTCTATAGTCGATTCGCTTCACAGTAAGTCGAACAGCGCCTAAATTCCATTTATGTCCATCACAAATCTTCATGAAAATCACCAAATGGAGGAAAATGGTGATAATTTCATAGAACAAAATGCAGAGTTATGCGCCGAGCAGGAGCAGACACGTGCGGCGCTCCTACGACTCTTGAAGATCCTTGTGAACCAATCGGTAGTCGCATCAGCATTAGTATCGATGGGGGCTACACCGACAATTGTACTTGCAACAACGGCAGCCGCTACAGTTAACCTCGAAGCAGCGAAGTCGAGGAAGTCAGATGCGTTCGATCATATACTGAAAGGGAGCGACGTTCGTCGATTCATAGCTGTACTCGAAATTTACTTCGAAGCCGTTGAATGCATGACCCCCCACCCAAAATGCAATGCGCATACGGCTCGCAGCAACACTATTACGAGGCCCGACGCAAAAAAAAAAAAAAAAAAAAAAAAAAAAAAAGGGTCCAAGGCGAAGGGACGTGGGCGCAGTTTCGGGCAGCACTGATCGAATAGTTCGACGTGTTGAACAGTAGCTATCTCTGAACACAACGCAACCAACCAAATAGTGGCATGCGGCGATCGGCACCACCCACGACTGCCGACGCGATGGAGAACGACAAGGGCGATGCGAAGCAGCGGCTAGCAAAAATGAGATGCACGAATTTTGCGGCGTTAGAGGACAATATCTTGGCGTGTTGGGAAATGAAGAAAGCACATGCGGAGCTGAATGGTAAGAACAATGCGGCACCCCCGAAGCGGAATACAGACAACATGGCAACTTCGGAGAGGGCGAAAAAAGGAGAATACGATGGCACAAATTTAAAATGTCACGACGAGCCGACACCACGGGAAATTGCAGAGACAATAAGAGACTCTGCGAACATTACCCTAAATCGACCGGGAAACTCCAACCGTACACCACGATAAGTAAGAATTCGTTAAAATTATCTTATAACGTTACTTTAACAAAGAGTTTTTATTCTCGTGGTTTCAAAGCCTTTATTAAGGGAGAGTAAAAAATTATACCGGTACCGGGTAAAATGAGGACCCCGCTCCTGAGTGTTGATAAGGGTCGAGTGTTCCGAGGAGTTTATATTCTCTCTCACCAGCTCGGTATTAAGGCTCCCCGTTCCCACAGGTGAAGCCTACACAACTTCCAAGGCTTAGGGGAAGGTTCCATGCCCAGGAGAAGCTGAACGAGCCTTGGATAAATCCTTCTAACCCTACTTAGAAGAAAACTGATATTGAGTCGGCAGTTTCGAGCGCAGGACCTAGGATGATAAAATTCGACGTACCCTATGATCAAGCAAGCGAGACCATCTTCGGCTAATCGGAGAGGCAACAACCACAGGGTGACGCCTCAAGGCACTGGTGGACAGTGGTGCATCCCACTCGGTGTGCAACCGCAGGACGTTGGAGAAAATTGGAGAACCCTCGGAGGAGACCCGGTTTACAGCAACGATTGTGGATGGTACGAAGCTTCCCATGTTAGAATCAGCAAAGAAGAATGACTAGAAACAAGACATTACAAGGTTTGTATAGTCAAAACCCTAATCGGTCTGTACCCCCTAAGGAGTGCCCCACTACAGCCTAGAGCATAGTTCTGACACACCCCCATAGGCAAAGTGGGGGACAAGCAAGAGAACGAAGCAAGGTCAAGCACAGGGTGGATCACAACGTCACCACACATTCTGAGCACAAGCAAATGGCCACAAGGCCTGTTCACATGCAGAGACATATATATATATATATGTATATATAAAGGAGAACAAGCAGGTCAGTGATCACAATCTAGCAAGTGTAAGCATGCAGGTATAAATATATAGATCACAGTACAAGCAAATTCAGGAAGTGAGCAAGTGAGGCCAAGTAGGCACAAGACCTAGAACAGTACAGAACCGCTGATGATCCCAAGGCTGAAGTGCCTTGGTGAAGATATAAGCTGTGTTGGCCCGAGAGGCCACGAAAGCAAGACAAAGCTGACCACGCTGCTGCAACTCTTGAGCAAGGAAGTAACGCAGAGCGATGTGCTTCGTTCTGTGCTCCAGTCTGTGCTTTTGATACAAGGCGATCATGACCTTGTTGTCGACGTACAGAACTGGAGGAGAACGAGGCGCCTCTCCCAGGTCGATCGGCAGGTAGGTGAGCCAGCGTAACTCCTGTGCAGCCATGGCCCCTGCGTAGATCTCAGCCTCACAGCTGGAGCTGAGAATAGAAGCCGAGCGGATAGACCGCCACAAAACAGAGCCGGAGCCAAGGCTGAAGGTGTAACCCTGTGACGACCGCTGCGTAGCCAAGTCGTCAACCCAAGAAGCGTCTGCGTAACCAGTGGGGACAACTCGACTCCGTCCTCCAAGCACAAGCCCCATGCTCGACGTAATGCACAATTAACGCATCACCCTCTTAGCAGCCTTCCAATGCTCTGGTCGGTGTCTCCCGGGCGCAACGTAGCGTGCCAGGATGCTAAGAGGGTAAGCAAGGTCAGGTCGAGTGCAGGTCATCAGGTACATGAGGCAGCCCACAAGCTCTGGATACGGGCCACTCGACTCTATGGACTCATCCGAAGGCAGAGCTGAGAGCGAAAGACCCGTAGGCAGAGGAGTGGGCTGTGGCAAGGAGTACTGGAAGTCGAAGCGCTGAAGGACCTGCTGCACCATGTGTGACTAAGTCAGGGTAATGGTGCGCCGTGCTCTGTCCCTGGTGATCTGCAAGCCAAGATATTGCGCAGTTCACCCACGTCTGTGCACGTGTGTCTCTTCAGCAGCTCCGACTTCACTAGAGTCAGTGCCTCAGTGTCAGCAGTGGCAAATACCAAGTCGTCAACGTACACGAGGATGTAGAACGGCGGCAACGAAGTGTCGGTGCGTAGAAACAGTGACGGGTCAGCAGTAGAGGGAGCAAAGCCAAGAGCCGCAAGGGTCGTCCTCAGTGTGTCGTGCCACTCGCGAGGCGCCTAGCGGAGACCATAGACTGGCCGCCGGAGGCTCCACTGGGTACCAGGAGGAAACGACCCAGTGAAGCCAGGTGGGCGGCGCAGCCAGATCTCCTCGTGCAGGCTGCCCTGTAGGAAAGCAGTGCTGAAGTCAAGAGAGTGAAGCTCGTAGTCACGCTGAGCGGCGACGTGCAGCAGAACCCGAAGAGTGGTCATCTTCGGGGTCGAGGAGAAGGTCTGGAAGAAGTCAACTCCCTGTTGCTGACTGAAGCCTCGAGCAACGTAACGCGCCTTGAAGACAGGTGGAGAACCCGGCGGCCGCTTCACCCTGAAAATCCACATGCCACTGACGATGTTCGCCCCAGGAGGGGGAACCTCGTCGACGTAAGTGCCTGTGGACTTCCAGGATGCCATATCTACGTCCATGGTTGACTGCCACTGAGAGGAGTAGGGACCCTCTCTCGCCTTTGCGTAAGAGCGCGGGGTCGGGATGTCTGGTGCATCCGGGTCTCCCTCAGGTGCAATCAGCATGGACACGAGATGAGGTACAGCAGCTGCACAACACTCTGAAGTCCTCCTGCGTGTCCTCAAGGACGTCCGTGCCAAGAGCACACTCACCCCCGAAGGATGGAGGACAGACAGACTCAGACTCAGCAACAAGACTAGCGGCGTAGTCTAGACGAAAGCGAGCAGCAAAGTCGACAAGCTCAGGAACTAAGGCAAACGCAGCAGAGGACTCAAAGGAAGGGTTAGTGACAACAGTAGCTAGCACACGCGTGACGGTAGGGCTGGCAGCACGAAGGGAGTCAGACTCGGGGTCCAGGCCGGCAGCAAGGGAGGACGCAGGAGGAGATGGTAGAGGGACACGCAGTGGAACAGAGGAAGGACGAAGTGCCATCTGGTGCGTGCCGGGAATAGGAGGAGGACGCGGACGCGGAACATGACGACTAGTGCGAGCTGCGCGAACAGGCGACGCAGGGCGAGACGCAGGCTCACGACGCTCAGCAAGACCTCCGGTCGGTCCAGTGTAAGGAGAAGGAGCAGACAGTGGGGAGGCCGACGGTAACTGTTACTGCGACTGGACAGGCGGTGGACACTCTAAGGGAGGAGTAGGACCAGGAGAAGGCGGAAGACCAAGAACCTGTTGAAGGAGTGGAACGAAGTACGGCCGCGATCGTGCAGCACCACCAGAACCAGCAGAGACGGCTCCAGTACCCCCAGCTCCAGGGTCTCCAGCTCCAACTCCCGTAGCACCACTAGCTCCAGCACCAGCAGCACCTCCAGCAGGAACAGCTCCAGTGCCTCCAGCTCCAACTCCTGCAGCACCACTAGCTCCAGCACAAGCAGGACCTCCAGCAGGAACAGCTCCAGCGCCTCCAGCTCCAACTCCAGCAGCACCACTAGCTCCAGCACTAGCAGCACCTCCAGTAGGATCAGCTCCAGCGCCTCCAGCTCCAACTCCTGCAGCACCACCAGCTCTAGCACCAGCACCACCTCCAGTAGGAACAGCTCCAGCTCCTCCAGCTCCAACTCCTGCAGCACCACCAGCCCCAGCGGCTCCAGTACCTCCAGAAGCTCCAGCAGCAGCAGGACCTCCAGCTCCAGCAGCACAGCTCCAGCAGCACGGCTCCAGCGTCGAGCAAACCACTCGCGCAGCTGCAGTGGAGAGAGTGGCTCCCGCCTAGACAAGACACCCGGAGGACCTCCAGCGGACACAGTACCTCCAGGCTCAGCACGCTCAGACTCAGCACCCTCAGACTCAGCAACCCCAGGCTCAGCACCCCAAGGCTCCGCACCCTCAGACTCAGCAACCCCAGGCTCAGCATCCACAGGCTCCGCACGCTCAGGCTCAGCACCCCCAGGCCCTGCACCCTCAGGCTCAGCACCCCTAGCAGGACTAGAGTCGACAGCTACCTCGACAGGCTCGATAGGGTCTACCTGGGACACACCTGAGGGGGCAGGACCCTAAGGGGGGAGGGGGTCTACCGGAGGAGGACCTGGTGCTAGGAAAAGCGGCGGGGGGGGGAGGGGGGCAGTGCGGTAGGGGAAGAGACGGTAAAAGGGAACCGACTCGTCAAACGTGCCGTCCTGAAAGGACAGAACACGGCGCGAGGTGAGGTGGTAAAACTGCCAGCCAGGCACGTCAGGAGGACACAGGGAACAGCACGGGAGGACAGCTTGTCCGCTGAAGAATCGCGGACAAAAGTTCGAGATCCCCAGACACGGAACACAGACGCATCGCCAACCTTCCCCGTCCACTGTAGAGCAGGTGTGGTCTCCGGAACGGAGACACGGGGCTGGAGGTTGAGCTGATGCGCAGCGTATTGATCCGCGAATGGCCACAGAAAATGGGGAGCAGCCGCATGGATCATGGACGTACGAGCGACGTCCATGACCATGCCAATGCGGCGCTCAGCAATCCCATTTTTCCGTGGAGAGGCCGGAAGCGTGAATGTCTGGCGGATGCCCTCTGCACGACAGAAGGCCTGCAGAAGGTTTGAGGAAAACTCTCCACCTCTGTCAGAGTGCAGACGGAGAACAGGAAGGTCCGAGTGGAAACTCTCGTTGAGCTGGCGACGGGCAGCGCGGATCCAGTCAATCAGCACCTCAGTGACCTCACCCTTGCGACACAAGGGGAAGACTGTGGTGTAACGCGAGTAGTCGTCAACGACCAGCAGGAAGTAACGCTCGTGACCCTGTCCACGGACGCGGGCTGGGCCCCACACGACCATGTGGAGAGTCTGCAGGGGAGCCTCCGTCGGAGGGAACTCGGAGGAGTGAGGAGCGGCGCGTTGCCGGCCCTCGACGCAAGGAACGCAGGTAGGGGCAGGCCCCGGAGGAAGGAGAGGGAGGGACCAGGGGAGACCAGTGACAAGGACACGGGAGGCCATACCTCGAAGGCGAGGTAGGGAGGGGTGACCAAGGCGGTGGTGCCAGAGGAGAGTCTGGTGTGACAGGAGACGACACGAGCAGGGGGCGGACTCCGTACCAGACCTGGACGCGGCAGCAAACACCTGACCAGACGCGGCTACCTGAGCAGACACAGGAACTGGAGGGGACGCAGTAGTCTGGGTGTACAGGCTTGACCCAAGCTGACGGGTAAACGTGGCGAGGTGGCGGCCCGTCCGATTACACGTACAGTGGGTCACCCGCTGACCACCAGGGGTGAACTGGTCAACCCACACGTCCTGGAGGTCAGCTCCACTCACCAAGTTCGTAGAGAACGAGGGGAGGTGGAGACCCGACAGTGAGCCAGACGGGACCGCCGGACACGGCAGAACCGTGGAAGAGTGTGCAAGGATTGGGCCCCCAGAGGGGTCCGCCAGGGAGACAGCAACAGGCCGACTAAGCGGTGTGAGTGTGGTGCAGTCGCGAAAGAAAGAGCGGGAAGCACCGGAGTCAAGAGTGAAAGTGTGCAAGGCCTCAGTAGGCGCAGTACCTGAGAGAGCAGACTCACCAGCACCTGGAGCAGCAGGCTCACTAGTACCTGGAGCAGCAGACTCACTAGCACCTAGAGCAGCAGCCTCTATACCTGGGTCAGGCGGCACACACAGGTAACAGTCACCCTCAGCACTAATAGTCACTGGATACATGGCAGCAAGCATAGCATCATAATCAAGATCAAAGATAGCAACACCAGACTTAAGCAGATCAGCCCAGCGAGGGAGCTCAGTAGCGTCAGGAAACTGTGCGCGCCAGGCGTCAGTTAGGCGACCGAAACAGCGCTGCGTATCGTGCGGCAGCCCGCACGTCTCCCCACGGCGGTCGCCTGTGCGAAGAACGTAAGCGCAGGGACCAGCACCCCCAGACCTCCCACGCCCAGCGTACCACTCACGAAGCTGCTGGGGCGAAGAGGCTTCACGGGAGTGTGGCTGCTGCTGGCGCTGGCCACCGCCAAAGCCTCCACGCTGCACTGCTCCACCCTGACCAGCACCACCGCCGCTGCCACCCCCACTGCCGCTGCCACCGCCGCCTCCACCTCCACCGCCGCCACCTACGCCCCCACTCCCGCCTCCACCCCCACCTCCACTCCCACCCCCTCCACGTCCTCCACCGCCACCACCGCCGCCTCCGCCGTCCCCTCCACCACCCTTGCCCCCCCTGCCCTTGCCGTTGCGGCGCCTCCCACTAGGAGCAGACGCAGCCCCGACTGCCTCGCTGCGAACGAGGTCGACAGCAGCAGAAGAAGCAACAGAGGGCAAAAGGGGGATGGGGGACCGCCCCTCAAAGAAAGGGGCGCGAGGGTCGCCGCGAGACGCTCCTACAGCGACTATGCTAGTCTTAGCTGCAAAGAGGCGCTCCTCGAGCAAGTCGACGGTGAGCTCAGTGGGGCAAAGGGAGAGAAAGTGGTCCCTGACTGAGCAAAGAGTGTCAGGGAGACGAGTGACTAGGTAGAAGAGGGTGATGCACATGGGGGGGGGGGTTCTTGGCGCGAAACTCGGAGGGAAGCGAAGCACTGTAGCGGGTGTGACTAGTGCGGAGGTGAGTGATGAGGTCAGCGAGTGTGGCAAACGCGGCTAGGTAAGGGAACAAGAACGGCAGCATGAGGCGGCTGAGGCCAGCAAAGGCAGGGGAGGAGTAGCGTGCAACAACAGCATCATACAGAGACTTAGCAGTCTTGTACTGGCCAAAGTGCGCACGCTCAGCAGACGGCAAGTGACAATGAACAGCAAGGCGAGCAACAGCGTCACGGGTAGTCCACTGTGAGCGGATTGTACTGTCAGCGTCGGCAGCAGGTGCAACAGAGGCGCCGGACGTGTGATCGAACAGTGAGACTCCGTCCCTGGAGTCGCACTGAAGGTAGAGCTGCATGTCATCTACCCAGGCCTCAAAATCGACCGCACGGCCCTCAACGTCAAAGGTAAGCATAGTAGGACTAGCCATGGCGGCAGTAGCAGCAGTGGCAGCAGTAGCAGCAGTAGCAGCAGAAGCAGCAGTAGTAGTAGTAGCAGCAGTAGCAGCGCGGGCAGGGCAGCGCGGCTCAGTAGGGCAGAGTGACGCGGCTCGGCAGAGCGGCGTGGCTCGGCTGAGCGGCGCAGCTGGCGCAGGTAGGGCAGGTTCTCACCAGGGGCGGGTAGGGCAGGTGCCACCGGTGGCGGGTAGGGCAGGCGCGCGACAAGCGCGGCAGGGCAGGTGCTTGACAGGTGGCTGCAGGCGCTCGACGGGCGGGTAGGGCCGGCGCTCGATGGGCGGCTGCAGGGTAGACGCACGAAGGCGGCTACGGCGGGGCCGCGACAGTGGCTGCAGGCGCGACGGCGGCAGGGCATGGCTGCGACGGTGGCTGCAGGTGCGACGGCGGCTGCAGGCGCTCGACGGCAGGGCCGCGGCGGCAGGGCCGTGACGATAGGGCCGCGACGGCAGGGCCGCGACGGCAGGGCAGGCGCTCGATGGGCGGCAGGTAGGGCAGGCGCTCGATGGCGGGTAGGGCAGGCACGCGATAGCGCGGGTAGGGCAGGCGCTCGACGACGCACAGCAGGGCAGGCGCCCAGGCGCAGGTGAGGCAGGCGCGAGGTGCGCGACGGGGCAGGCAGGCATGACAGCGCGCTTTGGGCAGGGCAGAAAAAAAAAAGAGTTCGTGGTGGGCCCCTAAAAAAAAACGTTCCCACTAGGGAACCTGTTCTGAAACCGTGTTAGAATCAGCAAAGAAGAACAGGGACAGTACAAGGTTTGTATAGTCAAAACCCTAATTGGGCTGTACCCCCTAAGGAGTGCCCCACTACTGCCTAGAGCATAGTTCTGAAATCCCATTCATGGCGAGTCAACACTGCAGCTGCAGATTGGGGCATTAAGGTGGAAGCTGACGTTGCCGATCACGAACATCAAAGAATTGGATTTTATCTTGGGTTTTTTTAAATGGTACAACCCCGAGATCGACTGGGTCAACCGGAAGGTGTGCATCTACAACAACGAGAAACGTGTGGAGCTGTGAAGCTGGATGGATACAAGAGATGTTCATGAGAAGACACTTGCACGGTTCGAACAGATGGTGAATAGGAGTAACACGGGTTACTTAGCACTAATGATGGCAGTAGCAAAGGAGGAGAGGCCGAACCCGTTGCTATCTGCAGTAGTAAACAAGGCGTTAGTGGAGTAAAAGGACATAGTGTCGGTTGACCTGCCTATGGGAGTGCCTCCATCGCGAACCCCAAAAGCTCAAGATCGTGGAAGAACCATGTGCGGAACCCATCTCCCGTCACCATACCGCCTTCGTCCGACCGAGCTGAGAGACATGAAGAAATAGATTGAGTATCTACTGGAAAAAAAACTTATCCGCCCATCCACCTCTCCCTATGGCGCACCAGTTCTCTTCACTCCAAAGCCGGACGGTAGTTTATGGATGTGCATCGACTACCGAGCACTGAACAAACACACAGTCATGAAAAAATACCCCATACCGCGTATAGACGATCTTTTAGGCCAACTGCGTGGTGCAACGGTGTTTTCGAAGCTGGACCTACGGTCGGGTTACTTGCAGATCAAGATGGCAGACGACTCGATCCATAAGACGGCGTTCCGTACCAGATACGGCTCCTACGAATACTTAGTGATGCCGTTCAAACTCTGCAATGTACCAGCGACGTTCCAGGCGAAGAAGAACCCTGCTGATATGGGCAACGCACGCCATGCTCTCAAGGATTATCTTGTCAAGCAAGTGTTTTTCACACCACCCAAATTTGGGGGGGGGGGGGGGGGGGGGGGCGTGTGAGAGCTCGACGGCTTTACCTACTTATATTTACCTATCTTTACTTTCTCATGCATGATCTTGCTTAGATTTATTTCACTATTCATGCTTTTGCTTACTTTCTTAGATTCATTTGGTGAACTATATTTATTATGGTTACAAGCATCGAATAGTTAGTGCGCACCAAAATCTGTGCTTTTCGGTTGCTACCGAATTGCCTTTTACCGAATTCACGACCCGGGGAACGTTCTAGTAACTCCTGGGTTACTGCTTTGTGTCGAGCCTATATATAACCTCGTGTTGTACTGAGATGCTCATGTGATAATTTCTGAACAAATTCCTTCGATCCTAACAGTGTATCGAATAGTCGCGTTCGGGCGGGTGAAGCTTGCAAGAGTTGTATACGATTGGCTGAAGTCCGTTCCTGAAGTCCTGCAACATTATTGCTCCTGTGGCGATGTCGCTTGCATTGGTTACCATTTCGAATGGGTGGTGTTGCCAAACTTATATGCTGCATGTTGTGTAGGTTGTAGTGGGGTAGCCCATATGGGGTACAACCCAATTAAGGTTTGTTACTTGTACTCCTGCATGCTGCTAGTTCATTCATTCTTGTTCGTCACTTTGACATGGTTTCAGAGCAGGTCCTAGCCTAGGACCGTTTCCTTAGGGCCCACCGAGTAGCGCTACCCCACTCGTCGCGCCACCGTGATCGCGCCGCCCTGCCCTGCCCTGCCCTGCGTCGCGCTGCCTGCGCACGCCCTGCCCTGCCCGCGCGCCGCCCACCGCAGCGCGCTCTGATTTGCCCGCGTGCCGCCCGCTGCAGCGCGCCCTGACCTGCCCGCGCGCCGTGCCGCCGCTTACCGCAGTGCGCCCTGCCCTGCCCGTGCGCCGCGCCGCCGCGTCGCCCTGCCCGCGCGCCGCGCGTCGCCGCGCGCCCTGCCCTTCCCGCGCGCCGCACCGCCGTGCGCCCTGCCCTGTCCGTACGCCGCGCCACTGCGCGCCCTGCCCTGCCCACGCGCCGCTTCGCTGCGCGCCCTGCCCTGCTCGTGCGCCGCGCCGCCACGCACCCTGCCCTGCCGCGCGCCCTATCGCTGAGCCGTCGTACCTTGCCCGCGCACCGCGCCGCCGCGCACCCTGCCCTGCCGCGCGCCCTGCTTGCCGCGCGCCACTTGCTGCTGCGTTGCCCTGCGCCGCCCTGCCTTGCCTTGCCCCCGCGCTACTCTGCGGCTAGCGCGTCCGACCGCTCTGCCCGCTATGGCCACGCTCAGTGTCCTCACGTTCGATCCGGAGGGCCGCCCGATAGAGTTCGATGCGTGGCTCGACGACTTACAGCTGTTCTTACTGAGCGATTCCAAGGACGGAGTCTCACTGTTTGACCTCACCTCTGGCGCCTCTGTCGCCCCTGTCGCCACTGCTGACAGTGTAGTTCACTCACAGTGGCTGACTCGTGACGCTGCTGCTCGTTTAGCCATTCGCAACCACCTGCCGTTAGCCGAACGCGCTCACTTCGGACAGCACAAAACTGCGAAAGCACTGTACGACGCTGTAGTCGCTCGTTACTCCTCCCCGGCTACTGCTGCTCTAGGCTGCCTTCTCCTGCCCTACCTGTTCCCAGATCTGTCCGCCTTTGCCACAGTAGCCGACCTCGTCACTCACCTTCGCACTAGTGACACTCGCTATCGTGTTGCGCTTCCTGCCGAGTTTCTCACCAACAACCCTCCTCCCATGTACATCACTCTCTACTTCATGGTCATCCGCCTCCCTGACTCTCTTAGCGCTGTCAGGGACCTCCTCCTCGCCGTTGACCCCACCACCCTCACTGTCGACCTACTTGAGAAGCACCTCCTTGTAGCCGAGACTAGCATAGTCGCTATAGGCGCTTCTCGTGGCACTCCTCGCACTCCCTTCTTTGAGGGGTGTTCGCCCTCCCCCCTTCTCCCCTCAATCGCCTCTGCTGCAGCTGTTGACTACCTTCGTGCTGAAGAGGTAGGAGCTGCGTCTGCCCCTAGTGGGAGGCGCCGCAGCGGCAGGGGCAAGGGAGGCAGGGGTGGTGGGGGCGGCAGAGGTGGAGGCGGTGGTGGAGGCGGTGGAGGCGGTGGAGGGGGCGGCGGTGGCGGAGGGAGTGGTGGTGGGGGTGGAGGTGTAGGTGGCGGCGGTGGTGGCGGTAGTGGTGGCGGCAGTGGTGGCGGCAGTGGGAGTGGAGGCGGCGGAAGTGGTGGCGGCCGGGGTGGTACCAGTCAGAGGGGAGGCCTTGGCGATGGTCAGAGGCAGCATCAGCGTAGTCAGCTTTCGCCCCAGGAGCTACGTGAGTGGTTTGCTCAGCGTGGGGCGGCTGTGGGTAGTGGTCCCTGCCAGTATGTCATTTGCACAGGTGATCGCACTAGTCAGACATGCGGGAGGCTCCACACCCAGTACCGCTGCTTCTCTCATCTCACCGACGCCTTCCGGACAGAGTTTCCTGATGCGGCTGAGCTCCCCCGCTGGGCAGAGCTACTTAACCAGGGTATATACATCCTTTCTCTTGATTATGATGCTATCCTTTCTACAATGTATGCATTGACTGTTAGTGCTGAGGGTGACTGTTACCTGTGTATGCTGCCAGACCCAGGTATAGAGGCTGCTGCTCTAGGTGCTAGTGAGTCTGCTGCTCTAGGTGCTGGTGAGTCTGCTCTCTCTGGTATTGAGTCTGCTGCGGCCCTGCACACCTTCACGCTTGACTCAGGTGCTTCCCGCTGTTTCTTTTGCGACAGTACCACAGTCACACCGCTCTCTGCACCTGTTGCTGTCTCTCTGGCTGACCCCTCCGGGGGCCCAGTCCTTGCACGTTCCTCCACTGTTCTGCCTTGTTCGGCGGTTCCGCCTGGCTCATTGTCAGGTCTCCACCTCCCCTCGTTCTCTACGAACTTTGTGAGCAACGCCGTCCTTCAGGATCAGTTCTAGGCGATGTCCGCTCGACTTCCATTTCTCTCTCTGCCTCCTCTATTTTCTCTTAGGTGAGGCCACCTTCAGTGTTTCCCTAGCCTCCTCCACTGGTATCCCAGCCGCTTCGTCCAATGCCTCAGTTGCCTCCACTGCCGCTAGTGCCAGCTACTCCCCAGTCGCCAGTAGAAGATGCCCATGTTCCGCTTTGTCGTGCCCATTCGTGGTCCCATCCTACCGCGAATTTCTCTTTCTCAAGGTCCTTCCCGCTCCTTGCACGTGGCCTCCTCTTCTTGTTCTTACACGCTCGGTTCTCCCAGCTCGTCAAGGTCTTTTCACTCCTTGTTTTCTTGACAAAAGACCTCCCTGATGTAGGGTAGCACCTGCCCCTTTGAGTCTTGTGGTCCCCGTGCCTCCCATTCCTGAATCCAGCCTAGGCGTTCGGTGGTGGAGCCTTTGCGCAGACGTTCGGGTGAGCCGAAGATGCGATAGGAGACAGTAGCGCATGCCTCCGCTTCGTACAAATTGGTCTCATAACTTTCCTCATCTGTTGATGTATGGTAGTGCATGCTCTCCTGCCTTTATCTGTACGTTGGTTAACTGTGACATGAGCCTGCTCTGTGTGACACGGCCTGAAGCCTGATAAAGCCGCTTCAAATGTTGCCATGCTACCTCTGCTGAGTTTTTCGTACTCCTTATAGGATCTGATGCCTTGTTGTTCTGTTTGTGATAGGTTACGATGGAGAATCATAAACGCCATTATCGACTTGAAGCCAAGCCATGCTGTTCGCCTGGTGTGCCGTTTACAGGATGGGTTCAAAATCAAAGCTTGAAGCAAAGAACTTTTTGCCATCAAAGGGTCTTGAAGTTTGGAGATTCATAATGCTCAACACCTAATCTTAAAAATTTCATTGCATCGCTAACTCTTCACCCTCCATCCTTTTGCTGTTGTTGTTGTTGCGCAAGTATACTAAGAGGTACAAATGCGATGGAGGTTAGCGACTGCTGTCGAGGTGGAACCCAATTAGGAATCGGCTGCTGCTCATTAAAACATCGAAACTCATAGGTGCCATCCCCATACTCATTGATGTTGAAGCATTTGGTGATAGTTGAACTTGTGGTGCTGCTCCAATAAATATTGACTAGCAATTGAAGACTTGTTGTTGTATTGTAGCATCTATGGCTTCTAGAGGCAATTCATTTTCATAGCCATCTCCATGGGGATTGAGCATGAAGGTCGGGGAAGATCCTCCAGCGCCTATTGCTCTAGTCGCAGATGCAGCTGTTGGAGTAGGGCTGGCATAGGCTACTCCAGAGCCAAGTAATGGTGGTGCAGAGTGCTGTTAAGACCACCACCTCTAGTATGGAAGTGGGACCTGCTGTTGTTGCCATATGCCATGCCAGTGAGTCTGTTCTACCAATATTGGTAGTTGTAGGTCGAGGATTGTACTTCCTGTGATATTAAGAAACTGTATTCTCTACTGCTCTCATAACATGTTGGGCTAAGAAAAATCCCTTAGGATCTTTCAGATATTAATCTTTAAACAAAGTGTTGCAACGGATGTTTTGAGTTCATATTCTAGTTGATCGTGAGAACAAGAAGCGGTAATCAGAACAAAAGCACAATAAATATGTATTCTAGCTAAAGTACCTATTCAGTGGTGTGCCTCTTCATGAGAGAGGCTTATTATCGGGTCATGTTGGTGCAACCCTACGGTTTGCACTCGGCTTGTTGTCCGTGTGCGTGAATGTGTGTGTGTATGGAATGGTATGAGGGCATGGGATAATATATATTTCATGCTTATAATTGTGTGTGAATGTTGAGTCATGATGTCGAGTGTGTGTGTCGAGTCAATAGCGAGTTATCGCTAGACGCGTGTTACGCGGTCGTTTGTGTCTCGCGCGCGGTTTCTATTTTGTCGTGCGCGGTTTCTATTTTGTCCTGTGTCGAACGTTCGGCGTGTCGCAGGTGTGTGCAGCAGACCCATCAAGAACTCAAGGATGAGTTTGTGATGAAGAGCCCGAGCCTTGGTGTCAAGCCTCAAGTGATTTCGAAGCTTGCCAAAAGGGTACACCTCAAGATATTGAAGATAGTTACATTACTTTGTGTAGTGTAACATTTCACTTGGTGTAGGCCCTAGTGAAGGGTAGTTTCGAGACCCTTCGTGGTTGGGGACAGTGTGGCACTGTTCCACATCACTGTACCTCGGCTCTTGGGGTTTGTAGGAGCTGGGAGTCATTCCCAACTCGTAACTCTTCCTATCTTGTGTTCTAAGACTATAGTGGCTGCCATAGTACCGTTCGTTCAAACCGATGCTGTGTCGTCAATTCTTTATCAAATCGTGCAATCTAAATTGATAATTGTAGACGACGTGAAGACGCTCCAGATCCAATTTGAATCAAGTCATTTGCAGCTGTGAGCAGAACGCTATCAACGTTTGAAGCCGCTGTGCAGAAATCCGTCTGTGCTCTCTATCTTTCGTTTTAGGCACATTCAAGCCTATTGTGACTATAACAGGTCAACCACTGAAGCGGTACTTTTCATGTGTCACGTAAATAGTCACGAAACTAATTGCACTACTGCCGTAATCACCCAGACATAACACGCTACGGTGTGATGATAAATAAGGTAAAAAAATGGGGGGGGTGGGGGGGGGGGGGGGGGGGGGGCTCTTCCCATCGGAAAAAGCTACATGCCACCCAGGTCTTTTTATATCTTAGATGGGTCGGTACGTCCCGGACCCTATGTAAACGTAACATTACGCGCCATGTTACGCTTACGCTTCCGGGCAGGGGAAAGAATCGCATCGGAAAAAAAATAATCAGAATAAAAGAGCGGGCATCGATTTCGGCCAGTGTGAGCTGAAGCACAAGCACTTCGACATTTGCTATGGCACATACGTCCATGTCGACTATGTCAGAATGTTATAATTGTCTAGCCTGCAGTGGGGTACTCTATAGTGAGTATAGCCCAATTAGGGTTTGCTATATGTATCCAACTGCTTGCTAGTGCACATCCTCCTTTCTTCATTTCTTGTTTCTACTACTACTTCTGACATGGTATCAGAGTAGGTCGACCCTCCTGGGTCGATCCTGTGGGTGGGCCCACCACCTCACTGTTTCCGCTGCTACTGCTACTCTGTGTGTTGCACGCCCCGTGGCGTGCGACGGATTTCTGCTACCTCATCCCGCCGCGCGCTCGGAGCGTGCGGCGGTTTTCTGCCCGCCATGCGCCCCGAGGCGCGCGGCGGTTTTCTGCCCGCCGTGCGCCCCGAGGCGCGCGGCGGTTTTCTGCCCGCCGTGCGCCCCGAGGCGCGCGGCGGCTTTCTGCCCCGTCACTCCGCGCGTCGCTCCCGGGAGGCGCTGCGACGGGCGACGGGGACCTGCGCGTCGCCCCCCGTCGCCCGTCGCGGCCTGCGCGACCTGCGTAGGGCCCGCGCGCGGCCCGTACAGCCTGCGTGCGGCCCGTACGGGCTGCGCCAGGCCCGCGCGCGGCCCGTACGGGCTGCGCCAAGCCCGCGCGCGGCCCGTACGGGCTGCGCCAGGCCCGCGCGCGGCCCGTACGGGCTGCGCCAGGCCCGCGCGCGGCCCGTACGGGCAGCGCCAGGCCCGCGCGCGGCCCGTACGGGCTGCGCCAGACCAGGGCGCGCCTCGGGCCGCCCGCACGCGGTTCGTACGGGCTGCGCCAGGCCCGTGGGCGCTCTGTTTCCTCTTCCCCTGCGCTGCCCGCTGTCCCCCGTGCTTCTGACGGCGCCCCACCCCTGCTGCTGCCCGTTCTCCTGAATTAGGGTTTGGGGTGGGGGGTATGGGGGTGCAGTTTCTGTGTGCCGTCCCCTGCTCCTCCTCCTTCTCCGTCTCCCAGTGCTGCAGCTGCCGCTGAGGGGGGTGGGTGTGTGGGAGCCGAAGGAGTGGTACTAGGGGGGTGACGTGCAAGTGGAGTTAGGAGTGAAGCAGTGGGTGTGTGGGGGTGTGTGGGACAGTTGGAGGAGGTTGAGCGGAGGCTGCTGTCTTGTCGTCCGCAGCACCTGTAGTCCAGGGCGCACTGTCCTGGTAGCCCAGAGAGTCTGCTGCGCCTGTCGCCCGAGGGTCCGTTGCTCCTGTAGCTCCTCGTAGCCCGTGAGCCAGTTACTCCAGTAGTCCGGGGCGCACTGTCCCGATAGCCACTGTGCCAGCAGCTCCTGTTGCCCGTGTGTCTGCAGCTTCAACCGCCGTCTCTCATCTTCTCTCCTCTCACAGTCCCTCCTCCTCCTCACTTGCCCGCTGTGACTACCACTAGCTTTGCTTATAATTGTGAACTATTACTATGCTCGCTTGTTGTGCTGATTACACCCCACTTTGGCTATGGGGGTGTGTCAGAATGTTATAATTGTCTAGCCTGCAGTGGGGTACTCTATAGTGAGTACATCCCAATTAGGGTTTGCTATATGTATCCAACTGCTTGCTAGTGAACATCCTCCTTTCTTCATTTCTTGTTTCTACTACTACTTCTAACAGACTATCGCTGGCAAATTGCTGTAATGAGACAACTTGTACTAGGTGATCTTAATCTTAATCTTAATCTTAAACTACCAGGCGACCTTAAAAGCACTAACACTCTTGACACCCTCTTCAACCTAGCAGTACATGTTAGACGTAAGAGGGATGAATCGATATTAACGCTATGAAGATCGCGAAGTGCAGGAAAGAATGAAGTCAGCTAAGGTAGGACGTACTAGTACTACTAACATTGAGTCCCGCGTAAGTCACAGAACTCAATACGAAGGTGGGGGGGAAGGTCGATGTGAGAATTTATTTCGATTTGGTTGACTCGCGCGACTCACTTGCGTTACTTCGAAGAAGGCGAGAAACAACTGTGAGTCAATATACAGTCCCGTGGGACTGTACAACTCGCGTGAAAATTTGGCGGGACTGATTTTCAAACCAATCGTTGGCCAATAAGATTGTGGCCGACGGTTGGAGTTTCGTGGTGACTGGTTCCACCGAATTCGGTGGAATCCATCACTGCTTGTTGATTTGTAGGTGCTATGAAGCACCACTAACATTTTAGCGTGCACTCCAAGTTGGGTGTCGTGCACTCCACTCCAACCGAGAAACATAAACGCGATTCGTAAAATTCTAACCACACAATCATATAAAGAAGAATGTTCATATTCACATTGACAAGCAAACTCCAATTGCAACTTACGAGGAGTAACTGAAGCTTCTATCTTCCTCTGCCCTCTAACAAGCATGGAGAAGAATGTTG
This sequence comes from Closterium sp. Naga37s-1, assembly GCA_947471745.1. Lineage (NCBI taxonomy): Eukaryota > Viridiplantae > Streptophyta > Zygnematophyceae > Desmidiales > Closteriaceae > Closterium > Closterium sp. Naga37s-1. The sequence continues at coordinate 1,907,683 of CANJKZ010000166.1, forward strand.
ATCACCCAGTTTGGAAACACTTCGAAGTTCCTGTGGGCGGTAAATCTGATTCGAAGATTGTAAAAAAATGCAAGTTCTGTAGAACCTTCGAAGGCCCCATTAACGCGACTCGTGCGAAGCACTGCCTTCTTGGTGATGGTGGCGGTGCTGATCCTTGCAACAAGATTTCGCCAGAAGTGAAGCGCAAACGTTTGGCAGCAACATCCACAAAAACGTGTAACATCGATGCACGCAAGGAGGCTACTAAGCGCACCGTTGATGCATTTTCTGGAGGGGGTGGCCATTCGGAAACCGAGGCTATGGGTTCTTCTAGCATTCGGCCAGCGACGCGGTGAACACTTCTCGACAATCGCCCTACGCCAAAGAATGTCGCCAACGCCCAGCTTGCAGTTGCAATTTTTTTTCATGTCTGTCGTATTCCGCCGAACATAGCGGAACACGAGGCTTTCAAGAACATGCTGAAGAAGGCTACTGCGGCTGGGCCTTCATTCACTCCCCCCGGGCGCAAGTTGATCATGGGTCGCCTCCTCCAGGATTGCAAGAAATTCACTGGCGCGGCATTGACGAAGGTCACTTCGGCATCGAGCGAGATTGGCGTTTGCATTACGAGCGACGGTTGGACGGATGGGCAGGATCGTCCGCAGCTCAACTTCTTGGTGGTGAATACGCAAGCATCCGTGTTCTTATTCGGCGTCGACTGCGGAGCAGATAAGAAAACGGGTCTGTTTATCGCGGAGCACTTGAAGACGGCTATCAACATGTTGGGAAGCGACAATGTTTTCGGGGTGCTGATGGATGGGGCAAGTAGTTGCGTTAGTGCAGCAAACATCATCAAAGTTGAGTTTCCGAAGATACAATACATTCGATGTGCTGCACACTCGCTGAACAACCTTATGAATGACATCGGTGCTCGACCTTGGGCGGTGAAGACCATTGAGGATGCGCATGGTATTATTTGAACGCTGAAGAACTCTCATTGGGTCACCGGTAAACTACGGGAGCAGAATTCGCTCGTTCTTCTCATACCGGCAGGTACGAGCTTCGGCACCAATTACATCGCTTTAGAACGACTTCTTAAAGTGCGGGAGGTGTTGGATCGGTTGGTGGCAGCCAAAGGATGGGACGAAAATGCGGCAAAGAAGGAGAAAATGAAGGGTGTCAAGACATTGATTAGAGACGACAACTTCTGGAAGGGGGTCGAGCAAGTGCTGAAGGTTCTCAAGCCGGTTTACCTGCTGCTACGAAAGATTGACGGAACCAAGGAGGTCATGGGAAAAATCTACGACAAGATGTTTCGGGTTGAGGATGCAGTCAAAGAGGCGTGTCTCGGATTGCCTGCGGCTTAGAAGCATGCGATTGCAAAGGCAGTGCGCGACCGGTGGGATGACAACATCAACTGTGCACTCCCTGTCGTCGGTCGAATATTGTGCCCGCCGAACTAGTTTGAGAAGATCTTTGGCGTAGACATAGAGTGCTCGAGCATATTTTGACGGTTCATTCGAGAATACTATAATGGAGAGGTGGTGGTCGATGAGGACAGCGACTCCAAGCCTATGGCTACTGTGGTTGAGGAGGAGTTGATGATCTACCATCAAGGCGTTGGGGAAATAGGTGATAAGAAGGCACGTGAGGATCTCGAGCTCATAAAAAATGGTAAGCCGATCCTATCCATTGGTAGAAATTCAACGGGTGTGATTGTTCGAATCTCTCAAAGCTTACTTGCAGGGTGCTGAAGCAGTGTGTCTCTGCGTCAACCTGCGAGACCAACTGGTCGTTGTAGGAATCTATTCACACTGTTCGCCGTAACCGTCTTGGTCCAAAGCGGTTGGCGGATCTTGTGTATGTCACCCACAACTACAACACGGTGCGCAAGTTGCATGCGGAACAAGCCAAGAATCGTATGGTTTCAGGAACGACAGTTGGACGGGTGGAGGAGGAGAAGGACGATACCTACGAGCCACTTGATGACGAGGAACTCGAGGATTGCTGTTACGAGGAGCCGAAGGATGATGTTTAGTTAAATGTGCTTAATGTTGTACTCAAAATTTAAAATATATGTAGTTTTACAACCACATTTGGATCCCCCAAAAAAAATCGGGGCAGCCAAGAAAAACAATCTGCCCGAAAATGTAATGTCAAAATTGAACGTGGAACGTAACGTAAACCCTACGTAAACGTGAACGTAAAACGTACGTAAACGCACGCGTAATATCCAACTTAGATTTATATGCCATTTTTTAGTATTAAGGATTTTGATAAATGGACATGTTGGGTGTTTTCAAAGTTGGCGTAATTGGACGAGATTCTCCTTGGAATTGCCAGGTGGCACCTCTTTGGCAACAACGAAAATGTAGGAGGGATGCGATCCCGGCAGATTCTTTCGAAATTAATATGTAATTTCATCGAGGAAGTGATTTCAGCGATATTCTCCCTTGATTGCACCTATTCGTTAATAGCTGTAATAAGTATTTTTGTAAGAAAGGGGGGTGTTATAGAACGATGTCACCTATAACACCCAGGGTGCGTACAATTTCGGCGGGCGTTATGTCCAGGTGATTACCGTTAATGTAACACTAGCGACGGGACTCATGTTATAGTAATTATCATATGTGGTACTACCACGATATTACTATAGTAATCACTATCGAACTTCAGGATTTTAAAAATTATTCAACTTTAATCCAACAGTGGAGGTCCACAGGACAAAAGGCGGCGCATTTTATGGCGGGAGGGGCGATCGAGAGATTAGGAGGGGACGAGGGACAATAATGGCGATAAGGAGTGTGGGGACAGCGGAAGCAAGGCCATTGCTAGGATTAAGGCCCATCTGAAAAAAAAAAAAAAAAAAAAAAAAAAAAAAAAACATTTCGTCTGACGTTCAGACGAGCAAACCTTTTTGTCTGGATTTTCATACGAAAATTGGAGTTACGTATGAAATTTCATACTATTCATTATGCATGGTCTGATTTAGCTATATGAAATACTAGTCGAGCATAACCTCATACCGGTGTTTTTTCTTAACCAGTAAGAAGGCGCCGCTGGTGCGGCACTGACAGGTTGCGAGCTTGGGCAAGGGCATGTGGCAAGGGCGACAAGAGGGACTGTAGTGCGAAGGACCAAGGGGATTGGGGGTGGGGGCTGTGAGGGGAACGAGACTGGGCTGGTGGAGACGCGAGGGATACGGAGAAGGGGGTAGGGGCTTCTCCGTATCCCTTCGCATCTCTCCCACCCCCTCGCTTCTCCCCGAGACCAAGACCTTCGAGGAGCGAGCGAGGGCCTTGGGCTGGTAGGGGAGCACGGGGTTGGGGAGGGAGGGGTGGGGACCAGGCCTGTCGATTCACGAACATTTGTCCATTTTCCCTGTGAATTCAGGGCTGGTTTCAGCGCAACCTAGAGTTTTTCAGGGTTGGTTTTTCCCTAAGGCCGGATTGCTAAAGGACAGGTTTTGGGCCTTCCGTGTATTTCCGACATACATGTCCCCTCCCCCCCCCCACCCAACTTCCCCCTCGTTCACCTTGACGGTGTAAGTCCCCTCTCTCCACCCACCCAACAACACTTTTCCCAGCTCCCCTATCCTTGTGTGCACTGCTCGATAGAGTAGTCAGCTATATAAGAATACATAAGCTCGAAACTTGAGGGCTAGGTTGGGCTGCTTCCCAGACGTTTCAGGGCTTGTTTTGAACCAGCTTAGTTTCTTATGGGCAGGGCTCACACCAAGCGACAGCCCTGGTGGGGACTTTTAGAGGGGAGGGGAGGAGGGGGACAAGAGCGGGGGCGGTGTCAGACGAAAAAATGCGCTATCTAAAAATTGGGACTTCCGTATCACACCAGATAGTAGCGCATATGAGCTTATAATAAAATCGTTTTTTTTAGGGGGGCCGCTTGTAATTGAGTGTAGGGCATAAGCGAATGCGCGTATAAAAAGGGGAAAAAATGGATGTTTGCTTATATGGGTACCAAATCGAAGCTCTCAATATGGCAAACACGACTGTGAACCAATCACGTGGGGTCGTGCATGAAAAGCAAGCGAAAACAGCAGCGACTCGATTTCCCACCGCACAGAGCATGTCCCGAACCATTGCATCTGCCAACGCTGACTCGAAACCCGCCGTGCGGCCCAACCAGGTTGTCATGCGTTACTAGACAGGAGCATCTCATCCGATGCCTCTAGAAGGGGCACAAATATGCCCTACCAGCGCAGCACATCAAGAGCCGTGAACCCTCTTCTGCGGGTTCATGCAGGGGGGTACCCGACTGTCCTTGACGAGGTTCTCGAGCTGCTACTTTGAAGGGGTCCCATCATAACATTTGTTCACCCATTCTTGCACATTCTCATTCAGTTTCTCATGCCTCGCCCGCCAGGTTGCGAAAGCCATGGCGGAATTTACTGGCACGAAATTTCTTTTCAAGAAAAAGCATAGGCCCGCCTGGCGAGTTACCGAGGACGGCTGGTATAGCTGTGTCCCACCAGAGCCCCCTGAGCCACCACAGCCTCCCGCGCCACCTGTGCCGCCATCTCCTCCTGTGCCTCCTGCACCGCCAGCTCCTCCGGCTCCTCCGAATCCGCCCGTATATGCAGGCCCTTCAAATCCTCCCGTGCTCACGCTCCTGCTCCCGTTGGCGTTCGACGAGTACCTGTTGGAACCAGAAAGCAACAAGGCCCCTGACAAGTACGTTGAAGCTCCGGCCCCGGCACCACGATGGGGCCAGCCGCAAGATTGCGCGTGGGACGAATCTGCGGTGGGTGCTGACGACAAGCAAGCCGACACCGAGGCTGTCACCGACACTGGCACCAAGGTCGGCACCACCGCATATGTGTTTCCCGAGGGTGCCCCGGGCGGTGACTACGATGACGGTGTGGAGTATTGGTCGCGCGACGGACTTCTCGAGATACTACCTATTTTAACGTTTCTGCCTGTACACCCACTGGATTATCAATGCCGACCAGACGCCGCAGTGGCTGGAGATGCCCGCCACCACCACTGTAGACCAGACAGGTGTTCGCTCGGTGCCCATCAGGAGCGCGGGGTACCAGAAGGAACGTGTGACCGTCATGTTGGCCTGCATGGCCGACGGGGAGAAGCTCAAGCCGTGGGTCTTCTTCAAGCGCAAGACGGTGATGAAGGGTGATTTCCAGCCAGGTAAAAGTATAGCCCCTCTTGCAGTGTGTTAAATATATCACGTTTTGTAACTAGCACATATTTTTTTACTGCGTTTGGTATGGCAGATGTGGTCGTGGCGGTCCACCCGAATGGCTGGATGGACGCCGACGGCGTCATGCGCTGGCTCGACGAGTGCATCAAGCCCTTCACCCGGCCCTGGTTCGGCAGGCAGGAGAGGAGCGCCATGGTCATTCTGAATTCTTACCGCGCGCACCTTACGGACGCCTTGAAGGAGAAGTCCGCCGACCTGGACATCGTGCCGGCGGTGATCCCGTCAGGCTGTACGGCAGAGGTACAGCCCCTCGACGTCTCAATCTACAAGTCCTTCAAGGCCTCCATCTGCCAGCAGTACCAGAGCTGGTTTGAAGAGGAGGGCCAGGAGCAGCTGACGCCTGCCGGTAAGACACCCACCGTTGATTGTTTGAGAGCGGCTTGAATTTCCCCCGTATGTTCTAACGACATCTCCCTTTCTCTGACATGTGGTGCAGGGAACATCAAGAAGCCGCCCCCTGCGGTGGTGCTCAGGTGGATCTCACGGGCTTGGAGGGTCGTGCCACCTGAGCTTATCAAGAAGGCCTTCCTCACCTATGGCATCAGCAGCGCACTTGACGGCAGTAAGGACGGCCTCGCCATGGCGCACAGGCAGAGCCAGCTGACCCACGAGGTCGACGTCGATGACGAGATCATCGCCAACGGATCCTTTGGCAACAACTGCGAGGAGCCAGAGTCAGACGAGGAGTAGATTCTAGCTAGGAATGTAAAACTTCTTGATGTGTAGTGAGAATATTGGATGAGGCATGTGTAGATTTCCTGTTGTAGCCGTAATAATGTTTAGTAAAAGAATAGTGAAAAGATTACACTTTGGGGAGAAGAGATGCACTTATAATAAGTACAGGGATTCTAAGGGGTGCGCTTATACTTGAGGACCGGCCATAAGCGCATGGCTCCAGATAGAAGTGCCGGCGCCTCGGACGGCGCTACTATCCGGGGCGATACGGTAAGTATAACACTTGCTCTTCAAGTTCAGACGAACTTAAATCACTAATCTTATAGATCATACAAAACAAAATGCAGTGTCTAGAAAATCAAATGAAAGCATAACAACAGGTCTGAACAGCAGACCATCGGACCGATTTGGTCTGATAACGAGAGCCCGGAAGCGATGGGAGCGGAGCAAAGATTGTACGGGCGACCGCCCGTGAGAAGAAGGGCAACCAAGGGGAGAGGGGAGGCAGCCGCAGGGCCGACCTGATTTTTTTTGGAGGGCCACTTGAGTTTCAGTCAGCAGAAAGATGTTTGGAACAGTGTTTTATCGGCCCACCATCGTTCTCATTTTCCTTTATTGGAACACATTTTCAAATTGGATCTACCATACTATTTTAGACTCTCGTTTTGCATCTCCAATCAGGGTAGACAGCTAGACACAGCAGAGGATAGTGGATACTAATGGTGATGGCCCATGGGAATGGCATGGCATCCATCCCAGCATGAATAGATGAATGAGTGAAGGCCCGGCATGAGAACCGAATCAATTAGTGCTATACACCTGTCCAGAGCAAGAGCGGGGGTGAGTAAGTGAGGGGTACGCATGTAGAGAAAAGGTGAAATTGTGAACAAGCTAGGGCAGGGGAAGGATACAGGAACAGGAGGCAATGCAGGCGACTGGGAAGGATGGGAAAGATGGACGGAGAAGAGATGGACAGTCGTTATAAGCCTCACTAGAAGGTAGAGGGGCCGATTTCTATCAGCTGCCAGCCACGCAAGTCAGTGCCAAGACTTGCCAAGACACAGACATACCAGCTGATTCCCTTGCAGGAAATGCAGGACCAGTAACAGCAATTTAACAACAGAGAGTGAATAACAACAGTGAGGTTAAGCAAAGATCCAAGCCGCAGCAGCCCTACATGTCGTCCCCAGTTGCATCTCACCCATGGTACCCTTCAGTTGCATCTCACCCATGGTACCCTTCAGTTGCATCTCACCCATGGTACCCTTCAGCTGCATCTCACCCATGGTACCCTTTAGCTGCATCTCACCCATGGTACCCTTTAGTTGCATCTCACCCATGGTACCCTTCAGTTGCATCTCACCCATGGTAACCTTCAGTTGCATCTCACCCATGGTACCCTTCAGTTGCATCTCACTCATGGTACCCTTCAGCTTGGCAGACTTGGCAAGCACCTTAAGGGGCGTCACTAATCACGTGGATCAAATCCCTACCCTCTCACCACCTTCTCACCACCCTCCCACCACCCCCTCACTGTTAGAATCTAGAATAGAACGAGAATGGATGAAACTAGGTAGGAGGGGGATACAAGTAGGAAACCCTAACAAAGCTGTACCCCCTAAGGCTAAACCCACTATAGCCTACACAATATAAACATATAATGTTTGACACACCCCCATAGGCTAAGTGGGAGACAACCAAATGGTCACAAGACCAGTCAAAGCAAAGCAAAGCAAGCTCAGGGTGGATCTCAAGGAAACCACACAAATTCTGAGCACAAGCAAGTGGTCACAAGACCAGTTCATATGCACGTTGATAGTATAACAAGAGATACAGTGATCACAACCTAGCAAGAGTAAACATGCAGGCATATATATAGAGATCACAGTACAAGTAGAGTCAAGAAGTAAGCAAGTGAGGCCCCAGTAGGCACAAGGCCTAGAACAGTACAGAAGCGCTGATGGTCACAAGGCTGAAGCGCCTTGGTGAACACATCAGCAGTGTTGGCCCGAGTGGCCACGTAACGCAGACGAAGCTGACCACGCTGCTGCAGCTCTCGAGCAAGGAAGTAGCGCAGAGCGATATGCTTCGTTCTGTGCTCCAGTCTGTGCTCCTCACACAAGGCAATGGCAGCCTTGTTGTCGACGTACAACACTGGAGGAGAACGAGGCCGCTCTCCCAAGTCGGTCAACAGGTAGGTGAGCCAGCGTAACTCCTGTGCAGCCATGGCTGTGGCGTAGATCTCAGCCTCACAACTGGAGCTGAGAACAGAAGACGAGCGTGTAGAACGCCAAGAAACTGAACCAGAGCCAAGGCTGAAGGTGTAACCCTGAGACGACCGCTGAGTAGCCTGGTCGTCAGCCCAAGAAGCGTCTGAGTGCCCAGTGAGTACAACTCGGTCTCGTCCTCCAAGCACTAGCCCCATGCCCGACGTACTGCACAAGTAGCGCAACACCCTCTTAGCGGCATCCATGTGCTCCTTCCGGTGACGGCCAGGAGCGACATAGCGTGCAAGGATGCTAAGAGGGTATGCAAGGTCAGGTCGAATGCAGGTCATCAGGTACATGAGACAGCCCACAAGCTCTGGATACGGGCCACTTGGCTCTACGGACTCATCCGAAGGCAGAGCTGAGAGCGAGTGACCGGTAGGCAGAGGAGTGGGCTGAGGCGAGGAGTACGTGAAGCGGAAGCGCTGAAGGACCTGCTGCACCATGTGTGACTGAGTCAAGGTGATGGTGCGCCGTGCTCTGTCCCGGGTGATCCGCAAGCCAAGATAGCTTGTCAGTTCACCCAGGTCTGTGCACGTGTGTCTCTTCTGCAGCTCCGACTTCACGTGGGCGAGTGCAACAGTGTCAGCAGTGGCAAAGACCAAGTCGTCGACGTACACAAGGATGTAGAACGGCGGCAGTGAGGTGTCGGTGCGTAGAAACAGCGACGGGTCAGCAGTAGAAGGAGCGAACCCAAGAGCCGCAAGTGTAGTCCTCAGTGTGTCGTGCCACTCACGTGGCGCCTGTCGGAGACTGTAGACTGGCCGCCGGAGGCTCCACTGGGTACCAGGAGGGAACGACCCAGTGAAGCCAGGTGGGCGGCGCAACCAGATCTCCTCGTGCAGGCTGCCCTGTAGGAAAGCAGTGCTGAAGTCAAGAGAGTGGAGCTCGTAGTCACGCTGAGCGGCGACGTGCAGCAGAACCCGAAGAGTGGTCATCTTCGGGGTCGGGGAGAAGGTCTGGAAGAAGTCAACTCCCTCTCGCTCACTGAAGCCTCGTGCAACGTAACGCGCCTTGAAGACAGGCGGAGAACCCGGCGGCCGCTTCACCCTGAAAATCCACATGCCACTGACGATGTTCGCCCCAGGTGGGGGAACCTCGTCGACGTAGGTGCCTGTGGACTTCCAGGAAGCCATCTCTGTGTCCATGGCTGTCTGCCACTGAGAGGAGTAGGGACCCTCTATCGCCTCTGCGTAAGAGCGCGGAGTCGGGATGTCTGGTGCATCCGGGTCTCCCTCAGGGGCAACTAGCATGGACACGAGATGAGGTAAAGCAGCGGCAAAGCTCTCAAACTCCTCCTGCCTGTCCTCAAGGACGTCCGTGTCAAGAGCACACTCACCCCCGACGGACGGAGGACAGACAGACTCAGACTCAGCAACTAGGCTAGCGGCGTAGTCTAGACGACAAGCGGCAGCAAAGTCGACAAGCTCAACAACTAAGGCAGACGCAGCAGTGGACTCAAAGGAAGGGTCAGTGACAACAGTAGCCAGGAGACGCGTGACAGTAGGACTGGTAGCACGAAGGGAGTCAGACTCAGGGTCAGCAAGAGCAGGAAGAGAGGACGCAGGAGGAGACGGGAGAGGGACACGCTGGGGAGCAGTGGAAGGACGAAGCGCCATCTGGTGAGTGCCTGGGACAGCAGGAGGACGCTGACGCGGGACACGACGACCAGTGTGAGCAGCACGTACAGGCGACGCTCGACGAGACTCAGGCGACACAGGACGAGACTCAGGCTCACGACGCTCCGTAAGACCTCCAGTTGGACCAGTGTAAGGAGAAGGACCAGGAAGAGGGGAGGCAGACGGTAACTGTGACTGCGACTGGACAGACGGAGGACACTCTAAGGAGGGAGGAGGACAAGGAGGAGGAGGCTGACCAAGAACCTGCTGAAGGAGCGGAACGAAGTACGGTCGCGGCCGCGCAGCGTCTCCAGAACCAGCAGAGACACCAGCGCCAGGGTCCTCAGCACCAGTAGCAGCACCACCTCCAGGGTCCTCAGCACCAGCAGCAGCTCCAACTCCAGGGTCAGCAGCACCAGCAGCAGCGCCGACTCCAGGGTCCGTAGCACCAGCAGCAGCTCCAACGCCCGGGTCCGCAGCACCAGCAGTAGCTCCAACGCCCGGGTCCTCAGCACCAGCAGCAGCTCCAACTCCAGGGTCCGCAGCACCAGTAGCACCTCCAGAAGAAGCAGTACCTCCAGCAGCTCCAGTAGCCCCAGCACCAGCAGCACCTCCAGCAGCTCCAGCAGCACCAGCAGTACCACCAGCAGCGCCAGAAGCACCGCCAACAGCAGCACCTCCAGCAGCTGGGTCCGCGACACTAGGAGCGCCACTCCGGAGACTGCAGCGCCGTGCGTACCACTCTCGGAGCCGCTGGGGAGAGGGCAGCTCCCGCCTAGGAGGGGAAGCACTAGCACCAGCTCCAGCCGCACTCCTAGCTCCAGAAGCACCTCTCCTGAGGCTGCAGTACTGTAAGTACCACTCACGCAGCTGCTGTGAGGAGAGAGCTCCTCCAGGTGTAGCACTCCCAGGCTCAGCACCTCCAGACTCAGCACCCCCAGACTCAGTACCCGCAGGCTCCGCACCCCCAGGCTCAGCACCCCCAGACTCCGCAACCCCAGGCTCCGCACCCCCAGGCTCCGCACCCTCAGGCTCAGCACCCCTAGCGGACGAGAGTCGACAGCTACCTCGACAGGCTCAACCGGGTCTACCTGGGACACACCTGAGGGAGCGGCACCCTGAGGGGGGAGGGGGTCTACCACAGCAGCACCTGGCGCGAGGAAGAGAGGCGGGAGGGGGAGCGGGGCAGTGCGGTAGGGGAAGAGGCGGTAATAGGGGACGGACTCGTCGAAAGTGACGTCCTGAGAAGGCAAGACACGGCGCGAGGTGGGGTGGTAAAACTGCCAACCAGACGCGTCCGGGACAAAGCCAAGGAAGACACAAGGAACAGCGCGGGAGGAGAGCTTGTCCGCAGACGTTTAGCGGACAAAAGCTCGAGATCCCCAGACTCGAAAGCCGCATCGCCAACCTCTCCCGTCCAACGCAGTGTCGGCGAAGTCTCCGGAACGGAGACACGGGGCCAGAGGTTGAGCTGATGCGCAGCGTATCGGACTGCAAACGGCCACAGAAATTTGGGGGCAGCCGCATGGATCAAGGAGGTACGAGCGACCTCCATGACCAAGCCAATGCGGCGCTCAGCAACCCCATTCTGCTGTGGAGAGGCCGGAAGCGTGAACGACTGGCGGATGCCGTGCTCCGCACAGTAGGCTGCCAAGAGATCGGAGGAGAACTCACCACCTCTGTCAGGGTGCAAGCGCAGGACAGGAAAGTCCGAGTGGAAACGCTCGCTGAGCTGGAGACGAGAAGCGCTGATCCAAGGGATCAAAACATCAGGGACCTCACCCTTGGTGCGCAAGGGGAAGACCGTGGTGTAGCGCGAGTAGTCGTCAACAACTATCAGGAAGTACCTCTCCTGACCCTGACCACGGACGCGGGCTGGGTCCCACACGTCCATGTGGAGCGTCTGCAAGGGAGCAGTCGTCGGGGGAAACGAGGAGGAGTGAGGAGCGGCGCGCTGCCGCCCCTCGACACAGGGAAGACAGGGAGGAGCAGGCGAGGGTGGGAGGGGAGGGAGAACCCTGGGAAGACCAGAGACAAGGTACCGTTTGTGCATGGCACGAAGGCGCTGCACGGACGGGTGACCAAGTCGGTGGTGCCAGAGGACGGTCTCGTGCGCCAGAGAGCGACACGAGCAGGGGGCCGACAGCTGACCTGACGCAGACACAGACGCAGCCACCTGAGGGGACGCAGTGGTCAGTGTGTACAGGTCCGACCCCGGCTGCCGAGTGAAGGTAGCCAGGTGGCTACCCGTCCGAGCGCACGTGCAGTGTGTCACGCGCTCGTAGGCAGGGGTGAACTGGTGAACACCCCCGTCCTAAAGCGCACAACCCGCCACCAAGTTCGTAGAGAACGAGGGGAGGTAGAGACCTGACAGCGTGCCCGACGGGACCGCAGGACAAGGGAGGACAGTGGAGGAGGTCGCAAGGACCGGACCCCCAGAGGGGTCAGCGAGGGAGACTGCAACCGGCCGAGCAAGCTGCTCAAGGGCCGTGCGGTCACGAAAGAAACAGCGGGAAGCACCGGAGTCCAGTGTGAAGGTGTGCAGTGCCGCAGTAGACGCAGTACCAGCAGGTGCGAACGCACGAGTACCTGGGGCAGCAGACTCACCAGCACCTAGAGCAGCAGCCTCACGAGGACCTAGGGCAGCAGACGCACTAGCACCTAGAGCGGCAGCCACACCAGTACCTAGAGCAGCAGACTGGATACCGGGGTCAGGCGGTACACACAGGGGACAGGCACTCTCAGTACTAGTAGACAATGCATACATGGCAGTGAGGATAGCATCAGAGTCAAGAGCAAAGATATCTACCCTCTGCCTAAGCAGCTCCACCCAGGAGGGGAGCTCAGCGGCGTCACCAAACTCTGTACGCCAAGCGTCGCCCAGACGGGCGAAGCAGTGGGACTCTGTGTGGCCACGGGTCCCGCAAGGCTGACTAGTCCGGACACCTGTGCGAATGACGTACGGGCAGCGAGCAGTACTCAGTGACCCTCTACTCTGAGCGTACCACTCACGGAGCTGCTGGGGCGAAAGAGGACACGGCAGCTGCACCTGTCCACTACCAGAAGCGCCCGAACGACCCACTCCAGAACGACTACCACTACGGCCACCCCGACAGCCCCAACTAGCGTACCACTCACGAAGCTGCTGGGGCGTGAGGGACTCACGCGCATGGCCCTGGAGCTGCATCTGGCCACGCCAGGAGCAGTAGTAGCAGCAGTAGCGGCAGTAACAGCAGTAACAGCAGGAGCAGTAGCAGTGGGAGTGGAAAAGGCAGTAGCAGCAGTAGCAGCGGTAGCAGTGCGGGCAGGGCAATGCTCACCAGTGGTCGGCGCGGCAGGCGCAAGACGGTGGCGACAGCGGGGCCGCTACAACTGCAGGGCGGGGCCTGGCCGCAGCAGGGAGCTCCGCAGCAGCTGCTGCAGGGCGGGGCCGGGCCGCGACGGCAGCTGCTCCAGGGGCCAGGGGCGGCTGCTGCAGTGGCGGCTGCTCCAGGGGCCAGGGGCGGCTGCTGCAGCAGCGGCTGCTCCAGGGGCCAGGGGCGGCTGCTGCAGGGGCGGCTGCTCCAGGGGCGAGGGGCGGCTCCTGCAGTGGCGGCTGCTCCAGTGGCCAGGGGCGGCTGCTGCAGGGGCTGCTGCTCCAGGAGCCAGGGGCGGCTGCTGCAGGGGAGGCTGCTCCAAAGGCCAGGCGCGGATTAGGTCAGGGCGACGCGGCGAGCAGGGGCGACGCCGCGGGCAGGTGACGACGCGGCGGGCAGGTGGCGACGCGGCGGGCAGGGCGACGCGGCGGGCAGGTGGCGACGCCGCGGGCAGGGCGACGCGGCGAGCAGGTGACGACGCCGCGAGCAGGGCGACGCGGCGGGCAGGTGGCGACGCCGCGGGCAGGGCTACGCGGCGAGCAGGTGACGACGCCGCGGGCAGGGCGACGCGGCGGGCGGGTGGCGACGCCGCGGACAGGTGGCGACGTCGCGGGTAGGCGACGACGCCGCGGGCAGGGGCTACGCCGCGGGCTGGTGACGACGCCGCGGGCAGGGCGACGCGGCGGGCGGCGAGAGCCTGCAGGGGCGGCGCGCGGTCGGGCAGAGGCTGCGCGCGGGCCTGACGGGTCTGCAGGGGCGGCTCTCGGGCCTGACGGGTCTGCAGGGGCGGCTCGAGGGCCTGACGGGTCTGCAGGGGCGGCTCTCAGGCCTGACGGGCCTGCAGAGGCGGCTTGGGGGGGGCCTGACGGGTCTGCAGAGGCGGCTCGGGGGCCTGACGGACCTGCAGGGGCGGCTCGAGGGCCGTACTAGCTTGTAGGAGGCAGCGCGAGGGCTACAGGACGGCACTCGGGCAGACCGAAGGGCGGGGCGCGCGAGGGCGCACGAGCAGAGAAAGGCGCACGAGGGCGCACGAGGGCGCACGAGGGCGCACGAGGGCGCACGAAGGCGCACGAGCAGAGAAAGGCGCACGAGGGCGCACGTAGGGTAGGGCGCACGAGGGCGCTTTTAGCGGAATAGTGGGCCCGTAGTAGAAAGCGGTCCTAGGTAGCAACCTAGGCTCGTGATACCATGTTAGAATCTAGAATAGAACGAGAATGGATGAAACTAGGTAGGAGGGGGATACAAGTAGGAAACCCTAACAAAGCTGTACCCCCTAAGGCTAAACCCACTATAGCCTACACAATATAAACATATAATGTTTGACACTCACCACCCTCTCACCACCCTTTCTTCCACTCCCTCTGTCGCCTTCATCCCCATCCTGCCACTGACCGTGCCACTCACAATTCCACTAACAATGCCACTCACAATGCCACTCACCGTGCCTCTCACCATGCCACTTACCGTGCCACTCACCGTGCCACTCACCGTGCCTCTCACCGTGCCACTCACCGTGCCACTCACCTTGCCACTCACCTTGCCACTCACAATGCCACTAACAATGCCACTCACAATGCCACTCACCGTGCCTCTCACCGTGCCACTCACCATGCCTCTCACCGTGCCACTCACCGTGTCTCTCACTGTGCCACTCACCGTGCCACTCACCTTGTCACTCGCCTTGCCACTGGTTGTCCCACTCTTCTTGCTGCTGGTCCTGCCGGAGCATGTGAGCTTGTGGGAGGGCCGGTGCGCCTTTTGGCACTCTCTGCTGCAATACGCCACCTTGCCACATGCAAAACAGTTCTTCAGCTTCACACCACCACCCTCAATCTTCCTGCACCCCACAACAGTGCACACATGCCCCCCAAAAGCAGCAGCAGTGGTGGTTGGAGCAGCACGGGAGGCAGGGCGGTAACACGGCTCCCCCAGCAGCATCTCTCGCAGACATGCCACCAGATTCACTCCCCACGGCCATGCCCTCATATAGGCCGCCTCCTCCCCCTCCTTGCCCTTCTGATTGCTATGGATGCTACTGCTGCTGCTGCCACATGCACTGGGAATCCCATCCCCGTGAAGCAGAGAGCGCTCATAGATCTCCGCCATTGCGTCCTTGCGTGCACTCGCATTACGCTCCTTCACCTCACTGCCACTGCACGCCACCCCGCCACCCCCGACACCAGCAACGGGCAGCGTTGCCACCATGGACCAGGATTGCACCTCCTCCAACACAACCCCGCAATCCCCTTCACCCCCCCGCCCACCTTGCCCTTCCCACAGGCTCCACTGCCTGCCTTCCTTCCCCCTGCTTTCTCTTTGGCCCCACAGCTCCCCCCTCCACCCCTCGAATTCCACCCCCCTCTGCTGCAGGAGAGGCGTGGCGCAGAGCAGCGCCAGGCTGAGCAGCAAGGCAACTGGCACCTGCTCTGCCCGTTCTCGTAGCGCGTGCACGCTGCTGCTGCTACTTCTCCGCTTGCCACGAGGGCCGTCAGGCGGATCTTCCAGGCCCAGGCAGGAGAGAAGATTTTCAAAATGCTGTGAGTGGGGCTGGAAGATGGAGAGAAAGCAGTCGAGGAGGACAGTGGCGGGGCGATAGGCGAAGTTGGCGATGAAGGTGACGAAGGGGACGTATGAGATGTAGGTGCGGATGCAGCGGCTGCAGTGGGCGCATGCGGGTGCCTCCAACAACAAACTGGCGAACTCCACCAGCAAGTCCGCATCTGCCCTGCACCGCACGATTGGACGGCACTCCCTGCTTCGCGCTGACGACACTTGTCTCGTGGGAGATTGTTGGACGCTTCCATGCTGAGTTGTCACACACCCACCGTTCCTGCTACCCTGCATGCCATCCACCTTGCCCAGCCCAAAACATCTGGCATTGGAGTCGTCGGGAAATATCACAGTAGCTTCGTCCCCCTCAGGCCACTCCTCCCATTCTGCATGGGGGCTGCTTCCATCCAAAGGGGGGAGAACAGTGCCGAACCGGAGCAGCAGGCTTGGAAGTTCCCGAAGCGGGTGGCGCATGGGCAGGACCTTGCCCTGTGAGTTTTCTTTGAAGCACATCTTGGCTGAGATAAAATCTGAGCCATAGATCTGAAGCCACTGCAGGATGCGAGCAACCCGGTAGGTGAGGAGGCCAACAGTGGGGTCTGTGTTGACCGGCTCATGGCCCCAATCCAACGCCCCGTTGCCAGCGTCACGCAGCGAACTGCTGGCGACAGAAGCGCTGCTGCCATGAGAAGTGCTGGCTCTAGCTAGTGCCCCTCCCTCCTTCACCCCTGTCGCCAGCCCTCGCTTCCTCAGTTTCTCCCTGGCTGCCTCAATGGCTGCATCCTGCACGGTGCTGCTGGCACGCGTAGACCCCCCCGAAGAACATGGCGCCCAGCTTGCGGTGCTCTGCCCGTGAGAACACTGACGCCACTGCCACGGCCAAGTCACTCGCACCCACGTCTCTCACATACACGCCCCTGGGAATATTCTTGCCTTCTGCCTTGCTGCGGCCATGGCTACTTTTGCTGCTACTGCTGCCCTTCTCACCACAACGGCTGCACCGGAACTCCCTCCCTTCCCCCCCACCATGCTCCAGAATCCAAGCCATGCCATCCACATACCTCTCCCACACAGGCCCCTTCAGGTTCTTCCTCCATTGCCCATCCGTGCTCTCCCTGCCACCACCACCATCACCACCGTCGTTCGCCAGAGCACGTGCAACATCACTGGCACGGCCCAGCAGGTTGCCCAGGTCCATGCCCAGCTCGTCCATGATGTGCGCATAGTCCTCCGGCCCCATGCACTCGCCGCTCTCCACCCGCCGCCTCACCACCTCCATTGCATGCCTCATCTGCCCCATCTGCCCCGTCTGCAACATCTGACCCATCTGCCCAATCAGACCCATCTGCCCCATCTGCCCCACACTTCCCACACCCTTCTTCCTGTTGTGCCAAAGCACTATAGTGGCACGGTCATCGCACTCCCATTCAGCCTATAAGCCTGCTCAGCTTCTGGAATTGTGTGGGGAGGTGCATCAACATGTGTTCTTTAAACCCTCAAAGTTTCAGAGTTTTTGAAGCAGTTTACAATGCATGGCAACATTTTTAGTTTCAAGACTTATGGCATCCCGGAAGTGTGTGTTACTCTTTTTTGGTAACACCCGACTTCACCATTTCGGCTGCTGACTCATCTACCAAACTCTGATTGGTCTGAAAATCGGTTTGGCAGTCCTTTGCCGTGTTGTGCAGGTGGTCACCGAGTTTCAAGACAACCCAGAATCGGATCAGCACGTGACAACTGTCGAAATTTACTGTTCCGTAGTCATGGTGCACTGTTGGCAGCATTTCCCTTGCCACCCTTTCATTGTTGTCATGCCAATGGTGCAGGGACAGAGAATGAGACAAGAAGTACATGTGGTCATGTGGGACTCTACCACCCTCCTTTTGAGAAGTGTGGTCTTCCTGGAAGCAGCTTGCAAGGGGGTGCAAGTGGGAAGACAAGCTGACTCATGATTGGCTTGACTCACTATTGGTAGCCTTGAGTACAGTTCTGAACATCCAAGTGTGGTTGGCTTTGCTTACCTAGCTACGACGTTTCCCATCCTTCTCCAGCCTTTCTCCCCTAGGACTCAACCTTCTCTGCATTCCCAGGATGGTCCCAACCCCTTAAGAGTCCCCTAGGCAATGTTGTACTCACCTCTTCCTTGCATCAATGAAACTACACGTTTTCAGCCGAGCTTACGTTTTTGTTCACTGCGTAGCGCATACACTTTTGATGAAAGCAAGCCATATACTGTTGGAAAGCAGAAACCTGAAGCTAACTTCTGTCCAAGTTTCAGCTTCGTATGTTATTGGAGCTGATCTTGACGGCGTTTTGAACAGAGGCGGTTCGAAGTCATTAGATTCTGCTTAGGTGGTTTCATGGGCATCCGCGACCCCTAAGTGGATTCTAGACTATAACACTTCCCGCTTCCTCCCTTTCCCTCCCCTCGCGCTTTCTCAGCAGCCTGCTCTCCACCTCCCCTCGTCCCCCTCTCTGCATGCGCCTTCTCAAGCCCGCCTGCCAGCACGTGCTACACAAAGAACCCAAACCCTTCCTGCAGGTCAGCACGCTCCTTCACCCCCAGCACCAGCACCAGCACGGAAGTAGCACGGTCATTCACCTGCTGCCGGCCCGTCCCCTGCTGGCTTTCTAGAGCCGGGTAGACCGCGTCGTATATATCCACGTCAGCCTTCCACATGGTGTCAATGCGCGGCCACCTCGCCACAAGCACGAGGAAGGCAACAAAGATGACAGCGTGGCGGTAGGCCGCCCAGCAGCTGCTGCAGCGCCAGCAGCGGGACCACGCTGCAGCAGCACAAGGGATGGCAGCAGCAGCAGATGCAACAGAAAGAGACGCAGGAGGGGAATCCCCAACACAAGGTGAAGTGGTAAGAATGGCGGGCAGGTGGTAGCAGATGCAATTCAGGTCCATGAGCACACCCACACGCGGCTCAGCCATCCAGTCGAGCAGCACGGCTTCCACACACACAAAAGGAGCCAGAGCACACTTGCACAAGAATTGAGTCCAAGACGATGCCCCCTCGCCCCGCTCCCCGAACGCCTGCACGCGCGCCGAGAACTTCACCACACCTTTGCTCACTCCACTGCGCCGCGGCGCCAAGGGGGTGGCGTCAGGCAGCTGCTTGTGCAGGCGGGATCGGAGGAACGTGAGGCTCTGCATGGTGACAGCGCGCTCGTCGCCCAAGCTGAGGGCGCGGTCAAAGCAGCAATCGCACTCCTTCAGATCCCACCCGCCCCTCACTTCCAAGTAGTGAACCATGTCCTCCCGACACACCAGCTGGCGCGTCCCTGCTACTTGCTCACCGCCCACTCTCGCTGAACCCCTGGCTTTCGCTGCAGATGCCTTGTGGGCTCCAATCGGCAGCTGTGGGGGCCCATACCGCCTCATCATCTCCTCATGACCGCGCCAAATTGCCTCCTTCAGTTCCGACAAGCCCGACCCACCGGTCCCGGCATGATTCAAGGGCATTGACTTTCTTCCAGCACCACTCCCTGGCGTGTCTCTGTGCCGCGGCGCACGCTCCTCGTCGTCCTGCTCGCCCTCGTCGCGGCTAGAGCCTATGTGGTCCCACTTGCTGTAGTCGATCCCGCGCCACCTCGTCCCCGCAGCAGCAGGTGCAGCACCAGCAGGTGCAACAGCAGCAGGTGCAGCAGTAACAGGTGCAGCAGCAGCGGGTGTAGCAGAAGCGGGTGTAGCAGCAGCGGGTGTAGCAGCAGAGAGAGCAACGGGAGGAGGAAGAGGAGTGGTAGCTACAGCAGGAACCACAGCAGCAAGTAGGGCGACGGCGGGAGAAGCAGCTAGAAATGCCGGACGCATGTCCGCAGCAGGCGGAGGAGCTGAAGCACTCACACCATCTTGACCTCCGTCCTTGCTTGTTCTCTTGCCCTCTCCACGCACTACCTTCACGGGAAGCACCTTGATGGTCACGCCCGGCTTCAGCTGCGCGTGCTGCACGGTGCAGTCGGGTGACAGACACACCACCTGCCCCACCACCATGAACCGCACCACCTGCGTCCCACGCACCGCCGACTCATCACTTTCCTCACCGCCTTCCACGCCATTGTTGCCTCCCTACTCCAAGCGCGCTGCCTCACTCAGAGGCTCCACGGTTCCCAACGGCGCCTGGCATGCATCGCATGGCAGACAGCAATCGGGCAGGTGCGAGCGGAACAGTCTGTTGAACACCGATCGGAGAGACTCCTCGGGAGAGGTGGCGACGTAGACGTCCACGTGGGACGATACCAATGGATTATCGCCACATCACCTGTCACTGCTGTGATGGTCGTCGGCGGATCCTTGGGGAACCAAGCCTCTGGGAATCCGAAACCGAATCTCAAGCGCCATACTTGCGCTCAAGGTAACGTCGAATGAAATCAATCACCAGATCACTAAAAAAAAAAAAAGCAAAGTCGCTCTCTTCGCACCATATTGTGTCCTCCACGTGTGCCTGGCCTTCGCTGTGGAATGCCGCCAGCTGAGCTGAATGGGCAGCAGCAGCACCACGATAGGGTGCTACGACTGCATGTTCTTTGCTTGTGTGCCCGTCGAAGCGCCCCGGGGGCCTGTGCGCCGCCCTTCCCGTCGCCCGCCGCGGCGCCCTGGGGGCCCGCGCGTCGCCCCTCCCTCTCGTCGCCCGTCGAAGCGCCCCGGGGGGGCTGCGCGCCGCCTTTCCCGTCGCCCGTCGCAGCGCCCCAGGGACCCGTGCGCCACCTGCGTTTAGGGTATGGGGTGGCGGGTGTGTGCGCCGTCCCCTGCTCCTCCTCCTCCTCCGTCTCCCACTGCTGCAGCTGCCGCTGAGGGGGGTGGGTGTGTGGGAGCCGAAGGAGTGGTGCTAGGGGGGTGTCGTGGGAGTGAAGCTAGGGGTGCAGCAAGGGGTGTGTGAACGGGAGTTTTGGGACAAAGGGGGAGGTTGAAGGGGGTGGGCCGCCGTGAAGCCAGCAGCTCCAGTCGCCCGTGAGCCCGTCGCTCCAGTCGCCCATGAGCCCGTCGCTCCAGTCACCCGAGAGTTAGTTGCTCCTACCGCTCGTCTAGCCGCGGAGCCAGTTACTCCAGTTGCCCGTGTGCCAGTTGCTCCAGTTGCCAGTGTGCCAGTTGCTCCAGTTGCCCGTGTGCCAGTTGCTCCAGTTGCGCAGTGTGCCAGCAGCTTCAGCTGCCACCCACTACCTCCTCTCCTCTAATAGTCCCTCCTCCTCACTAGCCCTCTGTGATAGCCTCTAGCTTTGCTTATATTTGTAAACAATGAATTGCTGCTTGTTGTGCTGATCATATCCCACTTTGACTATAGGGGTGTGTCAGAATGTGTAGTTTGTCTAGCCTGCAGTGGGGTACTCTATAGTGAGTACGGCCCCTTAAGGTTTCCTATATGTATCCACATGCTTGCTAGTGCAATCCCTCCTTTCCCTTTTCTCTCTTGCCTAGCTAGCTAAACCCTAGCTATGGCTCCTCGTTCTGCCTGCTATTGTGACAGAAGGGCCTCATGCACCATGTGTGACGGAGTCAGAGTGATGGTGCGAGCTGCTCTATCCCTGGTGATCTGCAGGCCAAGGTAGTGGCGCAGATCACCAAGGTCAGTGCACGTGTGTCTCTTCTGTAGTTCGGCCTTCACCTCAGCCAGAACTCTGCTGTAGTGGCAAAGACCAGGTCGTCCACGTACACAAGAACAAAGAAAGGTGAGGGCCCACGACAAACAAACAGCGATGGGTCGGCAGTAGACGGCTCAAAATCGAGGTTAGACAGTGTAGAGCGAAGAGTGTTGTGCCACTCACGGAGTGCTTGGCGAAGACCGTAGACTGGTCGTCTTAGTCTCTACTGGGTCCCTGGTGGGAAGGTGCCAGTGAAGCCAGAGTCGAGAGAGGCATCCATGTGTAGGCTAACCTAAAGAAAGGCAGTGGAAAAGTCGAGAGAGAGTGTAGCTCGTAGTCTCTCTGCGCTGCTATTTGAAGTAACACCCAAAGAGTGGCCATTTTTGGGGTAGGCACAAAGTTTTGAAAGAAGTCAACTCCCTCGCGCTGACTGAAACCTCTAGCTACGTAGCGCGCCTTGAAGACCAGAGGAGATCCCAGTGGCCGCTTCACCTTGAAGATCCACATGCATCGACTACGTTCGCTCCCCGAGGGAGAACCTCGTCGACGTAGGTGCCTGTGGATCTGTTGGAGGCCATCTCTGCGTCCATGGCAGCTCTCCACTGAGAGGCCCAAGGCCCTGACATTGCCTCAGCGTAAATGCGAGGAGTCGGTATGTTAAGGGCGTCGAGGTCTCCCTCAGGGGTGAGGGGCATGGCACAGAGACGAGGCGAAGTGGCTGCCAAGAACTCTAGCTCAAACTGCCTGTCCTCTAGGGCATCACAGCCAAGGGCAGACTCACCCCCGACGGACAGAGGACGAGTAGGAGGAGCAGCCACTACACGAGTGGCTTAGCCAAGGCGGCGAGTAGTTGCGAAGTCAGTGACAGCAGCAGTAAGAGCTGAGACAGAGGACAGAGAGGGACGAGGGTCCGTAACAACGGAGGTGAGAACACGAGAGAGAACAGGACGGTACGTGTGGACAACGGACACTGGCCTAGTGATAGTGAGCTCGCTAGGGTGCTTCAGCAGAAGCGCATTGCGAAAATTGGCAAGGCGGTCAGGGAGGCTAGTGACGATAAACAAAATAGTGATCGCCATAGGTGGGGGAAGCAGTGCAAGCTGTGCGTCGGTACAGGCAGCGCGGTAGCTCAAGTCTAGTGAACGAAGGTGAGTGATCAAGTCAGCAGAGTGCTCAAAGGAGGCAAGGTCAGGAAACAGGAACAGGAGGAACAGGTGACCAAGTGAGACAGTGGTGAAAGTGGACTAGCGGGCCTTAATCGCAGTAGGGAACTTGCTAGCAGAGCAAACCTGGGTGAAGTGCGCCTCCCCAGACTCATGAAGGAGGCTGCTGAGGGCGATGCAGGCTGCTGCGTCGCGAGACTTCCAAGCTGTAAGGGCAGCCCGCTCCCGTGCAAAGCGCTCCCTGTCTACAACAGTGGGGTCAGTGCCTAGTGCAGCCGGGGCCGGCGGCGCAGTGGGGTCACCGGAGGCGTGTGCTCGGAGGGTCTCGTAAGCGTCACACTGACTCTCTAGTAGGCGCTGCGCACGAAGAAGCCAGACTAAGAACTCCAGGGGTCTACCCTCAGCATCGAAGTGGAGAACTCTAGGGGCCGCCATAGCTAACTAGGTAAAAGGGGAGATGCGGCTGCCAGCCGCCGAGAAAGTCTGAACAGGGCGGGCAGGCTGCGCACAACGGGCAAGGCGCTTTTCGCAGCCGGGACGGGCGCGACACGGCAGTCCGCGGATGCGGGCGCGGGCGCAACGGGCAGGGCGCTGGGCACGGGCGGAACGGGCGGGGCGCTAAGGGCGCGAACGGGCAGGGCGCAAGGGGCGCGGACGCGCAGGGCGTTGACGGGCAGGGCGCGACGGGCAGGGCGCTACGAGCGCAGACGGGCAGGGCGCTACGGGCGTGGACGGTCAGGGTGCAGGGAGAACGGACGCGCAGGGCACTGAAGGGCAGGGCGCCGGGCGGGACGGTTAGGGCGTTACGGGCGCGACGGGCAGAGCACAACGAGCGCGACGGGCAGGGCACGACGGGCACAACGGGCAGGGCGCTACGGGCGCGGACGGCAGGGCGCACAGAGCGCGGACGCGTAGGGCGCTGACGGGCAGGGCACATGGTGCGACGGTCAGGGCAATAAGAGCGCGACGGGCGAGGCGCTACGGGCGCAGGGAGTGCGGACACGTAGGGCGCTGACGAGCAGGGTGCAGGGCACGACAATCAGGGCATTACGGGCGCGACGGGCAGGGCGCTACGGGCGCGGACGGCAAGGCGCAGAGAGCGCAGACGCGCAGGGCGCCGACGGGCAGGACGCAGGGCGCGACGGTCAGGGCACTAAGAGCGCGACGGGCGAGGCGCTACGGGCACGGACGGGCAGGGCGTAGGGAGTGCGGACGCGAAGGGCGCTGACGGGCAGGGTGCAGGGCACGACAGTCAGGGCATTACGGGCGCGATGGGCAGGGCGCAACGGCAGGGCGCTACGGGCGGTACGGGCGTTGCGCAACGGGCGCGACGGGCAGGGCGCAGATCCTAGTCTAACCTAACTGATACCACCTTAGATGGGAAAGAATGTGTCATTAGAATCAGTTGGGGTACATATAACAAACCCTGAAGTTTGTATCCCACATGATATGCCTCACTACTGTCTACCACATTTGACACCGAGGCCTACCCTCAAACAAATCTAAGGGTCTAAATGAGATGTACAATTTGGTGAGTTTAAATTATATTTATGTATTTGTGGTTATATAAGCACATGCGCTCACAAATTCTACTCAATTATGAGCGCACCCCTTTAAAACACATTTTATTATAGGCGCACCTGCGCGGCCATACGGGTGTCACTTGTGAGACATCAGGTCATCGCCGCTTAGTCTCCAATATCCGCCGTTAATGCCTAATTCACCCTAAAGCCTGAACCTGTTTGGGTCCTCCGAACATCCAATTTGTGTTTGACATGTCAGAAATACCAATATACCCTCACATAGTAAATTTGTAGAAAGTAGACTTTTAGGGTATCATTACTTTGGACACGAGAATCTTAGACTTTGTTATGGGTGCAATGGAACGAGGTAGCGAGGATTGCACTATGTGGGTCAAAAGTACAAAGTAAAAGCGAAGGCATGAGCGAATACTTATGTGCGAAAACATGCAACGGTTACGCGGTGCGTGTGAACTAGCTAGTGCCACGCTGGCATCGAGATTCGGGCTAGTCCTGAAGCGTAGGCGGACTCGTCCAGGCCAGCGGTGCTTGATTTGGTAAAACAGTGCGCGCGAAGTTGGCGAAGCCCCGTTAGCAGTAACGAGCGAACAACGGCTGCTGCTGTATGCGATGTTGATGGTCGCGATAAGGAATGTCGATAAAATTCCTTACACTACGCGAATGCGTGTATATCGCGGAAACCTCGGCTCCTCAGGTACACTTGCAGGGCAGGGTGGTTCTCGATGTTGGCTAGTGGCACCCAGCTATCCTTAGTTGGCGTGCAGTCCTTCCAGCGAACGAGGAACTCGATCCTCTTCATGCCTGTGGGATGTCGAATCCGAAGGCTCAAAATCTTCTCGGGCTCAATGATCGGCTCCGATGCAGGGCGAGTCATAGATGGCGGGGGGTGACGAGGCAGTGGGCTTGTGGTTGGGATGTAAGGGCGAAGCAGGCTGACGTGGAATGATGGGCTGATGTACCAGTCGACAACAGTAAATGGGCGGTAACTGGGGTAATCATGTGGCTGATTTGGAATGGTCCACAGTATCGCAGTTTTGGTATGACGGGCAGCCTTAAGTTCTGTGTGTCGAGCAGTACGTAATCCCCTGACTGGTACGTGACTGGGCGACGGTGGCGGTCAGTGTTTCCTTTTGCGATGACGTTGGCTTTTTTTAATGCTTCTGCGGTTCTGGTGCGGGCAGCTTGCAGAACCTCGGCAAATTGCTGTGCGCGTGGCATTGGGTTGTTCGGACTCGGCGTCATGGGCACTGTTGGATTTTGCCCATAGTTCAGGTAAAACGGGGACTACTGGATTGTTGCTGACGTGGCGTTATTGTATGTGAACTCGATCAGCGGCAGCTGCTGCCCCTATGTTATTGGGTCGTCGCACGTGGCGCGGATTAGCTGCTCCATGGTCTGCTTTGTCCGCTCCGTTTGACCATCAGTCTCGGGGTTGTACAACAAGCTGAACTGTATCCTGGTCCCAAACTGCTCCCAAAGGTTCTTCCAGAAGTTGCTGGTAACTTTCGTATCGTGGTCGCCAAATATCGCGGCTGGTATCCCATGCAGTCGAATGACAATTGCGATAAACGAGCAGTTTCTTCGGCTGAGATCGATTTCTTGCACGCAGCGAAGTGAGCCATTTTCGTCAGTCTGTCAACGACGATCATAACCGCGCCGTTACCCTCAGGGTTCGAAGGTAAACCCGTGACGAAATCCATGTTAACCTGCTGCTAGGCGCGCTTGGGTGGTGGAATCGGCTGCAACTGATCCGCCTTTCTTTTTCGCGAGCTCGTCATCACCTGACACATGGAACATGAGCCCACGTGGTGATGTACGTCGGTCAACAGCTCCAGCCAGTAGTAATACCGCCGCAGTTTCTGTCTCGTTTTTTCTACCCCGAAGTGACCCGAGGTAACTCCGTCATGTGCCTCCTGCAGTAATGGCTCCCTCAATAGTGAGTACGCGGGTACCCAAATGCGGTTGGTGCCTGTTTTTACGCAATAGACTCCCTTTGCTTTTGCCGGTTGCTGTTAATTTCCGGTCGTGAAAAATGGGTCGGTGCGGTATCCGTGGGTGAATAGGCCTATTAACTGTGGGTTGGTTTGGGCGAGTAGGATGGCGTGAAGTTGGGCGGTCGGGCAAGTGAGTGCGTCGGCGATATTCGGGGCTCCTTTTTTGTACGTGACGGTGTAGTGGAAGTTTGACTCTAGATAGTCCAACCAGCAAATCTGTCGCGGATTGAGGTTCGGTTGAGCGCGAAGGTACTGTAGTGCGCAATGGTCTGTCCGTACTATCACGTCGGCTCCTGTCAGGTAGCACCGCCACACCTTGAACGCGTGCACGATCGCCAGCATCTCGCGGTCGTGTATCGGGTAGTTGCGTTCGGGCGGGTGAAGCTTGGGGGGCTCGTACGCGATTGGATGAAGGCCATTCCCAAAGTCCTGCAATAGTACTGCTCCCACAGCGATGTTACTTGCGTCGGTGACGAGCTCAAACGGACGGTAAGGATCTGCGATGCAAATCACGGGTAGTGAGCAAAAAAACAAAATTTTAGGGCCAAGAAGGCAGCTTGCTCTTTCTCCCCCCACATGTACTCAACCCCCTTCCTCAGCAGGTCGGAAGTCAACTTTGCCATGTCAGGGACGAACTGGCGCACGTAGTTGACGAAACCCAGAAAACTCTGCAACTCGGTCAAGTTTGTCGGCACGTGCCATGCTTGAATCGTCGCGAACTTTTTCGGGTATATTTTCACTCCAGCCTGTCCTGTAGGAACTCACACTTAGAGGCTTTGGTCAGTAGGCGGTTCTCACTCAGTATTTTAGAAACTGCTTCGATGTCCTGTAGGTGATGTGCTCTGTCTGGGCTATAAATCAGTATGTCATCTAAGTGCACAATGACGCACTTATCTAAAAGCGGGCGAAAGGCTTCGTTCATGGTCATTTGGAAGGTGGCGAAGGCGTTGGTCAGTCCGAAGGGCATTACCGTGTATTCAAATGATCCGAACCGTGTTCGGAAGGCGGATTTTGGGCAGTCAGGCGGGTTGACACGGATCTGATGGTAGCCTCCTCAAAGGTTGAATTTTGAGAAAACCCGGGCTGTGCGTAGTTGGTCGATCCGTTCATCGGCTCGCGTGATGGGATAACGGGACTTGATGGTAACCCGGTTCAGTGCGCAATAGTCTATGCACATGCAAAATCCCCCATCTTTCTTCGACGTGAACAGTATCGGTGATGCGAATGTCAAAAAGTAGGAATGAAGAACAAGCAAATGGCCACAAGACCAGTTCACATGCAGAGCTATATATATAAAGGAGAACAAGCAGGACAGTGATCACAACCTAGCAAGTGTAAGCATGCAGGTATAATTATATAGATCATAGTACAAGCAAAGTCAAGAAGTGAGCAAGTGTGTCTCTTCTGCAGCTCCGACTTCACGTGGGCGAGTCCCTCAGTCTCAGAAGTAGCAAAGACCAAGTCGTCGATGTACACGAGGACGTAGAACGGCGGCAGAGAGGTGTCGGTGCATAGAAACAGCGACGGGACAGCAGTGGAAGGAGCAAAGCCAAGAGCCGCAAGGGTCATCCTCAGTGTGTCGTGCCACTCACGGGGTGCCTGACGGAGACCGTAGACTGGCCGCCGGAGGCTCCACTGGGTACCAGCAGGAAACGACCCAGTGAAGCCAGGTGGGCGGCGCAGCCAGATCTCCTCGTGCAGGCTGCCCTGTAGGAAAGCAGTGCTGAAGTCAAGAGAGTGAAGCTCATAGTCACGCTGAGTGGCAACGTGCAGTAGTACCCAAAGAGTGGTCATCTTTGGGGTAGGGGAGAAGTTCTGGAAAAAATCAACTCCCTGCCGCTGACTGAAGCCTCGTGCAACGTAGCGCACCTTGAAGACAGGCGGAGAACCCGGCGGCCACTTCACCCGACATGCCACTGACGATGTTCGCCCCAGGTGGGGGAACCTCGTCAACGTAAGTGCCTGTGGACTTCCAGGATGCCATCTCTGCATCCAGGGCTGACTGCCACTGAGAGGAGAAGGGACCCTTTATCGCCTCTGCGTAAGAGCGCGGGGTCGGGATGTCTGGTGCATCTGGGTCTCCCTCAGGTGCAATCAGCATGGACACGAGATGAGGTACAGCAGCTGCAAAGTACTCAAAGTCCTCCTGCCTGTCCTCAAGGACGTCCGTGCCACGAGCACACTCAGTCCCGACGGACGGTGGATAGACAGACTCAGACTCAGCAACAAGGCTAGCAGCGTAGTCTAGACGATAGGCGGCAGCAAAGTCAACCAGCTCAGCGACTAAGGCAAACGCAGCAGCAGACTAAAAGGAAGGGTCAGTGACAACAGTGGCCAGGAGACGCGTGACAGTAGGACTAGCAGCACGAAGTGAGTCAGACTCGGGGTCCGGACCGTCAGCAAGGGAGGACGCAGGAGGAGACGGCAGAGGGAGACGCAGTGGAAGAGAGGAAGGACGAAGTGCCATCTGGGGCGTGCCGGGGACAGAGAAGGATGTTGACGCGGAACACGACGACCAGTGCGAGCAGCGCGAACAGGCGACGCAGGACGAGACTCAGGCTCACGACGCTCCGCAAGACCTCCGGTCGGCCCAGTGTAAGGAGAAGGACCAGGCAGTGGGGAGGCTGGCTGTAACTGCGACGGCGACTAGTCAGGCGGTGGACACAGTAAGGGAGGAGTAGGACCAGTAGAAGGCGGGAGACCAAGAACTTGCTGAAGGAGTGGAACGGCCGCGGCCGCGCAGCGCCTCCAGAAGCAGCACCGACAGCACCAGTACCTCCAGCAGCTCCAGCTCCAGTAGCACCTCCAGCTCCAGCTCCAGCAGCACCTCCAGCAGCTCCAGCAGTACCAGCAGCACCAGCAGCTCCAGTAACACCAGCTCCTCCAGCAGCTCCAGGACCTCTAGCAGCTCCAGTACCTCCAGCCCCGGCAACTCCAGTTTCCGCAGTACGAGCACATCCAGGACCTCCAGTAGCAACAGTACCACCAGTCCCGGCAGCTCTAGTACTCGAAGGATGAGCACCCCCAGAACCAGAAGCTCCAGCACCTTTAAAATCTCCAGCAGCAGCACCACCACCACCAGCCCCAGCAACTCCAGTACCTCCAGTACGAGCACCTCCGTGACCAACGCCTCCAGCACCTCCAGCAGCTCCAGCACCAGCAGTACCTCCAGCGCCAGCAGCACCTCCAGCAGTAGGCCCCCCAGCTCTAGCAGCACGGCTCCAGCGCCGAGAAAACCACTCGCACAACTGCGGTGGAGAGAGTGGCTCCCGCCTTAACAAGACATCCGTAGGACCTCCAGAGGACAAAGTACCTCCAAGCTCAGCACGCTCAGGCTCAGCACCCCCAGGCTCCGCACCCTCAGACTCAGCAACCCAAGGCTCAGCACCCCAGGCTCTGCACCCTCAGACTCAGCAATCTCAGGCTCAGCACCCCCAGGCTCTGCACCCACAGACTTAGCAACCCCAGGCTCAGCAACCCCAGGCTCCGCACGCTCAGGCTCAGCACCCCTAGGTCCCGCACCCGCAGGCTCAGCACCCCTAGCAGCACCAGAGTCGACAGCTACCTCGACAGGCTCGACAGGGTCTACCTGGGACAAACCTGAAGGGGCAGGACCCTGAGGGGGGAGGGGGTCTACCGGAGGAGGACCTGGTGCTAGGAAGAGCGGCGGGGGGGGAAGAGGGGTAGTGCGGTAGGGGAAGAGACGGTAGTAAGGAACCGACTCGTCAAACGTGATGTCCTGAGAGGACAGAACACGACGCGGGTGGGGTGGTAAAACTGCCAACCAGGCGCGTCAGGAGGGAAGCCAAGGAAGACGCAGGGAACAGCACGGGAGGACCGCTTGTCCGGAAGAATCGCGGACAAAAGTTCGAGATCCCCAGACGCGGAACGCAGACGCATCGCCAACCTTCGCAATCCACCGTAGAGTAGGTGTGGTCTCCGTCATGGAGACACGGGGCTGGAGGTTGAGCTGATGCGCAGCGTACTGGACCGCGAACGGCCACAGAAAATGGGGAGCAGCCGCATGGATCATGGACGTACGAGCGACGTCCATGTCCATGCCAATGTGGCGCTCATCAATCCCATTTTGCTGTAGGGAGGCCGGAAGCGTAAACGTCTGGCGGATGCCCTCCGCACGACAGAAGGCCAGCAGAAGGTCGGAGGAAAACTCTCCACCTCTGTCGGAGTAAAGACGCAGAACAGGAAAGTCCAAGCGGAAACTCTCGCTGAGCTGGTGACGAGCAGCGCGGATCCAGGTGATCAGCACCTCAGTGACCTCACCCTTGCAGTGCAAGGGGAAGACTGAGGTGTAACACGAGTAGTCGTCAACGACCAGCAGAAAGTAACGCTCGTGACCCTGTCCACAGACGCGGGCTGGGCCCCACACGTCCATGTGGAGAGTCTGAAGGGGAGCCTCTGTCAGAGGGAACTCGGAGGAGTGAGGAGCGGCGCGCTGCCGTCCCTCAATGCAAGGAACGCAGGTAAGGGCAGGCCCCGGGGGGAGGGGAGGGAGAGACCTGGGAAGACCAGTGACAAGGACACGGGAGGCCATACCTCGGAGACGAGGCAGGGAGGGGTGACCAAGGCGGTGGTGCCAAAGGAGAGTCTGGTGTGACAGGAGACCACACAAGCAGGGGGCAGACTCCGGACCAGACCTGGACGCGGAAGCAAACACCTGACCAGATGCGGCTACCTGACTAGATGCAGCAACCGAAGGAGACGCAGTAGTCAGTGTGTACAGGCTCGACCCGGGCCAACGGGTGAACGTGGCCACTTGGCGGCCCGTCCGAGTACACGTACAGTGGGTCACCCGCTGACCACCAGGGGTGAACTGGTCAACCCACACGTCCTGGAGGTCAGCTCCACTCACCAAGTTCGTAGAGAACGAGGGGAGGTGAAGACCCGACAGTGAGCCAGACGGGACCACCAGACACGGCAGTACCGTAGAGGAGTGTGCAAGGACTGGGCCCCCAGAGGGGTCCGCCAGGGAGACTGCAACGCGCCGACTGAGCGGCGTGAGTGTGGTGCTGTCGCGAAAGAAGGAGTGGGAAGTATCCGAGTCAAGCGTGAAGGTGTGCAAGGCCTCAGCAGGCGCAGTACCTGAGAGAGCAGACTCACTAGCACCTGGAGCAGCAGACTCACTAGCACCTAGGGCAGCGGCCTCTATAACTGGGTCGGGCGGCACACACAGGTAACAGTCACCCTCAGCAGTAATAGTCACAGCATGCATGGCAGCAAGGATAGCATCGTAATCAAGATCAAAGATAGCAACACCAGACTTAAGCAGATCAGCCCAGCGAGGGAGCTCAGTAGCGTCAGGAAACTGTGCGCGCCAAGCGTCATTCAGGCGACCAAAACAGCGCTGCGTCGCGTGTGGCAGCCCGCACGTCTCCCCACGGTGCTCGCTGGTGCGAAGAACGTAAGCGCAGGGACCAACACCCCCAGACCTCCCACGCCCAGCGTACCACTCACGAAGCTGCTTGGGCGACAGGGTCTCATGGGAACGCGGCTGCTGCTGACGCTGACCACCGCCAAAGCCTCCACGCTGCGCGGCTCCACCCCGACCAGCACCACCGCCGCCGCCACCTCCACTGCCGCTGCCGCCGCCGCCCCCACCTCCACCGCCGCCACCGATGCCCCCAATCCCGCCACCACCCCCACCTCCACCCCCACCCCCTCCACCTCCTCCACCGCCACCACCACCGCCCCCGCCGTCCCCTCCACCACCCTTGCCCCCTTTGCCCTTGCCGCTGCGGCACCTCCCACTAGGAGTAGACGCAGCCCCGACCGCCTCGGTGCCAACGAGGTCGACAGCAGCAGCAGAAGCAACAGAGGGCAAAAGGGGAACGGGGAAACACCCCTCACAGAAAGGGGCGTGAGTGTCGTCGCGAGACTCTCCTACAGCGACTATGCTAGTCTCAGCTGTAGTGAGGCGCTCCTTGAGCATGTCAACGGTGAGCTCGGTGGGGCAAAGGGAGAGAAAGTGGTCCCTGACTGAGCGAAGAGAGTCAGGGAGACGGGTGACGAGGTAGAAGAGGGTGATGTACATGGGGGTGGGGTTCTTGGCGCAAAACTCGGAGGGAAGCGCAGCGCGGTAGCGGGTGTTACTAGTGCGGAGGTGAGTGATGAGGTCGGCGACTGTGGCAAAAGCGGCCAAGTCAGGGAACAGGTACGGCAGCATGAGGCGGCTGAGGGAAGCAGTGGTAGGGGAGGAGTAGCGTGCGACGACAACGTCATACAAAGACTTAGCAGTCTTGTACTGGCCAAAGTGCGCGCGCTCAGCAGACAGCAGGTGACTGCGAACAGCAAGGCGAGCAACAGCGTCACGAGTAGTCCACTGCGAGCAAACCGTACTGTCAGCATCGGCAGCAGGTGCAACAGAGGCGCCGGACGTGTGATCGAAAAGCGAGACTCCGTCCCTAGAGTCGCACTGAAGAGAGCTGCAAGTCATCTACCCTAACGTCGAAATCGACTGCACGACCCTCAGCATAGAAGGTAAGAACAGTACAACTAGCCATGGCGGCAGTAGCAGCAGGGCAGGGCGGCGCGGCTCGGCAGGGTGGCGCGGCTCGGCAGGGCAGCGCGGCTCGGCAGGGCGGCGCGGCTCGGCAGGGCGGCGCGGCTCGGCAGGGCGGCGCGGCTCGGCAGGGCGGCGCGGCTCGGCAGGGTGGCGCAGCTCGGCTGGGCGGCGCGGCGTGGCAGGCAGGCGGGCGCAGCGGCGCGCTTGGCAGGGGCGGGCGATTACCAGGGGCGGGTGCAGGGCAGGGCCGCGACTGGCGGGTAGGGTAGGGCCGCGACGAGGCGGCGGTAGAGCAGGGCCGCAACAGGGTGGCAACAGGGCAGGGCCGCTACGAGGCGGCGGTAGAGCAGGGCCGCGACGGGGCGGCAGTAGGGCAGGGCCGCGACGAGGCGGCGGTAGAGAAGGGCCGCGACGGGGCGGCAGCAGGGCAGGGCCGCGACAGGGCGGCTGCAGGGCAGGGCCGCGACGGGGCGGCGGTAGAGCAGGGCCGCGGCGGGGCGGCAGCAGGGCAGGGCCGCGACGGGCGGCTAGGTCAGAGCCGCGACGGGCCGTTAGGGCAGGGCCGCGACGGGCTGAGAGGGCAGGGCCACTACTGGCGGCACTAAGGCAGGGCGCGCGATGGCGCGGGTGAGGCAGGCGCGAGGCGCGCTTCGGGCAGGGCAGGAAAAAAAAAATAGAAACTACCGTGGTGGGCCCTAAAAAAAAAAAAACGTTCCCACTAGGGAACCTGCTCTGAAACCATGTCAAAAAGTAGGAATGAAGAAATGACTAGAAAGACAGCAGTACAGGGTTTGTATGGCAAAACCTAATTGGGCTGTACCCCATAAGGAGTGCCCCACTACAGCCTAGAGCATAGTTCTGACAACGAATGGTGACGAACTCGGGCGAACGAACTCCTTTTCGAGCAGGTAATCCAGCTACTTCCGTAGTTCGTCCGGTTCGGGTTGGGTTAGTCGGAACTGTCGCTGTACTGTCGGCTGTGCCCCCGGTTCCAGTTCCTTCCTGTGGTCATGCGGTCGCTGAGGTGGCAGTCGTGTCGGCAGATCGTCCAGAAAAAATCCCACTGTACTGCTTCAATAGCACTGCCAAGTCATCCGGTACGTCGGCTAGTAGTTTCTGTAAATCTCCCCCTTTGTCTGCTGCCTCGGCTTCTCGAATGTCGACCACGTACACACCAGCTCCTATCGATGAAATGCTCCTCTCGCATTTCATCGTGATTGCGTTGACACGCACCGACGAATACTCAGGCGAGCCCCAACGAGGTAATGCGATGTTGTTACCATTCATTCGCACAGTGCAGTCACCTGTCGTCCAGTCGATTCGTGGGTTGTGTTGTCGCAGCCAATCATGGCCAAGCAAAATGTCGGTTCCATCGAGGGTCGTTGCGAGCATTTCTTGGCTAAACATGAAGTTACCCCCGCATCGAATCCGAACTCGGTCCACGCGTTCTCATATCGCCAGTAGCGTGTCGTCGACCAGTCTGCGTCAATCTCAAGTAAACACTTGTCCAGTGGCAGTTTCAGTTTCCGTGCTGTGGCAGTGTTGATGAGGCTGTGGCTGGCCCCCCCGTCTATGAAGTTCTTAACTAGATCTGTCCCGATTTTCCCACTAAGCAGCATGGGGCTATCTACCGCGGTACCCTCCTTATTCGGCCGGGTGTGGTCGGTTGGGTCGGGCGAGCGGCGTGACCTGTCAGTAGAGGGCCTGTCTGCTACTGACTCCCAGCGTTTCCCTGCTGCTTGGTCTGTTTCTGCTGCTCAGTCTCCCCCTGTCCATTAGCGTTTTCCGGGCATTCACTTTTGCTGTATCCCGGCCGATTGCACGAGAAGCAGCACCCTTTAAATGGTGCGGCAGCGGCATTCGCGGGGACGGCACGTATCATGGTGTGCTCGTTCTGTTGAGAGCCTAAGTTAAGTTAGGGCTTAGGTTTAAGGAAGGAGGAGGATTGTACTAGCAGTCAGGTGGAGTACATATAGGAAACCCTAAAAGGGTTGTACTCTCTGTTGAGTACCCCACTACAGCCTACACAGCAAATAACATTTTGACACAACCCCATAGGCAAAGTGGGGGATAGCCAACACAACAAGCAGTCGCAGGACCAGTTCGTAAGCAAAGGCTAGTGGCAAAAACAGAGTGCAAGTGAGGAGGAGGGATTATGAGAGGAGAGGAGGAGGTGGGCGGCCCTGGCACACGGTGCAAACCGGAGTAACTGGCTCTGCTCGCCGGCAAGAGCAACTGACCCACGGTCAACTGGAGCAAGTGGCACACGGGCAACTGGAGTAACAGGCTCTGCTCGCCAGCAAGAGCAACGAACTCACGGGCCACTGGCACAACGATCTCACGGGCGACTGGAGCTGCGGACTTCACAGCGGCCACCCGCCTTCAACCTCCTCGCATTGTCCCAAACCCCCTTTCACACCCCTCGGCATCCCTAGCGCCACTCCCTCGTCTCCCCCACACCCTCCCCCCCCCCCTTAGCGGCAGCTGCAGCAGTGGGAGAGGGGGGAGGAGGAGCGACAGCTGATCACTCACGCCCGCCACCCCCATACCCTCCCCCCCACGGCTGCACGCGCAGCAGGGAGATGAAGGAGAAGGGGGAGGGCGGGGTAGGAGCTGCCCCGCAACTGTAGGGGCAGGCGCGCGGGCTGCAAAGGCGGCTCGCGGGCTGCAGGGGCAGTGCGCGGGCTGCAAGGGGCAGGCGCGCGGGCTGCAGGGGCGGCTCGCAGGCTGCAGGGGCGGCTCGCGGGCTGCAGGGGCAGTGCGCGGGCTGATGCTCGGGGCGCGCGACGGGCAGGAAACCGACGTGCGCCCGGGGCGTGCGACGGGCAGCGTGACGAGCAGGATCCGTCGCGCGCCCGGGGCGCGCGACGTGCAGGAATCGGCGACGATGATTCGGGTCAAAGCAAGTTGTACACTGCGGCTTCAGTGGCATCGGCGACGGCAGTGCTGACTCGCCGGTCGGCACCGAAATCGTGACGCGAGGCTGGCTTCTGGCCGCATTCGTCACTTCGGGGGGTGTCGCGCCGTGGTCGTCGTCTGCGTCGTTGCGGGTGACACCATCACTAGCCGCGCTCGAGAGTTGCCCCACACTTCCGTGTTGTGATGCTTGTCGTGCGGGTTGTTGCGGTATGCCGGGTGCTTGCGATTGTGCTTGTTGCACTCGTGCGACGTCGTTTTGCAGGGATGTAAGTTCTGCCGTCAGCGCCTCAATTTCTTCGGAGCTTTCGTGCAGTTGCTGCAGCAGTTCGTTCAAACGCTCCTATGTGAGTGTCGTGACGTCGATATGTTCAGCCATTCTGAAGGGCGTCGGCTCAGCTTAGTCTAGGCGCAGTCGTGGCTGCACGCGTTTACGAGAGAAAGCGAGAACATTGCTCCTAGGTGCTAAGGGGCGTGATTCCCTTCGAGCAAAAAAATCAAAAGTTGATCCTGGGGTGCGGAGATGTGCGGTCCGAAAAGTGGCTCTGAACACCAAGTGTTACGGGTGCAATGGAATGAGGTAGCGAGGATTGCACTATGTGGGTCGAAATTATAAAGTATGAGTGAAGGCATTGTTAAGGTGAAGCCCTGCACGCGCCTGGTTTCGCGTGTAGCAGCCCTATGCGATGTAGCGAGGTTTCGCATACCGCATACCGGAGCTTCGGTATTCGCCGAGTACACTCCAATCTGTGCACTTTGGTATGCACTGTTCAACACTGAACCGAACTGGAGGGAAGTGACGACATTGCACAAACTAGTATATGCAGCTGTTTGTTGCGAGCACCTGCGCAACTACTCCTAGGAAGGTAGAAGATGCACCTGACGGTATTTTCACCTGATAGCATTTTCACCTGGCGGTGCCAACCTGGAACCGCTTACTAGAGTAGGGGCTTGCACGTTCTCCTTGGACAACATTCTTCATGGACAACGTTCTCGTAGAACGTTCTCGCACACGTCACTATGTTTCCTATAAGGTTCATGTTGTATCTGTTGTAATCTATCAATTAATCAAATACTTTCCTTCCATTACTGGATACCAAGCCTATTGCTGCATACCAAGCATACTGTTCTCCAAATGCCAGTATCCGGTTTCCAGCAAGTCTGTACACGGAAAACTCGCACTTCACTCTCTGATCGTGCAACTCTGCGCCTAGGCTCTCCCATAATCGCCAGGAAGTGCACCAAAGGTATCCACTTCGGCAGTCTCCGCTCCTTCACCGAGTCTTCTCGCTGAGGAGATTGACGATCCGCTTGACGCTCCGGCTTCGGCACCTGCACCTCCGCACATCCCCACATCCATCCCCAGCTCTGCCCTCCCACCGGTATACCCACGTGTGGTGCCGGTCACCAAACCGTCAACCTCCTCCTCGCCTACCATCATCTCCTCTCCGCTACCGGCTGCAGACACCCTCTCTCGTCCCACCGCCGACACCCCGTCCACATCGGCTGCCGACGATGAGGGGAGACATGACGCGCCACCTTCGGCGCCGCGCATCGGCATCGTCGACGGTTGACCTACCGCATCTTCTGAGAACGGCGCACCTGGTATGCAGAAACAGGCATGGGAGCACATGACAGGGGAGCAGATCAGCAACAGCACATCGAGCGACGTTGTGGAGGTCATTGGCAAAGCTGCAGGGGAGTCATCTGGAGACAGTTCTTCAAGCGATGTGGTGGAAGTCAAGCTGCCAACACGGCACTCCACCCGTTCCAACTTTGGTGTGCCTCCAAAGAAGTGGGCTGATGTGTGCCCGGTATTCGCTAACACACTTCTTGATGACGCAAACGCAGACACCACGCTGCCAGAACTAGATCCCGACATGCACGCTGACCCTGAACGACGGTGGGACATCTCCACAATGATCGTCAAGGAAGCACTCGCGAGCTGGAAGGGGAAGGCGGTAAAGGCAGCAATGGAGGAGGAGATGCGCAGCCTTCTTGCCAACGGAACATGGGAGCTGGTGCCTCGACCGCGCGGCGTCAATGTCATGAAGAACCGGTGGGTTCTTACGACAAAGTACAACGCCGACGACACGGTCGCCCGCGAGAAGGCACGTCTCGTCGTAAAGGTATTTACGCAAATCTATGGCGCGGATTACGAGGAGATGTATTCTCCAGTCGGCAGCTACGTTACGCTACGCACTTTCCTCTCTATCGTCGCGGTACTCGATCTGCACGTCATGCAGCTGGACATGAAAAACACATACCTGCAGAGCAAGTTGGACCGAATTCTGTACATGGAGCAGCCGGATTACTTCAACGACGGTACATCTCGCGTATGCAAGCTTCTGTAAAGCTTGTACGGACTTAAACTGAGTCCCCTGCTGTGGTATTCGGCACTCGACAGCGTACTCATTGGCGGCGGGTGGAGCAAGAGTCAGGTTGACGAAGCGCTCTACTTCAAGTTCGGTGCTGATGGAGTCGGTTGCTGGCTGCTGGTGGACGTTGACGATTTGCTCGCCGCAAGTAGCAGTCTCAAGATGCTGAAGGACCTTCGTGAGCTTCTGCAAAACGCATTCGAGCTGCGGGAAATCACTCCCGTGCAGAAGTATTTGGGGCTGGAGATAGTACGGGACAGGTCCGCGCGCAAGCTGTGGCTGCACCAAAGCGCATACGTGGACAAGCTGCGTCGCCACTTTGTGGACGAAGAGCAGTCAGGTCGCCGCCCGAAAACGCCTATCTCGATCGACGCGTACACTGAGTTGACATTTGACGACGAAGAATACCAAGCGCGTGAAGAGGAGTACCGCCAGAAAGTGGGTTCGCTCCAGTTTACCGCGACCACGACCCGTCCCGACATTGCGTATGCATGCAGCAAGTTGGGCTCGGGGTTGACGATTCGCAGTGACCAGCACTGGAGGGAGCTGGACCGCTGCATTGACTACGTGGTGAACACCCGTGATTTCACCCTCGAGTTTGGTGGTGGACTGGATACTCTGCGCTTGGTGGGGTATGCAGATTCCAATGACGCGGGTGACAGGCAGACTCGCAGCAGCACCAGTGGATACGTTTTCGTGCTTGGCGGAGCTGCGGTTTCGTGGGCAAGTCAGAGGATTAAGTGCATGACGCTGTCCTCAACGGAATCCGAATACATTGCTGCAACAAAGGCCGGCAAGGAGGCACGTCATTTGCGCTTTCTTCTCGCTGAATTTCAGATTCTCGATACTAGAGTGCCAACCGTCATCCACGTGGACAACTCATCTGCGATTGCGGTTGCAGAAGGGATGGGGCTTAAGGGGAGTCTCAAGCACATGGAGCGGCGGTACATTTGGCTGCAGCAGATGGTGAAGCGCAAGAAGATCGCGCTTACGTACATCCCAACGAGCGAGCAACCCGCGGATTATCTCACGAAGGGGCTGCATTCCCCGGCATTCAAGCGCTGCTCTGTCGCCGTTGGGCAAGTTGATCTTGCAGAAGATGAGCGCGATGGTGCGCAAGAATAGGTGCCATATCCTTCAACATGGCTGGTGCGGTGAGTATGCGTGTGCGGAAAACACGCGGACGAGTTTCAGAATCGTCACCCTGTTGTACTCTATTATTTCCTTTCGCTTTGTGTGGTGTGCTAACTCCTCAGATGCCCAGGCACGAGCAGGGCAGGGGAGTGTTAAGGTGAAGCCCTACATGCGCCTGGTTTCGCGTGTAGCAGCCCTATGCGATGTAGCGAGGTTTCGCATACCGCATACCGGAGCTTCGGTATTCGCCGAGTACACTCCAATCTGTGCACTTTGGTATGCACTGTTCAACACTGAACCGAACTGGAGGGAAGTGACGACATTGCACAAACGAGTATGTGCAGCTGTCTGTTGAGAGCACCTGCGCAACTACTCCTAGGAAGGTAGAAGATGCACCTGGCGGTATTTTCACCTGATGGCATTTTCACCTGGCGGTGCCAACCTGGAACCGCATACTAGAGTAGGGGCTTGCACGTTCTCCTTGGACAACGTTCTTCATGGACAACGTTTTCGTAGAACATTCTCGCACACGTCACTATGTTTCCTATAAGGTTCATGTTGTATCTGTTGTAATCTATCAATCAATCAATTACTTTCCTTTCGTTACTGGATACCAAGCCTATTGCTGCATACCAAACATATTGTTCTCCAAATACCAGTATCCGGTTTCCAGCAAGTCCGTACACGGAAAACTCGCACTTCACTCTCTGATCGTGCAACTCTGCGCCTAGGCTCTCCCATAATCGCCTATTCTCCGCAGGCATGAGCGAATTCTTATGTGCGAAAACATGCAACGGTTACGCGGTGCGTGCGAGCTAGCTAGTGCTAGGATTGCATCGAGATTCGGGCTAGTCCCGAAGCGTAGGCGGACTCGGCCAGGCCAGCAGTGCATGGTTTGGTAAAACAGTGCGCGCGAAGTTGGGGAAGCTCCAATTAGCAGTAACGGGCGAACAACGGCTGCTGCTGTAAGCGATGTTTGATGGTTGCGGTAAGGAATGTCGAGAATATTGTGAAAGCTTATGTTTTTAGGTCGAATGTAGCATTAGAACAATACTCGACTTTCCTTGCAGCGAAGTTCGAATCTTGGGTCTCCAACACAGACGAGTCACAATCACACACCCAAGGTCGAACACAGAGATTCGACCTTTTAGGGAAAGCGGCGAGCCGCCCGTTGGGGGTGTTGTTACCTGGTACAGCGCGACACGTCAAAGTTACGCGCAACGAAACTCCGCAACCTTCGCAAAGCAGTCGTGATTTTTGCATAGGCTTCGTACGTGCTGAAAACAGCACACCCTGGCTCAACGTGCACTCGCACGTACACCCATGTGATTCGAGTTGAGTTCACATTTGACATTCGCACTTATGTGAACCCAAAATTCTCATGCCTGTGCTAAAGCTTCTTGACGACATTGGCGAAGCGAGTAACCACTCAAAGTTTGACTTTTAAACCGAACTTGAAAACAGATCACACGCGCCCTTCTGAGAACACTATCTTTTCAACAGTTCGGGCTGAGGAAACTAACTTCAAGGCTTCCGATTCGGCCATGGTGGCCCTGGGATGAGATCCATTCACGGCCGTACGACGTGGAACGAACCAAGTTTCCACGCGCTTACTAAATCTGTCAGGATTTGACGAGCTGATCGTTGGTGTGCCACTCGTAGTTCCGCGCTTTCCTAGGGTGTGCAAGCCAAGCTACCAGCCCTTGGGCTCAGCGGCTTTGGTCGTGCTAGTGCTTCGCGATTCGCCAGGCGGCGGCCATGACGCTTCACATTCCGTACTTCGCGGCGCTCACGACGTACATCAGCTATGGCTTCCTCTTCCTCTTCGGCCACATCCGCGACACCTTTCGCTCGCTGCTTCCGCAGCTCAAGGACACGTTGAAGGTGCGTGGCGGACGGCGTCCCTGTAGCCACTGGCAGCTGAGGCCGCTGCTCGTGGGGTCGCATCTCGCAGCGAGCACCACGAGAGCAGCACGCGTTGACTGAGCGAGAGGATCGAGCGGAGAGGATCGAGCAGAGAGGATCGAGCAGAGAGGATCGAGCAGAGAGGATCGAGCGGAGTGGATCGAGCGGAGAGGTAGTGTGAGTTTGGCGGCGGGCATGGCGACACTGCTGCGAGCTCGTCACCGCCTGGTCTCACCGGTTGATCGCCGCGTGCTGCTGCTGCTGCTACGATCGCGAGCCCCCCAGTGCGTAGGCGAACTCACTGCGCGGCCATCGGTGCTGGCTCCATCGCTGCTGCTTGCTCATCGCCTCATCCCCGTGCCTCATCCCCGCGCCTCATCCCCGTGCGGCCGTGCCTCATCCCCGTGCCTCATCCCCGTGCCTCATCCCCGTGCCTCATCCCCGTGCCTCATCCCCGCGCCTCATCCCCGTGCCTCATCCCCGTGCCTCATCCCCGTGCCTCATCCCCGTGCCTCATCCCCGTGCCTCATCGCCGTGCCTCATCCCCGTGCCTCATCCCCGTGCCTCATCCCCATGCCTCATCCCCGTGCCTCATCCCCATGCCTCATCGCCGTGCGTGCTGCCGCTGTGCTGTGTGGTGGCAGGGCTACGCACCCCTGTGTCGCGACTTTGAAGACTTCTACACTCGCCGCTTCTACTATCGCCTTCAGGTGCGCCCCTCGCCTTCAGGTGCGCCCCTCGCCTTCAGGTGCGCCCCTCGCCTTCAGGTGCGCCCCTCGCCTTCAGGTGCGCCCCTCGCCTTCAGGTGCGCCCCTCGCCTTAAGGTGCGCCTCCCACTCTCACCCCACGCTCGTCTATGCCATGTTGCTGACTTCACGTCTATGACTCGTCGGTGCGGGGGTGGTGGGGTGCAGGACTGTTGGAACCGGCCCATCGCGAGTGCGCCAGACGCATGGATCGACGTCGTCAACCGCGACTCACACGACAACAACCAGACCCTCGTGTGAGCCGCTTGCCCCAACCCTCGTGTGAGCCGCTTGCACCAACCCATGCATGAGCATTGCAATGGTTGCATCTCCGTGCTTCAGACGCCATGCCACCTTCCTCACCAACCACTCGTTTCTTACCCTTGTCAACTCCCTCACCCTTGGACATGCATGTGCCATGTGGTGTGGCATGGGGCATGGGGTATGGGATGGCGGGTGGGCGGCAGGCGCAAGGAGTCAGTGGTGCGGAGTCTGAACCTGGGGTCGTACAACTACCTGGGCTTCGGTGCGCCCGACCCCTTCTGCACTCCCCGTGCCCAGGACTCGCTGCGCCTCTTCGGCTCCTCCACCTGCAGCAGCCGCACCGACGCAGGTCAGCCCCTCACACCGACGCAGGTCAGCCCCTCACACCGACGCAGGTCAGCCCCTCACACCTATGCACCTTGCTCTCCCTCACTCTGATGGGTGCACTTACGCGCGTCTAGCATGTGGCTCTCTTCAAGCACATCTAAACGCGCAGCGCATTGGGGGTGGGTGGCACTGGCAGGGACGACTGGGGTGCACGTGGAGTTGGAGCGGTGCATGGCGGACTTCATCGGCAAGCCAGCCGCCCTCGTGTACGGCATGGGCTTCGCCACCAACTCCCTCACCCTGCCCGCCCTCGTTGGCAAGGTGTGCCGTTGCCCGCCCACCTCTCACCACTCACTACTCACTTGCAGGCGCTTCTCATATTTTTGCCAGCTCATAGGAAAGAGTCACAACTCATACCTGTGCCTGCGACTATCCTTTGATGTGCTATCGCATGCTGCCATGTGTGGAGGGCAGGGGAGTCTGATCATCAGTGACTCGCTCAACCACTGCAGCATCATCGCGGGAGCACGTGCGTCGGGTGCCGGCATCAAGGTCTTCCAACACAACGGTGCGCCCACCTGCACTCCTCACCCGCTGCTCCTCGCTTGCCAACCCCTCTGTGCAAAATTTCTCCGTCAGCCCATCCTCTCCCTCTCGCACCTGCTGCTTTGGGCTTTTTGCTCAATGTGCGCCCCTTGGGCCATACTGCCGTACCCTGCAACCCATGCCTCGAAACCCATGCCTCGCAACCCATGCCTCGCAACCCATGCCTCGCAACCCATGCCTCGCAAGCAACCCATGCCTCGCAAGCAACCCATGCCTCGCAAGCAACCCATGCCTCGCAAGCAACCCATGCCTCAAGGGCCCGCATGTGCATGAGGTGGTCAAACCACATCCCTCTGTTGCCTCTTCCCTGCTCGCCCTGCCTCACCCACCCTGTCCCCACCTCACCCCACCTCATCCGACCGCGTGCCCATGTGGGGAGGGCAGTGCCGGAGAACCTGGAGCAGGTGCTGCGCACGGCGATAGCGGAGGGGCAGCCGCGCACGCACCGGCCGTGGAAGAAGGTGCTGATAGTGGTGGAGGGCATCTACAGCATGGAGGGCGAGATCTGCCGCCTGCAAGAGATCGTCGACATCAAGCGCAAGTACAAGGCCTACCTCTTCCTCGACGAGGCGCACAGCATCGGCGCGCTGGGCCGCACGGGGCGCGGCGTGTGCGAGGTGGCGGGGGTGAACCCGGCTGACGTGGACGTGCTGATGGGCACCTTCACCAAGTCCTTCGGCTCCTGCGGTGGCTACATCGCCGCCTCCCACGTCCGCCCCGCTCCCCACGCCCTGCTCACCTGCTCTCTGCTCCCATGTCTCCTCCCCGTTTCGTCACTTGTAACCATCGCACACATCGTTTTACCTGCCGATGGCACTTCTATATCCCCACCACTCCCTCCACTCTGCCTTCCCCCCTCTCCATCTGTGCGTGCCTCACCAGGAGCTGATAGCATATCTCAAGGCCACGAGCCCCGGGCACCTGTACGGGACGGCGATGGCGCCAGCAGCGGCGCAGCAGATCCTGTCGGCGCTCAAGCTGCTGCTGGGCCACGACGGCTCCTCCAGAGGTCAGCTTCCCTGTGCTGTCCCCACCTCTCTCCACGCTCGTGTGCTGCTCTCGCCTCCACAGGGGCTGCACTTTCCTCCTTAGCTGCTGCACCCACATGCGCATGGCAGTTAGCATGCCCCATGAGTCGCCACATGACTATCTCTACCTCCGCTCCATGCTCGCACCCCATGTGCTCTCCCCTACGCCCCTCCTCCTCACGCTCCCCTATGCCCATGTGTGCGCGCTGGGGTGGGCGAGCAGGGCAGGAGAAGCTGGCGCAGCTGAGGGAGAACTGCAACTGGTTCCGAGGGGAGCTGCAGCGCCTGGGGCTGGAGGTGCTGGGCGACGAGGACTCGCCCGTCATGCCCATCATGATCTACCACCCCGGCAAGATCGCCGCCTTCTCCCGCGAATGCCTCAAACGCCATGTGAGCGCCCGCTCCCCGCTGCCACCCGCTGCTGCCACCCACTGCTGCCTCTGGAGGCTCGATCCTGACAAGGTGTTAAATGCCTTGCCATCACTGTGCCTTGCCATCACTGTGCCTTACCATCGCAGAGCCTTCTTGCCTCTACTGTCCGACACCATTCCCTTTTTAAATGCGCAGCTGTGTGAATCTCCACGCTTGTCCATTCCCATTCCAATCTGCTACCATCTGCCCATCTTCCCATCTACCCATCGGCACACCGCTACACGAAGCGGACATAAGAACGCTCCCTGACCTGCTTGTTGTGAGCAGGTGGCGGTGGTGGTGGTAGGCTTCCCCGCCACGCCTGTGCTGCTGGGCCGCGCCCGCATCTGCATCTCCGCCGCTCACACCCGCGCCGACCTTGAGTACGCCCTCAAGGTGAGAATGCGCCCTCAAGGTGAGAATGCGCCCTCAAGGTGAGAATGCGCCCTCAAGGTGCTAATGCGCTTTCAAGGTGAGAATGCGCCCTCAAGGGTGCGAATGCGCAACTGTTGACGGAAAATGGCCCCGCCCTCGCTTGGGCGAAGCCGATTTCTCAGCCGGGTGTGTGGGAGGTGCAGCCGGCTGCTGTCAGTGAACGACGCTGACATCGGGGAGGAAGTCGTCAGAATTGGGCGACTTCTGCAAGACCACAGCGAAGGAGTTCGTCGACTTGCAGGCGCCCACTTGTGGGCGCCGGGGATTACCTGGTCGACAT
This sequence comes from Closterium sp. Naga37s-1, assembly GCA_947471745.1. Classification (NCBI taxonomy): domain Eukaryota; kingdom Viridiplantae; phylum Streptophyta; class Zygnematophyceae; order Desmidiales; family Closteriaceae; genus Closterium; species Closterium sp. Naga37s-1. Next base: position 1,952,598 of record CANJKZ010000166.1, read on the forward strand.
AGTTACCTGTTCGACGAAGTTCAGTGCGGGTGCACGAATGTTGCCCAGGAGGTTTTGGCGAAATTGACCTACGGGCTGGTAGCTCGAGGTCGACGTGGCATATCTGGCGCAACCGATGGCTCATAGCCGACCTGACACCTGCACGACGTGCGTGACGGTGGACGACATGCAACCGTCAACCAGCACCAGCAAAGTGGTGCGCGCATGTGCGCTATAGTCACCCGTGGTTGCAACGTTGGCAAGGCGCCTTGCTGCAGCGTTGGCAAGCCGCGCTGGTGCGCTGTTGGCAGGTCGCCGGCTTCTAACGTTGGCGAGCCGCCTTTGAGCTGTGTTGGCACACTGTCGACTTGCTTTGTTGGCAAGCCGCCCCCGTGCTGAGCTGGAGGACTACCTGCTTGCTTGATAGGTGTATTCATTGTTCTCAGCTTTTGCTCGCGAATCTCTTGACGACCCTATGAACACGGAAATAGAAAAATAGAGAGAACACAAGGAAAGACACGATCACTCGTACCACTCGTGCCTTCTCCTGTAGTCCAGCTCCAGGTGTAGAGTATCCCTTCGCACCTTCAAGGTGCAAATGCGCCCTCAAGGTGAGAATGCGCCCTTAAGGTCCGAATGCGCCCGCAAGGTTTGAATGCACCATCAAGGTGAGAATGAGCCCTCAAGGTGAGAATGCACCCTTAAGGTGCGAATGCGACCTCAAGGTTCGAATGTTCCCTTAAGGTGCGAATGCGCCCTCAAGGTGTGAATACGTTTCAAGATGCAAGTGCTCTCTTTAGATGCATTCATCACTCACGCTCCGCACCAGTCTATGTGAAATAAAGACATTCCAAACCCCTGGCAAGGGGTAGCCATGTGCCTCACGCGCGAGCTCATGGAAGCCCACCCAAGTGTGCCTCTTTTCCAGTTGCACCTGCCCTTGCGGCTCAGCCAGGAGCGCGACTAGCGAGGGGGTCCTGGTGACAGATTGGGTTTGCAATTGTGATGTGGCAGAGCCACACCTTGCCGGAGTCGAGATCGCAGATGGCGACATGTGCTTCTGATAGGTGCTGAGGAGGCTTTTCCCCCACGCCCACCACTCTTCTGCTGGCATGGGCGCCATGGGTGTCATTGTGGCGAGGAAGAAGCCCGCCGGCTGACACAGTGTGTGGGGAGCAGGCGGCACAGCCGGGGGTTCATGTGCGCCATGACCGGGAGAGGCTCAGCTGCTACGGCAAGGCGCTCCCTCACCAGTGTCGTGCACGCAGCAAGGCGCTCCATCACCAGTGTCGTGCACGCAGCAAGGCGCTCCCTCACCAGTGTCGTGCACGCAGCAAGGCGCTCCCTCACCAGTGTCGTGCACGCAGCAAGGCGCTCCCTCACCAGTGTCGTGCACGCAGCAAGGCGCTCCCTCACCAGTGTCGTGCACGCAGCAAGGCGCTCCCTCACCAGTGTCGTGCACGCAGCAAGGCGCTCCCTCACCAGTGTCGTGCACGCAGCAAGGCGCTCCCTCACCAGTGTCGTGCACGCAGCAAGGCGCTCCCTCACCAGTGTCGTGCACGCAGCAAGGCGCTCCGTCACCAGTGTCGTGCACGCAGCAAGGCGCTCCCTCACCAGTGTCGTGCACGCAGCAAGGCGCTCCATCACCAGTGTCGTGCACGCAGCAAGGCGCTCCCTCACCAGTGTCGTGCACGCAGCAAGGCGCTCCCTCACCAGTGTCGTGCACGCAGCAAGGCGCTCCCTCACCAGTGTCGTGCACGCAGCAAGGCGCTCCCTCACCAGTGTCGTGCACGCAGCAAGGCGCTCCGTCACCAGTGTCGTGCACGCAGCAAGGCGCTCCGTCACCAGTGTCGTGCACGCAGCCGTTGTGCCCATGGGCCTGCTCATTACCCGCAGGCTCGGCGGTGAAATTGTGATGTAGTGCGGGAGACATGAGGGGCAATGTTTGAGGCCGTAGCGCAGAGGTTGTCCCGGGGAGGTGAGTGCAGTCGTAAGGTGGGTGAATGAGGCGGTAACGTGGGTGAATGCGTCGGTTAAATCGCGATTGCGTGCATAACCCTTCAACATTTCTTGTATGATTGCTTTAACAAGTTTTAGGGCCGCTGAAGCAGTGCGTTGCGCAACGGAGCAAATAGCCGAAGTTAGCCCTTGAATTTTGTGACACGCTTGTGAGCGGTACGGCGGGTGAATGTGACGGATGTCGCGGGTCGGTATAGATAGGACGATCTCTGGGCTGAAAGCAGCCACCCGGTCAGGGACTGGTTGGGTAGCCTCTGGGTGACTTGATGCTAAGGCACAAAGGACTTGTGGTGATGGCGTCAAGACTGGAGTGGCTCGCAGGGATTTCACCAAGTTCCCGCGCTCGGCCAGCCACTTGTGCCGCATCCACTTGTGCCGCATCCACTTGGCAGCGTCATGGTTGGTCGGGGCTGCGTCATGGTCGGGGCTGCGTCATGGTCGGGGCGAGGTGCCTGCTGGTTGTGATACACCACGCTGTCCTCTGTCCCGCTGGGCAGCTGGCCCGTGGCTGGGTACCGGTAGTTCAAGTCAGGTGGTGAGTGCGGGCAGTGTAGCAGCCGTGGGCGCGGGAGGAATGGCGTGCACAGTGACTGCCAAGTACACCTGCGCTCCAGGCCCTGCCCTCCTCGCTGGACAGCGCACTGCCCTCCTCGCTGGACAGCGCCCTGCCCTCCTCGCTGGACAGCGCACTGCGGTGGGTGCAGGGCGGCACGTTGGAGTCTCTCGTCCAGGGCGAGTCTCTCGTCCAGGGCCCCATCGCCCCCATCTCCTCTGCTTTGACCTCCGCGGATGGCCTTCGAGCGGAGGCACGGTTCGTGGGGGCGGGAGGAGGAGCGGCGAAGGCTCCATTTGTTCCTCCGCGCCTCATAGGCGGCGGGCAGTCGGCGCGCTGAGCTGCGTACTGCTCATGGGGTTGTGGTGGCGGGTGTGTGCGGGGTCGTCACGTCACAGTGCTGCTGCTGCCCCGAATCACGTGACTGGCTCCATGGAGTCCCCGAACCACGTGACTGGCTCCATGGAGTCCCCGAACCACGTGACTGGCTCCATGGAGTCCCCGAACCACGTGACTGGCTCCATGGAGTCCCCGAACCACGTGACTGGCTCCATGGCGTCCCCGAACCACGTGACTGGCTCCATGGAGTCCCCGGGGCACCTGTGCTTGCTGACGGACAGTCAGCAAGTGCTGCATGGGTAGGGGACAGACGGCAGAGGTTAGAGGGCAGAGGGCGTAGAGCTGAGGGATCTCTCTCTCGCTCTTTCAATAATCCCTGAACCCACACTTGTGCCCATCCCATCACGGCCCCTCACCTTTCAAGCGGTCCTTGTATGACTATATGTTCGGCACAGGAGGGATAGGCAAACACATAGAAAATTTGATTGCCGTGATACCCCGGATAAAAAACCCGGGGCTATTATAAGAATCCCACCCCAAAGATGGGGGTTTTCTTAACAGTTGGCTACATTTTATAAGAACCGGGTTTAATCATAAGGTCATGTATATTACCCATGTTTTTGGAAGCTAAGTTGGAAAAAACGCGTTTCGCGTTTAGTACGCTTTCGTATAAACGCTAGCGTCTAAACGCAAAACGCTGGCTGGGAGGGGTCTGGTACGCACAAGAATCCGCTTGCCCGGGCAGGAAAAACATTTCCCCCGGGCAGGTTAGATGCTAGGCCAAGAGATGGAAACGGGAGCTGCTGTAGTAGTCCACTACCTAATTGCTGCTTTAGTAGGTCATCGTCGCAAGTGAAATAAGAAGGGGAGGAAGAAATCAAACGGAGAGATTATCGACGGAAAAGCGGCCTGACATTGAGCGGGGAGGATGAGTCTGGTAGAAGTTGGCAACAAATTGGATGGGGTGGAGTGGGTTGTTGAGCGGTGGATAGGAGGGGATGATCAACCAAACAATCTCGAAATTCAGATCTGAAGTCGCATTTGCAATTCGCGAACTCAGGTCTGAATTTCGAGACTCAAATTTGAGCTCGCCAGATCGCGAACTCTAACTGATTTTTTTTTTCCGGTCAGCCCGAGAGAAATTTGGCGAATTTTAGGAAAATCCGCAGCGTACGAACTTTAGATGCGTATAAACTCAATACGCAATCTCAAAGTAGCGTTTTTTCCAACTTTGTTTGGAAGCCATACATCTCAATACTATGTGCTCCGTTTTTTGCATTCAAAAGGAATACGCGGAATGAATTTTGTTTTTAGCATTCAAATGAATAAACGGAATGGACAGGATGATTAGTAGATGTGCTTTTGTGACTGGCTGTTACCCCTCGTTAATGAACATTTTATGGGATTTGGTGAGGAAAAGGGTAGAAAAGCAATCAGAATTGCATTCATTGCCTATGAATTGACCAATTCCATAGGGGGAGGGGGTTCTTATAACGTTAGCCCCCATTTAGGGGGGTATAACTATAAACGACCTATTTAGCATACCCCCCTCCGTATTATAGCCCTGGGGGTCTACAACTGGAGGGGGTCTTATATCCGGGGTGTTACGGTATCCTAAAGCTATAGCACCTCAAAGAGATAGAAAAGGTGAGTATCCTAAAGCTATATCACCGCAAAGAGATAGAGAAGGTGAGTATCTTAAAGCTATTGCACCGCAAACAGATAGAAAAGGTGAGTATCCTAAAGCTATAGCACCGCAAACAGATAGAGAAGGTGAGTATCTTAAAGCTATAGCACCGCAAACAGATCGGAAAGGTGAGTATCTTAAAGCTATAGCACTGCAAACAGATAGAAAAGGTGAGTATCTTAAAGCTATTGCACCGCAAACAGTTAGAAAGGGTGAGTATCTTAAAGCTATAGCACCGCAAACAGATTGAAAAGGTGAGTATCTTAAAGCCATTGCACCGCAAACAGATAGAAAAGGTGAGTAACCTAAAGCTATTGCACCGCAAACAGATAGAGAAGGTGAGTAACCTAAAGCTATTGCACCGCAAACAGATAGAGAAGTTGAGTACCCTAAAGCTATTGCACCGCAAATAGATAGAGAAGGTGAGTAACCTAAAGCTATTGCACCGCAAACAGATAGACAAGGTGAGTAACCTAAAGCTATTGCACCGCAAACAGATAGAGAAGGTGAGTAACCTAAAGCTATTGCACCGCAAACAGATAGAGAAGGTGAGTAACCTAAAGCTATTGCACCGCAAACAGATAGAGAAGGTGAGTAACCTAAAGCTATTGCACCGCAAACAGATGGAGAAGGTGAGTAACCTAAAGCTATTGCACCGCAAACATCTGCCGCAAACACCGCAAACCTCAATGGGAAACAACAGGCGGGTGCTCAGGCTGAGAGGGCAGGTTGGCCTTGTTATGGAAGGCCACCGCCTGCTCGCACTGCCCAGCTGAGCTGCCTGGTATTGTAGGATCCGCGGTGAAGAGCCTCCTTGCCGCTGCCGTAGCTACGAGCTTGATGAAATCGAGGACCTCAGAGCAAGGGCAGCCGTACGTTTCAACTGCCAGGAGGAAGAGCCCCGGTGCCGTGAGTGTGACATCTTTCCGTCTGCTGGCTGGCGTGCTGCCCAGCCATTCCCCGTGCTAGCAAGCTCGCCCCTGGTGATGTTACAATCACCCGTCCAAGCTGCGCCTGAGTCACGGTGCTGCATCGCGAGGTCAGAAGTGAGGCCGTCCACGGGTGAGTACATGGGCGTCTCCTTGCGCACTATCAACCCAGCGTCTGTGCCATGCCCACACACTCGTCGCTTGATGCAACATTCCTCCCCTCCCTCCTCTCTCCCTCTCCCTCTCACTCGCCCTCTTCCTCTCTCCCCCCTGATCCCCCCCCCCCCCCCCCCCCCCCCACTCCCCCCAGGTGCTCGACGAGGTGGCGGACCTGGTGGGGCTCAAGTACATCCCGCCGCTGCCGCCTCTCCACGCCTCCCCCCACGCCTCCCCCCACTCCTCCCCCTCCAACGGCCCCGTCTCCCCTGGAATGCCGGACAGCCATGCCAAGGTCCATGGGGGGGTGCTGGGTCACGGGAAGGTGGAGTAATGCTGGCACACCCATGCCAATGCTGCTGCTCAGGATGTGCTGAGGTAGGATACACTTGGGGGCAGGCTGCTCCTGGTTCTTGTTCTTGTCTCTGCCCATTATGTTCTATCCCATTGAGTTTCCGAGTTCTCATTGCAAAAGAAGCGCTCTCATGCGTGTGCAAGCAGAAACAGGCCTCCTGACGAGAGTAGACCTTGTAGCATTCAACTAGCACTTGACCAACAAAAGGGTGTATGGTACAGTAGCACGAAAGGGCTTTCCCTATCGATGTAGTACTTGTTACATTCATAACACAGTAATAAAGCTACCTGTACCACAAATCCCTTTATACCGCGTACCGGTATGGTTTTGAATAATGATATGCACTTACCGTAAAACCCCGTATATAAGACCCTAGGGTCTTATGATAATCAGACCTAAATTAGTTGGGGGTATAATTGAATGGTATGTATTTTATAAGACCCGGGTCTTTTCAAATTGACCTTTTAAGACTATTGTTTTGGAGCTCAAAGAATTGAATTGGAATTGTTCCGTTTTTAGCACCTCCCAAAGATACTCGAACTGGTCTCCACACGGGCCAAACCCACGTCATCACAAAACCTATCTGGGAGCCTCCTCCCATTGGCCACAAACACCACACCGTTTGATGGGCCCAGCGAGCAGTGTCGCCTCGACCTTCACACCCCATGCACGCTTCGTGTGGGCTGGACGGGCCTTGGAAAGGGCGGGATCTTCTGGCACATCCTTGTTTGTGAGGGCTGTCTTCACTTCCCCCTCCTATTTCTTTCCCCCTTCATGTGCTCCGCTGGCTGCCGCATAGAAAATGGCTGCCTGTTCCATTTCACCTCGAAGCTAGCAGCCACTTTTATCCCCACTTTAGCCGCCATGGTGACATCACCAGATAATGGGACGTCCGGTGCTCGACGCAGGCGCCGCAAGAAAGTTCAGAATCCTCCTGTTCCTAGGCCGTCGCCCAGGCCCGTCATGCCAACGCTAAGTTCCTCTAGCAGCGAGGAGACAGATAAGGAGTCCAGCGGTAGCCCACGCCGTCCGTTTCCGCAGGTGAAGGTTCCAGAGTTTCCGGTTTCAAGCCGACCGCGGGGACAAAAGAAGCGGGTGCGCGACGCAGAGACGCCGGAGCCAAGGCGCCGACGAACGCAGAAGGCGCGGAAAGCTTACACTGTCAAGGAAAAGCTTCACTGGGTCAAGATGCTTGACGTGCAGCCCCCTATGAGCGTCCGGGGTCTGGCAAGGCTCGCCAAAGTCCAGCCGAAGCAGATCTGCGGCTTGAAGGAGCAGCTCGACAAAGCGGCAGGGTGTCGCCAACGTCTCACTGGTGCGGGACGAAAGCCCAAGTACCCCGATATGGAGGTTGCGGTCTACCGCAGGTTCCAGTTGCACCGTAGGAGAGGCCTGCCGATTTCCATGAGTTTGCTGCAGAGTTGGGCGGCGACCTACATGAAGCATCGCCACCCCCAGGCGAAGTGGTGTTCGTCCCACCGTTGGACAAAGCGGTTCCGCAGGCGGTGGTCACTGGTGCAGCGCGTGAAGACAAAGATTGGGTAGAAGCTCGCTGCAGGTACCTTGACCTCGGCCTACCCGATGTTTTCAGATGTCAAATCGTACCATATCCACCTGGCCTGACACCCCCTTATCCCGTGCGATGCAGATTGCAAGCAGAGGTGCGAGGCCTTCTGGGAATTCGTGAGGCAGATGCGCGTGCTCAACTCCTACCCCTTCAACCTGATCGTGAACGCGGATCAGACACCCGTGTTCCTTGAGATGCCTGCCGAGCGCACCCTCGAGATGAAAGGCGCTCGGACTGTGCACGTGCGCACCGCGGGGTACGAGAAGCAGCGCGCCACGGTCATGCTGGCGGTGACCGCGGGCGGCTTGAAGCTCCCTCCGTATGTGGTCTTCAAGCGGAAGACCTTGCCGAAGATCCCCATACCCCGAGGTGAGTTGTGACTTACCGGATGCTATGCCAAAGTTTGGTGAAGGAATTCCACCGCTAATGTTTCTTTTTTGTTGTGCAGGTGTTGTCGTGCGAGCCCAGGAAAAGGGCTGGATGGACGAGAACCTTGTCCAAGACTAGACAACGAAGGTTCTCGTTCCTTTCCTGAAGCCGCACCGCGAAGAGGAAAGGCAGCGCAAGGATGCGCTCCTCATCCTCGACTCCTACTGAGGGCACACCACGGAAGCAGTCGGCCAGACGATGAAGCTGTTTAAGCTGACGCGCGCGGTGATCCCTGGCGGTTGCACCTCGCTGGTGTAGCCCTTGGACGTTTCGGTGAACCGCAGCTTCAAAGCCGGGGTTCGCCACCGCTACTCCACGTGGTCCCAGGATGAGGGGATTGACTCATTCACCCCTGCAGGTGAGCACGTAAGTTGTACCCGTTTCACAGTGTGCCTTGACCGCGTGGTGACTCATGTCTGCCCCTACCCATGACATTTCCCGCAGGGAATTTGAAGAAACCTCCCCCGGAGAAGGTTTTCTGCTGGATTGCGTAGGCATGGGCCAACGTCCCAGAAGATTTGATCAAGAAAGCATTTGTAACCTGCGGCATCTCCACCGCCGTTGACGGGAGCGAGGATCATCTGATCCTCGCTCACCTCCGCGATAAGGTGGGCGTGGAGGTGCTGGAGGATGTGTGCAAGGAGGAGCTCGAAGAGCTCATCCCCAACCCCTTCTACCCTGACCCTGCTGCCCCTTCCAGCAAGGACAGGGATGCTGCCTCCTCTCCATCTAAGGAGGAGGAGACGACGGAGGAGGAGGAGGTGGAGGAGGAGGAGGAAGAGGAGGAGGAGGAGGAGGAGGAGGAGGAGGAGGAGGAGGAGGAGGAGGAGGAGGAGGAGGAGGGGGGGGACGAGGAGGAGGATGAGGAGGGTGAGGAGGGTGAGGAGGAAGGCAGTGCGGAGGTGGAGGGTGGAGTGGGTGAGGAGGAGGATGGCGATGAGTGGTGGGCAGAAGGGCGATATGATGGGGAGGAGGCAGAGATCTGGGTTGCTGGCCAGGATTAGATTGATAATGGGCATATGCATGAGCGTCCATGGGTGTGATGGCATATGACCATTTTCTATTGCATTCGCTGAAAATACGCCCTTTTCTAGGATGTGGGGGATCTTATAATGTCATGAGCCATTTAGGGGGGTATAACTCGGTTATACTCAAATAGAGTACCCACCCCCCCCGTATTATAGACCCGGGGGTCTACAACTGGAGGGGGTCTTATATACGGGGGTTTACGGTAGGTCAGGGTTGACGTGTTAAAAAAGTGGGACTCCAATATTGACCCTAGTTTCCTTTATTTTTTATTTGTACTGTTTTGTGTGTTAGAGAATGAAGATTGTGCCAGAATGGGGTAGACAACAACAACCCATACCCTCTACACGCAACCCAACTAAACCTAACAAAGCACTCCAACAACCTGTACAAGTGTACATTGACACACCCCATAGGCTAGGTGAAGGGCAGTGCCAAGGTGATGAGAAACAACTCAGAGCTGCACTACAGTAATCCCCCGTAAGACTTCCTTGAAATAGAAAACCCTCAGGTAGCTAACACGAGGGGGAGGGGAGGGGGGGGGGGCTGTACTAAGCCTCGAATTCGAGGAATGATGGGTGCATGCGGAAATGAGCGGGAAGGCGAAGGCGGTATGCAACTGGAGCAAGTGCGCTCGATGACAAATGGACCAATGGAACGTGGACGAAGATTGTTGTCCTGCGGCAGTTGGAGGTTGCGGCTATCCAAAAGGACACGGCTGCCGACTGCAAACGACACCTCACGACGACTACGGTTGGTGGTGCGTGCCATGCCTGCATTTGCGAGCTCAAGGTGCTTCCTCATGTGACCGTGAATGAAGGTGAGATCTGGTGGAAATTGTCAACACGTGGGACTGTGGGTGTGAGATTGACACGAGAGGGGACATTAGGGTGCTGACTGTACAGTGCGAAATTTGGTGACATGCCTGTGGCGGAATGATGCGAGTTGTTGTAAGCGAACTCGGCCATGCTCAGCTTCTTGTCCCATGCTGCTACGTCATGCATCGTGATGATGCGAAGAATCTATTCCAATGTCTGGTTCACGCACTCTGTCTATCCGCCTGTCTCGAGATGGTACGTTGAAGACATGGCTAAGCGAGTCTAAAAAGTGCAAAAAGCTGCTTCCAGAACTTCAAGGTAAAACGAGTGTCGCGGTCGGAAATGATGGAATCCAGAGCCCCGTGCAGTCGGACTCTGTTATCTACGAACAGCGCCGCAACTTCCTCTGCCGTGACTTTGCCATGCAGGGGGATGAAGTGCGCTGCTCGAGAGAACTTGTTTACTACCACGAAGATGGCGTCGTGACCCCTAACTGTGTGCGATAAAGCCATGATGAAATCTATCGTAACTACCTGCCAAGGACGGTCGGGTGGTGGAATCGGCTGCAAAAGTCCTGCTTTGCGCTGGCGAGAAGACTTCATACATTGCACGAGCGAATGTGATCCTCTACGTCTGCCGCAAGCCCTGGCCTAAAGTACGTGCGACTAAGCGTCTTAACCGTCTTATCTACTCCGAAGTGACATGCACTAACTACGTCGTGTGCCTTGGAAAGAAGGAGCTGTCGAAGAGGGAGGTAGGCTGGAACCCGAATTCGTGCTGTACCCTTCCGTATGTATGCACTACCCTACACCTCTGCTTCTACGGGGGGGTAGTGGTATGAAGAAGGGATCAACGGTGTAACTGTGCTCGAAGAGTGCTGCGAGAATTGGATGGCCTGCAGTGACTGTGAGGCTAGCGAGCTGGTAACTAGGACGAGTGAGCGGATCTGTTGGGTTGTGAACGCCTGGCTTGTACTCTATCCAGCAGTGAAAATTTTCCTCCATGAACTCCATCCATCTAGCCAGGCGACGACTCAAATGCGGCTGCAACTTGAGAAGGCGAAGCGAGGAATGGTGTGTGTGTATAACACTATCTGCTGTTAACGGGAATGGAGGTGGCCCTGCCCTCGCTTGGGCGACGCTGACGTCCTGGTCGGATGCATGGGAGAAGCAGCCGACTGTTCACGGTAAGAGAGCTGCTCGACAGGCTTTGTCGAGCTGCAGGGAATCACTGTAGTGTTGCCGTCGACCTGGGGTGCTCGACGGCCTTCTTTTGCGGGGCAGATCGACAAGTTGGTGGTCGACCTGCACAGGACTATAGCGGAGCTGGAGCCGCCGACTAGGGCAGCTCGACGACTGCAGACCAAGCTGGTCGACGGGTGGGCCGTCGATCAGGAGGAGCAGTTCGACGGGGAGGTCGACAGAGCAGCCCGACGACCTAACAAGTGAGCAGCGGTCGACGAGGGGAGCTCGGCAATAACAGCTGACAGTGCTGGTCAACGGAGGGGTCCGTCGACCAGGGTGTTGCTCGACGGGAGCTGTGGTCGACCAGAGGCACTTGGTGGTCGACTAGAGCACTTAGTGGTCGACCAGAGACACCTAGTGGTCGACCAGAGGCACCTAGTGGTCGACCAGAGCACATGGTGGTGTCCAGGTCGACCAGGTAACCTGCTCGACGAGTTCTGTGGAGGCACGCGAACGTCGTCAAGGTCGCAGTGACGAAGGCGACTTCGGGCTGGTATCCTGAAGTTGATGTGGCTCGTCAGGCGCAGACAACAGCCGGCGGATGCACAGCAATGCAAGTCGGGCCGATCGTCTGCGCGCACCTACGAGCATGCACACTGCTGTCTCATACGGGGCAACTCTGCACAGCCACTCTGCTGCAGCGTTGGCACGCCGTCGACCTACTCTGCTGGCAGGTCGCCCTTTTGCACTGCTGGCACGACTCCTCTACGCAACGCTGGCAGGCGGTCGACCAAGCTGTGCGGGCGGTCGACCAGGCTAGCCGCAGAGTTGCTAGGTGCCTGATGTAGTCATTTCCGTCATTCCTTGTTGAATTATTCTGCAATACAACCTAAGCCTAGTAAAGCTCTTGCCAATTTCTCCTGTGAACGTGCAGCTAAGGAACTAAGCAAAGTTTTGATTACTCCTAGTAGTTCGTGCCAACCCCCACTTGTAGTTTAGCTCACTACCTTGTCGAGTAAATCACCGCATGGTGCGATAAGCGTGGACGGCCCAACAAATTACATTCAGATAGAAACCTACTTTTGCACCTACTAAGTCGTTCGTAGGCCGGTAGCCGCGTTAGTCGCCATGGTCGACCCCGTAGCTAATGCAGGAGTAGCGGACACCTTGGAGGCACACTTGGCTGATGCGCGGAAACGCACTGAGGACGGCGAGTACGGGACGATTCTCTGGGCTATCGTCGAGTTTGGCATCCGGGCGCAGTGGGCGACGGAGCACCCTTTCGTCCTGCATCTCCTCGACCGGTATGAAACGAAGGTGGCGTCGACGACGAGGTCGACGGTGGTGCACGTTTCAGCGGCAATGATGGCACGAAGCAGAGAGGGGTGATCAAGGTCGACGGTGGCGTCGACACGAGTCAGGCGCGAGTGCAGCGGTCCACGGCGACTGCAGGCAGCTTGCGTGCCAACGTCGATGGTCAACATCGCTCTCCTCTACGAAGCGGTGGAGGGCTCTCGGCGACAACGCACGTAACGGCAGGCGGGATCGCACCGGCATATGGCTACTTCAAGTTTTCGCCGGACCAGATCACCGTCCCACCTTTACAAGGTCGACCGGGGAGGTGCTCGGTCGAGCACGCTACACCAGACGAGTCCTATGCACCGACCTTCGCCCCTGCTTGACACGGTCATCGTCGATCGAGGTGGTGGCTCTGCGGACGATCGTCTCGGCGGCAAAGTCAGCCCCTGATCGGTTGCATGCAAGGCTCACGCACGTCAGCGTCGACTGGATCAAGAGCCCGGCAAAGCACAAAGTTGCTACTGGGCTCGACATCAAGCCGTCGTCCGGATCAGACCCGTGCGTCTCGTGTGTCGGAGGAAATCTGAGCTGGTGCGGCACACCTTCCCTGACAAGGGCTCGGACGTTGAGGAGGCACTGGCTGTTGTGCACATTAACTTGTGCGGGCCATTTCGGGTGGCTGATTCGTGTGGGCAATGCCGGTCGCCAAGAAGAGCGACGTGCTGCGGGAGTTCCTAAAGTGGCTGGTGTTGGTGGAACGGCAAGCAAAGAAGTCGGTGCTGATGCTCCGCTCAGACCGGGGAGGGGAGTTTTTTGGGAAGGAGTTCACCGACTTCGTCGACGGGAAGGGCATCATCCACGACCTGACGTGCCCTTCACACTCCGCAACAGAATGGCATGGCTGAGCGGGAGATGCGCACGGCCATCGAGTCTGCAAAGACAATGCTGCTGCACATGGGCGTGCAGCGCCACTAGTGGCACCTCGCTCTACGACATACCATCTGGGTGCGCGACTGCTTGGAGCGGTCGATGATACCGCTGGGGACGACGCCGTACCAGCTGCTGACCGGGAAGATGCCCGACCTCACGCTGGCGCGGGTGTGGGGCTGCATGGTGCAGTTCATGGTTCCCTAGCAGCAGCGCGGTGGGAAGCTGGCGCCAAAGGCTCATTGGGGGCTTCACCTGGGCGTGTCGCCGGAGAGTAAGGGCTGGGAGGTGCTCGACCTGACCGACAACAAGGTGGTCACGTCAGTCGAGGTGATCTTCTACGAGACGCTGTCGCTGGAGGTGTGGAAGGCAAAGAATGGGCCGGCGTCGGGGCGGACGAAGGCACACCCGCCGATGGACACCTCGACGGCGACAGTCTTGTTGATCGCCGAGGTCGACGAGCCTGCAGATAAGAATATTGTGGAAGTTCTTCCTCCTCCCCCTGTCCTTGCTCCTCCCATCCCCATCGCAGACCGGCCTACGTCGACACCTGTGTCGGCCACTGGCGATGAGGGGAGCCTTGAGGCGTCGCCTGTGGCACTGGCCAGTGGCATCGCCATTGGCCAACAAGGCGCTAAGCTCGTCGACCAGGACGGGAAGCCGTCGACGACAGGGGAGCAGCAGACAGGGGGGCTGGTCGAATAGGAGGCAGCAGTAGGGGTGCAGTTGACAGGGGGGCAGTAGACGGGGCAGACGACAGGGGAGTTGATGAAGTCAGCAGGAGGTGAGCAGCCAGTCGAAGGGTCGAAGCAGCTGGTCGGCAACGAGGATGTCGACGAGGAAGGGGAACGGTCGGCAAGAGAAGACTCCACCAACAGTGATGTGGTGGAGGTTCCAGTCGAGAAGCCTAAGCTATGACGCACAGGTCGAACTCGGAAGCTGCCGGAGCGGCTGGTCTTCCACTCCTGACTGCCACCAGCTGCCTTCACCACGGTGTATGACGACGTCGACGATTACCTGATCTACGACGACGCCGAAGATGACGTTGACCTGCCGGAGCTCGACCCCGACGTGCATGCCGACCCCGAACACCGCTAGGACATCGCCACGATGATGGTGAAGGAGGCGCTGGCGAGCTGGAAGGGCGAGGCGGTGAAGGCCGCCATGGACGAGGAGATCCGCAGCCTCATCGGCATGGGCAATTGGGAGCTGGTCGAACACCCATGCGGGGTGAACATCATGAAGAACCGGTGGGTGCTGACGAGCAAGTATCGTATCGACGCCGTCGAGCGCGAGAAGGCGAGGCTGGTCATGAAGAGCTTCACGAAGGTGTACGGCGCCGACTACGACGAGACGTACTCGCCAGTGAGCAGTTACGTTACGCTAAGGATATTCCTCAACATCGTCGCCGTCCTCGACCTCAACCTGATGCAGCTCGACATGAAGAACGCTTTGCTGCAGAGTAAGCTCGACCGGGTGCTGTACACGTACCAGCTGGACTACCTCGACGATGGGACCAACCGGGTGTGTAAGCTGCTGAAGAGCCTCTACTAGCTAAAACAGTCGCCGCTGCTGTGGTATAGGGCTCTCGACGGTGTGCTGCTGGGCGCGGGCTGGAAGAAGAGCCAGGTCGACATGGCCCTCTACTTCAAGGCCGGCGATGTCCGAGTGACCTGCTAGGATAGACGGGAAGCCAGGGGGTGACGCGGGGCGAGGCCGCCGACTCGAGGCTGCCGTGCCCTCCACAGGAGTGACCTCAACGCCCACAACCCCTACACCCCCAGAGCCGACACCAGCAGCTCCTGCAGCCCCAGTACCCTCACCCTCTGCAACTGCACCTCCCACACCCCCAGACACGATAGGGACTGGACGCTGCGGGGGGGACGACTGCGGAGTGACGTGCGACACACCTGATGGGGCAGGACGCGAAGCGGGGGGGGGGGGGCTACCGGGGCGACTGGGGGGGGCTCAAAGGTGAGGAACAGCGGGGGGGAAAATGTCTCATTACCTCGGTGGGGGCGACTCCTGTCGTAACAGACAGACTCGTCGAACATGACGTCCTGAGAGGCGAAGAACTGGTAGGTGACTGGGTCGTAGAACACCTAGCCGGAGGCGTCCAAAGGGAAGCCAAGAAAGACGCAGGCACGAGTGCGCGGAGACAACTTGTTCGCGCCAGAGGCGCGAACGTGAGCTAGAGAACCCCAGACACGGAAACCAGCTGCTACGCCCAGAGAACCTGTCCAAAGGGAGACCGGCGTCACCCGTGGCCGTGCGTCACTGGGCCACAGGTTCAGCTGGTGCGCGATGTAGCGGACTGCCTGAGGCCACAAGAACTGAGGGGCACCGGCATGGCTCATGGAGGTCCGGGCAACCTCCATGACCAGGCCGATGCGTCGCTCGGCTACCCCGTTCTGCTGCGGCAAGGCTGGTAGCGTGTAAGACTGGATGATCCCCCGACCCTGACAGAACGTCTCCAGGCGAGTGGACGAAAACTCACCATCACGGTC
Organism: Closterium sp. Naga37s-1; assembly: GCA_947471745.1. Classification (NCBI taxonomy): domain Eukaryota; kingdom Viridiplantae; phylum Streptophyta; class Zygnematophyceae; order Desmidiales; family Closteriaceae; genus Closterium; species Closterium sp. Naga37s-1. Next base: position 1,968,372 of record CANJKZ010000166.1, read on the forward strand.
CGAGTGTAGGCGAAGCCCACACAGGCCCTGGGCGCCACCCCACACTAGTAGCCACGGCTCGAGGACGGTAGGCACGTCGGCCTTCCGTCGCAAGGGGAAAATCGTGGTGTAGCGGGAGTAGTCGTCCACCACAATCAAGAAGTAACGCTCCTGACGTGGCCCAAGGACCGGGGAGGGGCCCCAGACGTCCAAGTGCAGGGTCTGGAAGGGAGCCGTGGTGGGGGGGAACGAGGAGGAGTGAGAGGCAGAGTGCTGCCGACCCTCGACGCAAGGAGTGCATAGCGGCGCAGGCGAGCGGGTTAGCGGTGCAAGCGACTCTGTGAGACCTGTGACCTAGACGGTGGTGCTAGAGGACTGACGGGTGGGTGAGGGACCGACAGTCACACGACACAGCAGCTACCTGACCTGACCTGACCAAGTGTGGTGGGACCTAGTGTGTAGTGAGTACAGACCAGAGCCCGGCTCCCTGTGAAAAGTGGCCAGAGGGGCCCCAGTGGTACCGACTGTGTAGGAGGCAATAGGCTCGTTGACTGGGAAAGTAGTGACTACACTTAGGTCGTGGAGGTGACTGACACCCACCAGGTTCCTGGAGAACGAGGGGGTGTAGTAACCTGTGAGGAACCCAGAGGGAGCCGCCGGACACGGGAGAGTGGTGGTGCTGCGGGCAACTACAGGTCCCACAGAGGGGTCAGCCAAGGCGACAGTGACTGGAGTGCGCAGTGGTGTGAGGTCAGTACAGTCGCGAAAGAAACAGCTGGACGCTCCAGAGTCTAGGGTGAAGGAAAGTTGTGCAGTCTGTGAGGTCGCACCCGAACCAGCTAAAAAGGCCGGTGCTAGACTAGTGGTAGCTGCAGCTCCTACGCAAAGACCCTCAGAGGCGCCTGGACTGGAAACAACACACGCACCAAGACTGGAAACGCATGTCTCTACTCGTGCAGCAGGAAATGGTCCTAGAACAGGTAGGTGAGACTCAGCAGGTGCAGCAGTGCGCTGGCAAAGTCACGAGGGCCAGTGCGGAGTAATAGCGTGAGGACCAAAACGCTCACGGTGGAGGTCGTCGAGTTGACGGTAGCAGCTGGACGCAGAGTGGTCAGGACTCCAGCAGGTAGTGCCAGCACCAGGGCCTGTCAGGGCCCGGTACCCGCAGGGGCCGACGTCTCGCCCACTGCTAGCTGAGCCACTACTGGGGGCTCCACACTTTGGACCCACAGGTCCTCAGTGCCGGGAGTGTTGCGGCTGGCCTCACTGCTGTAGAACTCTAGTACACCCCATGTGAGTAGCTAGAAACGGGGGTGGTTCTGGCAAGTGGGCCTAAACTGCTGCTGGCGGTAGGCTATGCTGCTGCTGGTTCCACTAGGGGCAGCCTAAACTGCTACTGGTTTTGCTGGGGGCAGCCTAAGCTGCTGTTGGTGCGCTGGGGGCAGCCTATGCTGCTGCTGGTTCTGCTGGGGTCAGCCTAAGTTGCTGTTGGTGCGCTAGCGGTAGCCTAAACTGTTGCTGGAGCGCTGGCGATAGCGCTGTTGCTCGGGCGCTGGGGGCAGCCTATGCTGCTGCTGGTTCTGCTGGGGGCAGCCTAAGCTGCTAATGGTGCGCTGGCGGAAGCCTAAGCTGCTTCTCGAGCGCTGGGGCAGCCTATGCTGCTTCTGGTTTTGCTGGGGGCAGCCTAAACTGCTGCTACTGGTGCTGCTGGTGGCGGGTTTTAGCTCTTGAGGCGGAGGATTCAGGTCGTGGGGGGCAGCTCTGGCTGGTACAAGTGGGGCAGCGGGTGCGGCCACGTCTAACGGGTGGGGCGGCGATTACGACGGTGGGGAACGGGTGGGGCGATGGGTCGCTCGTGCACGCGGCTGCTGCTGTGCGTGCGTGCGACTAATGACGGGGCCGCGGGGCCCGCTAACGAAGGGGTCTCGGGGCCCACGGTTGAAAGTCTGCGGGGCCCACTAATGAAGGGCCGCTGGGCCCGCTAACGAAAGGCCGCGAGGCCCGGTAACTATCTGCCGCGACGGGTGACGGGTGACGGGAAACGAGCGACGGGCGACGGGAGGGGGGGGGGGGGGGGTCTACGGGCGACGGGGTCCTAAGGTAAGCGCGCTTCGGGCGGTCTAGGACGGGACGCGACTAGGTGGGCCCATAACTTAGTCGAGTGGTTTTTCCTAAGGGGAAAATCTCGCTAGGGTTAACCTAGCTCTATACCATGTCACAATGTAAAATTGACTAAAACACAAAGTACAAACAAGATATATGCACAACCTAACCCTAGTGCAAATACAAAATAACACAAGGGAGAACACCTAGACTAGAACTACACAAACTATAGAATTATAGTTTGACACTGCTCGCCGCCAGCAGCAGCATCGCGATGCTCAAGGAGCTGCTGGAGGCCGCCTTCGAGCTGTGCGACAGGCCAGCGAGGAAGCTGTGGCTGTACCAGCAGATCTACGACGACTAGCTGCGCAGGCGCTTTATCCACGAGGCGCAGACCGGGAGCATTCCGAAGAGGCCAGTCTCGATTGATGCCTACGCCGAGCTGACATTTGACGATGAGGAGGTGCATGAGCGCGAGGAGGAGTATTGGCATAAGGTTGGCTCGCTGCAGTTCGCGGCGACGACGACAAGGCCGGACATCGCCTTCGCCTGCAGCGAGCTAGGGAGCGGCCTCATGGTGAGGAGCGACCAGCACTGGCGCGAGGTTGACCGCTGCATCGCCTACCTCGCCGACACCTGCGACATCGCCCTTGAGTTCAGCGGTGGACCAGAGTCGCTGGAGCTGATCGGCTACGTGGACGCCGATGACGCGGACGATAAGCAGAACCGGACTAGCACGAGCGGCTACGTGTTCCGTCTTCGGAGGGGCCGCGGTCTCCTGGTCGAGCCAACGCATCAAGTGCGCGACGCCCTTCTCGACCAAGTTGGAGTATGTTGCGGCCACGGACGCCGGCAAGGAGGGGCGTCGACTTCGTTTCCTCCTTGCAGAATTCAAGCTGCTTGACGTTGAGAACCGACCACCTTCCGCGTGGACAACAAGTCGGCCATCACGGTCTCTGAGGGCTTGGGGCTGACGGGCAACCTGGAGCACATGGAGCGAAACTACTCCTGGCTGCAGCACATGGTGAGGCACGGGAAGTTCATGCTGAAGTACATCCCGACCACCGAGCAGCCGGCCGATTTCACGACGAAGGCGTTGCATTTAGCCGGTTTTCACCCAGTGCTCTGTCACCGACGGCGGGGTCTATCGACCAGGGTGTTGCTCGACGGGAGCTGTGGTCGACTAGAGGCACTTGGTGGTCGACCAGAGCACTTGGTGGTTGACTTGAGACACCTGGTGGTCGACCAGAGGCACCTGGTGGTTGACAAGAGCACCTGATGGTGTCCAGGTCGACCAGGTAACTTGCTCGACGAGTTCTGCGGATTCACGTGAACGTCGCCGAGGTCGTAGTGATGAATGCGATTTCGGGCTGGTATCCCGAAGTCGATGTGGTTCGTCAGGCGCAGACAATACCCGATGGATGCACAGCAATGCAAGTCGGGCCAATCGTCTGCGCGCACCTGCGAGCGTGCGCACTGCTGTCTCCTACGGGGCAACCCTGGACAACCGCTCTGGTGCAGCGTTGGCACGTCTTCGACCTGCTCTGTTGGCAGGTCACCCTTCTGCAGTGCTGGCGCGGCTCCTCTACGCAACGCTGGTAGGCGGTCGGCTGTGCTGGCGGTCGACCGGGCTAGATGCAGAGTTGCTAGGTGCCTGATGTTGTCATTTCTGTTATTCCTTGTTGAATTATTTCGCAATACAACCTTTGCCTAGTGAAACTCTTGCTGATTGATCCCATGAACGTGCAAGCGCTAAAGAACTTAGCAAAGCTACGATCACTCCTAGTAGTTCGTGCCAACCCCCCCCCCCCCCCGCGTAGTCTAGCTTACTACCTTGTAGAGTGAATCTCCGTATCTGCCCCCTCTAGGCAGCACCTCCACACCTTTTACGCATGGATTATCGCAAGCGCCTCCTTGTCGCGAATGGGATTGTTAAGCTCCATTCCCCTCAGCTTACACGACTCATACGCGATTGGCTGCAACCCGCGGCCCTGGTCCTAAAGAACTACTGCTCTTATGGCCTGGTCTGAAGTGTTGGTCACTACAACGTACGGGCGAGTGGGATCTAGATACGATATTGTCGGTGAAGACGTGAGCGACTGCTTCATCTGCTCGAACGCCCGCTGCTGCACTGGAAACCAAACGTACTCTACGCCATTCCGAAGTAGGTCGGTGAGTGGACAAGCGATGGAAGCGTAACCCCTGAACGAAACGAAGGTAGAAGTTCGCAAACCCGAGAAAGCTCTGCAACTCCTTGACTTAGGTTGGTGCCACCCAATCCCGTACACATGAGATCTTCTCCGGTTGGTCCTAATGCCACTAGCGCGTACAACGTGACCTAGAAACTCGACCTCGGGGACGAAGAATTCACATTTCGACTGCTTTGCGTACAACTGCTCCTTCCGCGACCTCCAACTAACAGGTCCTCCCCCAACTACGCAGATGTATCGTCCCATAGATGAGGAATCCTCCTTCTCAGAGGCCCACGTAGCATCGGTAAAGCAAGTGAGAAACAGCTTGCCTTCTCCAAGCCGCTCCCCCTTCTCTTTCAGCACCTCAACCCCTTCCTGCTTCACCTGTGCAGATGCGGAGTAATGAACTCCAATGCTTGGGAGAGAGTTCAGGTACTTCACCACACGCTCAGCTGCATCCACCTGCTCTTCCGAGGGATTCTGCACAACCCTAGCAAGCTGCCCAACAGAGAAAGAGATGCCGGGCCTCGTGTGAACCGCTGCATACAAGAGGCTGCCTACCAAGGACTGAAATTGCTGCTGCTCCTCGGCTTCAACCCCTTCATCCTCTGCAGCCTTCATAAGCTTGAATTCTGCTGTCATGGGAGTTGCAACCTTGCGCTCATTCTCAATCCCATACTTCTCCCCCAGCTCCTTGATAATCTTCTCCTGGTGCAGCTTCAACCACCTGTGATCTGGATCCCTCTCCACGTGCATCCCGAGGTAGTACTTTACCTCCCCAAGGTTCTTGCACTTGAAGTTCTCCATCAGCTGCTGCTGCACATTCTGGATCTCCTTCATGCTGCTGCTTAAGAGAAGAATATCGTCCACATAGACGAGAAACAGCACCAGATTCTCCCCCTCCCCCTTGAGAAAGAGGCTCTCATCACAGCTGCTGGTCCTGAATCCAATCTGCTCTAAAACAGCTGCCAACTTCTGGTACCATCAGCGTAGCGCCTGCTTCAAGCCGTAGATGGATTTTTTCAGCTTGCACACCCTGCACGTACCATCCTCATAACCAGACGGCTGGGTCATGTACACATCCTCCTCTAAAATCCCATTGAGGAATGCCGTTGATATATCCATCTGAATGATGAATTTCCCACTAATGGCTGCATCTGCCAACAAGACACAGAGGGTAGGGGGTTTGGCAGTGGGAGCAAAGATCTCATTGAAGTCCTGCTTCTCCTTCTGCAAAAACCCTTTAGCCACCAGCCTACTCTTGTAAATGGTGACCTGTCCCTTGTCATCGGTCTTGATCCTTAGCACCCACTTGCACTGTACGGCTTTCTTCCCCTCAGGCAACACCACCAGATCCCATGTCCCATTCTCTAGCAGGCTCTGGTACTCAGCATCCGTTGAAATCCACCACTTCTCCCTATCTGGTCCAGCTAATGCCTCCTCCATGCTAGCTGGTTCCTCTGGTGCAGGGGCAAGAAAGTAGTAGGCAGGTTCATCCTCCTCATCCGGGTCATAGCCATGCGGTAGAATCAGCAATGCCTCCTCGGTCCCAAGCTGCTGCTCCACTAAACCTGATCCTGCAGTCAGCTTCTTAGTAGCCATACGGGTACGTCCTGGCCTGGAGACGGGTGTCTCCCATCCCCTCATAACGACACCCTTCGGCATCTTAGTTTTTCCTTGCTGCTGCTCTCCTCCCTCGGATCCAGCAGCTCCACTAGTGCTACCGCTAGTCTCCACACCATTGGTTTCACCGGCAGGTTCCTCCTGCACCTTCTCTGCATCATCACAATCTGCAGCTACCTCCTCTCCCTCCTCCCACACACTAGGAGTCAGGTCCAGCTGCATGGTGATCTGCTCTATCTGCTGGGATACTCTGGCCTCCGGCTGTTTCTCCCAGCTCCCATACATCATGCCCTCAACAAGATTCACATCCCTGCTGTCAAACAATACACCCTTGGATGGTTCCCACAGCAGCCATCCCTTGCTCTCAGCAGCCAGCCCCAAATGCACACACCAGATTGCACTCGCCCCCAACTTACTTTGATACCTCTTGGGGACGTGGGCGACTGCCATGCAACCGAACACCCTCAGCATGTCCACTGGCGGCTTCCTCCCAAGCCACCTCTCCAACGGCACCCACGAGTCATCACCAACCTTAGTGAGCACCCTGTTCCTGGCCACGGTAGCGTGCCGGACAGCATGGGGCCACATCAAGTTGCCCAGCCCAGATTCTATGAGCAGTGCCCTAGCCGTCTCCAGAATTGTCCGGTTCGTCCGTTCTGCTACACCGTTAGACTGTGGGGTGTAAGCCGTGGTCAGCTCCCTCTGGATGCTCTGCTTCTTGAGCCAGGCCGTCATCTCAGCTCCAAGGAACTCACCACCCTGATCTGTCCTAATCCCCTTCACCATACACTTCGCTTGCTTCTCCATGAATCGCAGCCAATCTTCCCGTATCGTAGAGGCAGCGTGGTCCTTCTGCTTCAGCGGATATGCCCACATAAGCCTGCTCCAATCATCCACTATGGTCAGAAAGTACCGCTCCCCCTTGTGCCCCTGAACCGGCAGCGTCCCCACCAAGTCCACGTGGACCAACTCTAAAGGCTTCTTGCTCCCGCCAGTCACACTATGGAAGGGGAAACGTGTGAATTTGGATAGCAAGCATATTTCACAATTCTCATCAGGTGGCTGGCCATTCAGCTTCAGACCCTTGACAACCCCATCCTTCTCCAGCTGCTTTAGCAAAGGCATTGCTACATGCCCCAAGCGTCGGTGTGCCGTTGCCCAATCCGTCTCCCCAGATCTGGCCGACACTTTCACACCCCTCCAACGGCGTTGCACTCCCCCTGGGATGCAGACCCCTCTCCAGCATGCCCCTCACCGTGCTACGCCAATGCCGGCAGCTGCACATGGATCTGTACACGTCTCTGCTCTCGTGCAGATCCCAAAACACCCGATTGCCCAGCTGCCCCTTGTACGTGCGTGCCCCATCCGTGCTAGTGCCCACCCCAGCCTTGCCAAGCTTACGGAGGGAGATGAGGTTGGCTTTGTGATCAGGAACGAGGAGAACGTCGTGCAGCATCACCGGCTTGCAATCCGCTCCCTTAAACGCAGCTCGTCCCGCACCAGCCACCTTCAGCGCGTTTCCAGAGGCGGAGCACACCTAATTGATCGGTGCAGCGCGTATGTCGTCCAGTACGTCCTTGCGCGGCGTCATCGTCCATGCAGCGCCCGTGTCCAACACCCAATAGTTCAGAGGGTGCAGCTCTGCTCAAACCTTGGCAGAGGCGTCTTCTTGCTCCCCCTGCTCTCCAATATGGAAGAACTGGCCCGCAGTGCGCTCCTTCTTCTTCTCCGCACCGCCGTTGCTCTTCGGGTTGTTGTCGGACGAATCGGCGACCATGCTCGCGCCGTTTTTCTGGTTTTTCCGCGCGCCGCCGTCCTGATGACGATTCTGGGGGGTCCATCCATTGGGTTTCTTATAGCACAAAAACCAGGGGTGCCCCTCCTTCTCACAATACCAGCAACTCCCTTTCATTTTGCCACCAGCACCCGACTTGCCCCCACGTCCAGATTTCGCACCGCGACCCCAACCGGTACCTCCTTGTTGGTCGTTGGAGTCGTCGTCCTTATTTGCACCACGTCCAGCACCACCGAAGCCACGTCCTCTGCCACGTCGGCTCCCTTGCATCCCATAGCCGCTGCTGCCGTCGTCTCCACCCCTCAGTTGGCGGCGACGGAAGTCCTCCTCCAGAATCTTCGTCCGCACCCACTCGAGTGTCTACGATCTCTGGTTCTGTGGCAGGCTCAATCCGCTCGTGAATTGAAGCCACGATTCCGGCAGCAGCGAGAGCATCTTCAAGCACTTGGTCTACTCCGGATAGGTGGTTCCCGCGGTCGCCAACTTCGCGTAGAGGTCGCGAATCTTGTCTATGACAGGTTGAACCGGCTCTCCCTCGCTCAGGCGCAACGCGGACAGCTCCCTCTCCAGCATCAACGTTGCGACAACGGAGGTCGGGGCGTGCAGCTCCTTCAACACGGTCCACGCCTTCGGACCGCACTCAACCTCCAGCACCAGGTGCATGACTTGGTGATGCTGGTTCAGCTCCAAACTCTGCGACATCAAATAGTAGCCAGCCGAGGAGCGCTCGTCCCAATCTTCCTGCAGCGTGGGGTCACTCGGTCTGGGCTCCTCCACAATAATTAGTTTCAGCAAACCGATCTGACGAAAATACAATTGCATTTTCCAGGCCCAATCATCATAGCCCTCACCATTGAACTTCTCGACGGTGAAGTTCTTCAGCACCTCCTTGATCAGCGAGCCCTGGTTTGTTTGCGCTCCCCTTGGCGCTGAAACACCAGAATCTTGGCTGCCGCTACGATCTAGGGCTGAAGATTCACCAGCTCCTGTCGAGATGTTGCCCGCCATAGCTACCTATAATGAGGATCAGTAGAATGCAGCTATGATACCAGGTTGTTGGTGTAAGGGCCTAATAAACTTAAGCTATTAAGACTTAATCAAACTTAAAACCTCTCCTCGGGGTCACCTCCAAGGGTCCTTGGGTGCCTGGTACAAGACCAGCCCCTATCCTCGGGTCCGAGTTTGTAGAGAGAGGAGTCAAGAATGACTTAGCCAAAATAACAAGAGTACCTTGAACGTCGCGCAGCGCATCGTACAGACCGTCGATCAGACTAAGCTGAGAATTTCCTATATCGAAGCTCGCTCCAAGAGCTTTAGAATGAGCCAAGTTGCCTCGCGAAAAGTTCTGCCATCACGGAGTTATGGCTTGGACAGCGTTGGCCTAGCGTCGTAGTGCTAGCGTACTAGCGTTGACTCGGGTAGCATTCCGCCGTCGTACCGTGTAGAAACGAAATTCCAGGAAGGGAGGAATTCGCTTGAATCAAATTGGCTATACCCAGGTACAAACAGAGAAGGAATAAATAGTTCTAGCTATCAAGGACCTTGGGAATCAACCTGTGAACAACCATGGATGATCCCAAATAATTTCAAGCAACAGAACCAACCTGGCTGGACAAAACAGCAGGTGGTAGGTTGGTAAACAACCTCTGGTTCTGTTTTTCCAACCTGGGAAAACAACAACCAGGTTCAGGTCCCTAAAACAGAATCTGTTTTGTTCTTGCCCAACTAGCCAAATGCTGGTTCCGCTGGTTTCCCCTGGCCCTGTAACATGCAGATACAGACAAACAACATCCAACCTTCACCTAAATTGTACCCCTATAGTGCCTGCCCTGCTACACTATGGTTAACCAAACAAAACAGTACAATTTCGAGTTGGATAGAACTGAATCTGCGCAATCAAGTCAGCCGAACCGCAAAGCTTCCATCTTGGGTTCCTTTGCGAGCTCGTCCTTTCTGCTTGTACTATTCATAGCGCGTACAATGTTGTGCCGAAGCGTACAATGCTTGAGCACCTGCAAATGCTTCAAGCAGAAATTGCGAAAGCAAACAAATACACGAACATTCCATTCACACGCAAATGCATTTGCACACGCATACTCGTACAAACAGACGGCAGGATGTCGTGCAATGTGAATTTGCACCCAACATTTAGCAACCAGGCGGTGCTCAAGGATGTGTCACCATACTACATCCTCTTCGGGAAGCAGCCAATTTTGCAAGTAGATGCACCGCGCCGGCTAACGGGCAGTGTGGCGGCAAGAACCGCGAAGAAATGGGGGCACTGGCGGATGCAAGGGCCACATACCTGAAGAAGATGCTGCCAGTGGCCATGGAGAGCTTGAAGGTGGCTCAGCTGAGGGGCATCATCGTTACAAGCAGAGGCAGCTAGGGAAGATGCAAGGAAAGACGTCGGGCATAGAGGAGAGACAGGAGTTGTACGTGCGCCGTGTGAAGAGGGACGATTGGAGATTGGGTTTGTCACAGCAGTGATGGAGCGTGAAAGAGGTGCGGGAGTCTATGGAGCTTGTGCTAGAGGATGAGAAAGGCAAGCGGGTAAGGGACCACGTGACCAACGTGGCGAGAGCAAGAAGGAACAAGAACACCATAGCCTACTCAGGTCCCATGACCAGGGCAAGGACGGCAGCAACTGGCCATGGGAGGGTGCAAGAGAGGGTAGGGCACGAGAGTCAGTAAGAAGGTAGCAAGGGGAAGTGAGGAGTACAAGGGAGAGAAAAATGGAAACGGAAGGTAGAGCGAGACAGAGGCAAGTGAGGTGATGACATAGGAAGGCAAGCGACCTGGATACTGAAGAGAGCAAGGAAGCAAGAGAGGCAAATGGAGGTGGGGCAAGGAGGAAGGGTTGTACGAAGGTTGTACATACTATATATTTTGTACATAATCGGGGCCAGTGAACGGCGAGGAAAGAGCTGGAAGTCAAGTGACGTTTCGTGGATAGGAAGAGCGAAATGGGAATTGACGTCTGCTGGCACGGATGGAGGAGAGGTTGCATGGAAGCCGAAAGGGATGGCCCTTACGTAAGAGTAAGTGCATTACTTACCGATATGGATGGTACCAAGAGTAAATGGATGGCAGTAAGTGCATTACTTGCCCATATGGATGGTACCAAGAGTGATTGTGTTAATTATCCATATGAATGGTATCAATAATAGATGCGTAACTTACCCATATGGACGGTATTAAAATTAAATGCGTCACTTACCCATATGGAAGGTTCCAACAGTAGGTGTGTTACTTACCCATGTATATAACACCAAGAGTAAATGATTTTCTTAACCATATGGATGGCACTAAGAGTCAGTACGTTAGTTGCCTATATGGATGGTAATAAGATAATGTGTGATACTTACACATGTGGACGGTACCAAGAGTAATTGCATTCTTTACCCAAGTGGATGGTACCAAGAGTAAGTGTGTTCCTTACCAATGTGGATATAACCAAGAATAAGTGCATTGCTTACCCACATGGATGGTACTAAGAGTAAGTACGTTGCTTATTCACGTAAATACTACTTACCCTTATGGATGGTGCAAAGAGTAAGTGCGTTACTTACTCATATAAATAATGCGGAGATTCACTCTACAACGGAGCTGGACTACGGGGGAAGGCATGGGCTGTGTTAGTGATTGCAGCGTTCCTTAGCTTTCTCACTATGCGTGTTTACAACGAGAATTGGCAAGAGGTTCACTAGCGAAAGATCGAAAGTTTTGATCTTTCAAAATGATTGAACAAGCATGGGAAAACTACATACATCAGAGCATAGCAACCCAACATGCAAGCTGGTCGACCTCTGTTGGGTGCAGATTCACATTGCACGACATCCTGTCGTCTGTTTGTACGAGTATGCGTGTGCGAATGCATTTGCGTATGAATGGTGTGTTCGTGTTTTTGTCCGCTTTCGTAATTTTCGTTTGAAACATTTGCAGGTACTCGCACATTGTGCGCTTCAGCACAACATTGTACGCCCTATGAATAGTGCAAGCAGAAAGGACGAGCTCGCAAAGGAACCCAAGATGGAAGCTTTGCGGTTCAGTTGATTTGGTTGCGCAGATTCAGTTCTATCCAACTATAAATTGTACTGTTTTGTTTGGTTGACAAAAAAGGAGCAGGGAAGGCACTATAGGGGTACAATTTAGGTGAAGGTTGGATGTTGTTTGTCTGTATCTGCATGCTACAGGGCCAGGGGAAACCAGCGGAACCAGCATTTGGCTGGTTGGGCAAAGACAAAACGGGTTCTGTTTTTAGGACCTAAACCTGGTTGTTGTTTTCCCAGGTTGGAAAAACAGAGCCAGAGGTTGTTTACCAACCAACTGTTGGGTGCAAATTCACATTGCACGACATCGTGCTGTCTGTTTGTACGAGTATGCGTGTGCGAATGCATTTGCGTATGAATGGAATGTTTCGTGTGTCTGTTTGCTTTCGCAATTTTTGCTTGAATCATTTGCCGGCACTCGTGCATTGTGCGCTTCGGCACAACATTGTACGCGCTATGAACAGTACAAGCAGAAAGGACGAGCTCGCAAAGGAACCCAAGATGGAAGCTTTGCGGTCGGCTAACTTGATTACGCAGATTCAGTTCTATCCAACTCGAAATTGTACTGTTTTGTTTGGTTCACTATAGTGTAGCAGGGCAGGCACTATAGGGGTACAATTTAGGTGAAGGTTGGATGTTGTTTGTCTGTATCTGCATGCTACAGGGCCAGGGGAAACCAGCGGAACCAGCATTTGGCTGGTTGGGCAAAGACAAAACAGGTTCTGTTTTTAGGACCTGAACCCAGTTGTTGTTTTCCCAGGTTGGAAAAACAGAACCAGAGGTTGTTTACCGACCTACCACCTGATGTTTTGTCCAGCCAGGTTGGTTCTGTTGCTTTGAATTATTTGGGATCATCCTTGGTTGTTCCCAGGTTGATTCCCAAGGTCCTTGTTAGCTATGACTATTTATTCCTTCTCTGTTTGTACCTGGATATAGTACCAGCTTCTCCCCCTCCCCCTTGCGAAAGAGACTCTCATCACAGCTGCTGGTCCTAAATCCCATCTCCTCTAAAACAGCTGCCAACTTCTGGTACCAGCAGCGTGGCGCCTGCTTTAAGCCGTAGATGGACCTTTTCAGCTTGTACCATCCTCATACCCAGGCGGCTGCGTCATGTACACATCCTCCTCAAAAATCCCATTGAGGAATGCCGTTGATATATCCATCTGAATGATGAATTTCCCACTAACGGTTGCATCTGCCAACAAGACACGGAGGGTAGGGGGTTTGGCAGTGGGAGCAAAATTCTCATTGAAGTCCTGCCTCTCCTTCTGCATAAACCCCTTAGCCACCAGCCTACTCTTGTAGATGGTGACCTTCCCTTGTCATCGGTCTTGATCCTTAGCACCCACTTGCACTGTACGGCTTTCTTCTCCTCAGGCAGTACCACCCGATCCCATGTCCCATTCTCTAGCAGGCTCTGGTACTCAGCATCCCTGGAAACTAGCCACTTCTCCCTATCTGGTCCAGCTAATGCCTCCTCCATGCTAGCTGGTTCCTCCGATGCAGGGGCAAGAAAACAGTAGGCAAGTTCATCCTCCTCATCCGGGTCTCCATGCGGTAGAATCAACAATGCCTCCTTGGTCCCAAGCTGCTGCTCTGCTACATCAGCTCCTGCAGTCAGCTTCTTGGTAGCCATACGGGTACGTCCTGGCCTGGAGACGGGTGTCTCCCATCCCTTCATAACGACACCCTTCGGCTTCTTAGTTTTCCCCTGCTGCTGCTCTCCTCCCTCGGATCCAGTAGCTCCACTAGTGCTACCGCTAGTCTTCACACCATTGTTTTCACCAGCAGGTGCCTTCTGCACCTTCTCTCCATCACCACCCTCTGCAGCTGCCTCCTCTCCCTCCTCCCACACACTAGGAGTCAGGTCCAGCTGCATGGTGATCTGCTCCATCTGCTGGGACATCCTGGCCTCCGGCTGTTTCTCCCAGCTCCCATACATCATGCCCTCAACAAACTTCACATCCCTGCTGTCAAACAGCACACCCTTGGATGGTTCCCACAGCAGCCATCCCTTGTGCTCAGCAGCCAGCCCCAAATGCACACACCAGATTGCACTCGCCCCCAACTTACTTTGATACCTCTTGGGGACGTGGGCGACTGCCATGCAACCGAACACCCTCAGCATGTCCACTGGCGGCTTCCTCTGAAGCCACCTCTCCAACGGCACCCACGAGTCATCCCCAACCTTTGTGAGTACCCTGTTCCTAGCGATGGTAGCATGCCGAACAGCATGGGGCCACATCAAGTTGCCCAGCCCAGATTCTATGAGCAGCGCCCTAGCTGTCTCCAGAATTGTCCGGTTCGCCCGTTCTGCTACACCGTTAGACTGTGGGGTGTAAGCCGTGGTCAGCTCCCTCTGGATGCCCTGCTTCTTGAGCCAGGCCGTCATCTCAGCTCCAAGGAACTCACCACCCCGATCTGTCCTAATCCGCTTCACCACACACTCCACTTGCTTCTCCACGAATGGCAGCCAATCTTCCCGTATCGTAGAGGAATGGCGGGCGCGGAAAAGAAGGAGCGCACCGCGGGCCAGTTCGTCCATATTGGAGAGCAGGGGGAGCAAGGAGATGCCTTTCCCAAGGTTGGAGCAGAGCTGCACCCCCTGGACTAGAGGGTGTTGGACACGGGAGCTGCTTGGACGATGACGCCGCGCAAGGACCTGCTGGACGACGTACGCGCTGTACCGCTTAATGAGGTATGCTCCGCCTCTGGACACGCGCTGAAGGTGGCTGGTGTGGGACGAGCTGCGTTTAAGGGAGCGGACGGCTAGCTGGTGGTGATGCACGACGTTCTCCTCGTTCCTGATCTCAAGGCCAACCTCATCTTCCTCCGTAAGCTTGGCAAGGCTGGGGGTGAGCACTAGCACGGATGGGGCACGCACTTTCAAAACGCAGCTGGGCAATCGGGTGCTTTGGGATCTGCACGAGTGAAGGACGTGAACAGACCTGTGTGGCAGCTGCCGGCGTTGGCGTGGCATGGTGGGGGGCAGGCTGGAGAGGGGTCTGTATCCCAGGGGAAGTGCAACGCCATTGAAGGGGTAGGTGTGAAAGTATCGGCCAAATCTGGGGAGACAGATTGGGCAACGGCACACCGACACTTGGGGCATGTAGCAATGCCTTTGCTGAAGCAGCTGGAGAAGGATGAGGCTGTCAAGGGTCTGAAGCTGAATGGCCAGCCACCTGATAACAACTGTGAAATCTGCTTGCTATCCAAATTCACCCGTTTCCCCTTCCATGGTGTAACTGGCAGGAGCAAGAAGCCTTTAGAGTTGGTCGACATGGACTTGGTAGGGCCGCTGCCGGTTCAAGGGCACAAGGGGGAGCGGTTCTTTCTGACCTTGGGGATGATTGGAGCAGGCTTATGTGGGCATATCCGCTAACGCAGAAGGACCACTCCTCTACGATACGGGAAGATTGGCTGCCATTCGTGGAGAAGCAAGCGGAATGTGTGGTGAAGCGGATTAGGACAGATCGGGGTGGTGAGTTCCTTGGAGCTGAGATGACGGCCTGGCTCAAGAAGCAGGGCATCCAGAGGGAGCTGACCACGGCTTACACACCATAGTCTAACGGTGTAGCTGAACGGGCGAACCGGACAATTCTGGAGACAGCTAGGGCGCTGCTCATAGAATCTGGGCTCAGCAACTCGATGTGGCCCCATGCTCTTCGGCACACTACCATCGCTAGGAACAGGGTGCTCACTATGGTTGGGGATGACTCGTGGGTGCCGTTGGAGAGGTGGCTTGGGAGGAAGCCGCCAGTGGACATGCTGAGGGTGTTCGATTGCATGGCAGTCGCCCATGTCCCCAAGACCTACCGTAGTAAGTTGGGGGTGAGTGCAATCTGGTGTGTGCATTTGGGGGTGGCTGCTGAGAGCAAGTGATGGTTGCTGTGGGAACCATCACAGAGTGTGTTCTTTGACAGCAGGGATGTGAAGTTTGTTGAGGGCATGATGTATGGGAGCCGGGAGAAACAGCCGGACGCCATGGTGTCCCATCAGATGGAGCAGATCACCATGCAGCTGGACCTGACTCCTAGTGTGTGGGAGGAGGGAGAGGAGGCAGCTGCAGAGGGTGGTGATGGTGAGAAGGTGCAGGAGCCACCTGCTTGTGGAGAAAATGGTGTGGAGACTGGCGGTAGCACTAGTGGAGCTGCTGGATCTGAGGGAGTAGAGGAGCAGCAGGGGAAAACTAAGAAGCCGAAGGGTGTCGTTCTGAAGGGATGGGAGACACCCGTCTCCAGGCCAGGACGTACCCGTTTGGCTACTAAGAAGCTGACTGGAAGATCAGGTGTAGCGGAGCAGCAGCTTGGGACCGAGGAGGCATTGCTGATTCTACCGCATGGCTATGACCCGGATGAGGAGGATGAACCTGCCAACTGTTTTCTTGCCCCTGCCCCCAGAGTAACCTGTTGGTGTAAGGGCCTAATAAACTCAAGCTTCTAAGACTTAATCAAACTTAAAACCTCTCCTCGGGGTCACCTCCAAGGGTCCTTGGTTCCTGGTACAAGACCCAGCCCCTATCCTCGGGTCCGAGTTTGTAGAGAGAGGAGTCAAGAATGACTTATCCAAAATAGCAAGAGTACCTTGAACGTCGCGCAGTGTGTCGATTGGATTAAGCTGAGACTTTGCTATATCGAAGCTCGCTCCATGAGCTTTAAAATGAGCCAAGTCGCCTCGTGAAAAGTTCTGCCATTACGGAGTTATGGCTCGGACAGTGTTTGCCTAGGCGTTGGAGTGCTAGCGTACTAGCGTTGACTCGGGTAGCATTTCGCCGTAGCACCACGTAGAAATGAAATTCTAGGAGGGGAGGAATTCGCTTGAATCAAATTGACGATATCCAGGTACAAACAGAGAAGGAATAAACAGTTCTAGCTAGCAAGGTCATTGAGAATCAACCTGGGATTAACCAAAGATAATCCCAAATAATTCCAAGCAACAGAACCAACCTGGCTGGACAAAACAGCAGGTGGTAGGTTGGTAAACAACCTCTGGTTCTGTTTTTCCAACCTGGAAAAACAACAACCAGATTCAGGTCCTAAAAACAGAACCTGTTTTGTCTTTGCCCAACCAGCCAAATGCTGGTTCCGCTGGTTTCCCCTGGCCCTGTAGCATGCAGATACAGACCAACAACATCCAATCTTCACCTAAATTGTACCTCTATAGTGCCTGCCCTGCTACAATAGTCAACCAAACAAAACAGTACAATTTCGAGTTGGATAGAACTGAATCTGCGCAATCAAGTAAGTCGAACCGCAAAGCTTCCATCTTGGGTTCCTTTGCGAGCTCGTCCCTTCTGCTTGCACTGTTCATAGCGTGTACAATGTTGTGCCGAAGCGCACATTGCGCGAGTACCTGCAAATGCTTCGAGCGAAAATTGCGAAAGCAAACAAAAACACGAACATTCCATTCATACGCAAATGCATTCGCACACACATACTCGTACAAATAGACGGCAGGATGTCATGCAATGCGAATTTGCACCCAACACACTCCCGCTCATCCTTCCGGCTGCATCCCCATCATGCCATGCTAGTTCATGCTCATTCCACTCATGCGCACACAACGCCAATGTCGCTCATCCGCAAGTCTCTCGGTGAGGAAGTCTGCTGGCTGCTGGTGAGTCTTGATATAGATCGGATTCACCGTCCCCCTCTTCACCTCCTTACGCAGCCAGTGCCACTTGATACGCATGTGCTTGTTCAGCCCATGAAGCACAGCGTTTTTGGCCATTCCAAGAGCTCCCTTGCTATCACAAAACAGCGGCGTATCAACCTTCTGCTCCTGCCCAATCTCCTCTAACAGCCTCCTCAGCCAAATCACCTCCTTCACCCCGTGAAACATTGCCATGTACTCTGACTCCACGGAAGAGAGTGCCGTCTCCGTCTGCTTCTTTGACCTCCAACTAACAGGTCCTCCCCCAACTACATAGATGTATCCTCCCACAGATGAGGAATCCTCCTTCTCAGAGGCCCACGTAGCATCGGTAAAGCAAGTGAGAAACAGCTTGCCTTCTCCAAGCCTCTCCCCCTTCTCTTTCAGCACCTCAACCCCTTTCTGCTTCACCTGTGCAGATGCGGAGTATTGAACTCCAATGCTTGGGTGAGAGTTCAGATACTTCACCACACGCTCAGCTGCATCCACCTGCTCCTCTGATGGATTCTGCACCACCCTTGCCAGCTGCCCAACCGAGAAAGAGATGTCGGGCCTCGTGTGACCTGCTGCATACAAGAGGCTGCCCACCAAGGACTGAAATTGCTGCTGCTCCTCGGCTTCAACCCCTTTATCCTCTGCAGCCTTCACAAGCTTGAATTCTGCTGGCAGGGGAGTTGCAACCTTGCGCTCTTTCTCAATCCCATACTTCTCCCCCAGCTCCTTGATGAACTTCTCCTGGTGCAGCTTCAACCACCTGTGATCTGGATCCCTCTCTACGAGCATCCCGAGGTAGTACTTTCCCAAGGTTCTTGCACTTGAAGTTGTCCATCAGCTGTTGCTGCACATTCTGGATCTCCTTCATGCTGCTGCTGAAGAGAAGAATGTCGTCCACGTAGAATAGAAACAGCACCAGCTTCTCCCCCTCATCTTTGAGAAAGAGGCTCTCATCACAGCTGCTGGTCCTGAATCCCATCTCCTCTAAAACCAGCTGCCAACTTCGGGTACCAGCAGCGTGGCGCCTGCTTCAAGCCGTAGATGGACTTTTTCAGCTTGCACACCCTGCCTGTACCATCCTCATACCCAGGCGGCTGCGTCATGTAAACATCCTCCTCAAAAATCTCATTGAGGAATGCCGTTGATATACCCATCTGAATGATGAATTTCCCACTATCGGTTGCATCTGCCAACAAGACACGGAGGGTAGGGGGTTTGGCAGTGGGAGCAAAAATCTCATTGAAGTCCTGCTTCTCCTACATAAACCCCTTAGCCACCAGCCTACTCTTGTAGATGGCGACCTGTCCCTTGTCATCGGTCTTGATCCTTAGCACCCACTTGCACTGTACGGCTTTCTTCCCCTCAGGCAGCACCACCAAATCCCATGTCCCATTCTCTAGCAGGCTCTGGTACCCAGCATCCCTAGAAACCAGCCACTTCTCCCTATCTGGTCCAGCTAATGTCTCCTCCATGCTAGCTTGTTCCTCTGGTGCAGGGGCAAGAAAACAGTAGGCAGGTTCATCCTCCTCATCCGGGTCATAGCCATGCAGTAGAATCAGCAATGCCTCCTCTGTCCCAAGCTGCTGCTCTACTACATCAGCTCCTGCAGTCAGCTTCTTAGTAGCCATACGGGTACGTCCTGGCCTGGAGACGGGTGTCTCCCATCCCCTCATAACAACACTCTTCAGCTTTTTAGTTTTCCCCTGCTGCTGCCCTCCTCCCTCGGATCAAGCAGCTCCACTAGTGCTACCGCTATTCTCCACACTATCACCTCCACCAGCAGGTGCCTCCTGCACCTTCTCTCTATCACCACCCTCTGCAGCTGCCTCCTCTCCCTCCTCCCACACACTAGGAGTCAGGTCCAGCTGCATGGTGATCTGCTCCATCTGCTGGGACACCCTGGCCTCCGGCTGTTTCTCTCAGCTCCCATACATCATGCCCTCAACAAACTTCACATCCCTGCTGTCAAACAACACACTCTTGGATTGTTCCCACAGCAGCCATCCCTTGCTCTCAGCAGCCAGCCCCAAATGCACACACCAGATTGCACTCGCCCCCAACTTACTTCGATACTTCTTGGGGACGTGGGCGACTGCCATGCAACCGAACACCCTCAGCATGTCCACCGGCGGCTTCCTCCCAAGCCACCTCTCCAACGGCACCCACGAGTCATCCCCAACCTTTGTGAGTACCCTGTTCCTAGCGACGGTAGCGTGCCGAACAGCATGGGGCCACATCAAGTTGCCCAGCCCAGATTCTATGAGCAGCGCCCTAGCTGTCTCCAGAATTGTCCGGTTCGCCCGTTCTGCTACACCATTAGACTGTGGGGTGTAAGCCGTGGTCTGCTCCCTCTGGATGCCCTGCTTCTTGAGCCAGGCCGTCATCTCAGCTCCAAGGAACTAACCACCCCGATCCGTCCTAATCTGCTTCACCACACACTCCGTTTGCTTCTCCATAAATCGCAGCCAATCTTACCGTATCTTAGAGGCGGCGTGGTCCTTCTGCTTCAGCAGATATGCCCACATAAGCCTGCTCCAATCATCCACTATGGTCAGAAAGTACCGCTCCCCCTTGTGCCCCTGAACCGGCAGCGGCCCCACCAAGTCCATGTGGACCAACTCTAAAGGCTTCTTGCTCCTGCCAGTCACACTATGGAAGAGGAAACGGTTGAATTTGGATAGCAAGCATATTTGTTATCAGGTGGCTGGCCATTCAGCTTCAGACCCTTGACGACCCCATCCTTCTCCAGCAACTTCAGCAAAGACATTGCTACGTGCCCCAAGCGTCGGTGTGCCGTTGCCCAATCCGTCTCCCCAGATGTGACCGACACTTTCACACCAACCCCTCCAACAGCGTTGCAGACCCCTCTACAGCCTGCCCCTCACCGTGCCACGCCAACGCCGGCAGCTGCCACATGGATCTGTACACGTCCTTGCTCTCGTGCAGATCCCAAAGCACCCGATTGCCCAGCTGCCCCTTGTTCGTGCGTGCCCCATCCGTGCTAGTGCTCACCCCAGCCTTGCCAAGCTTACGGAGGGAGATGAGGTTGGCCTTGAGATCAGGAATGAGGAGAACGTCGTGCAGCACCACCGGCTTGCCATCCGCTCCCTTAAACGCAGCTCGTCCCGCACCAGTCACCTTGAGCGCGTGTCTGGAGGCAGAGCACACCTCATTGATCGGTGCAGCGCGTACGTCGTCCAGCAGGTTCTTGCGCGGCGTCATTATCCAAGCAGCGCCCGTGTCCAACACCCAATAGTTCAGGGGGTGCAGCTCTGCTCCAACTATGGAAGAACTGGCCCGCAGTGCGCTCCTTCTTCTTCTCCGCACCGCCGTTGCTCTTCGGGTTGTTGTCGGACGAATCGGCGACCATGCTCGCGCCGTTTTTCTGGTTCCTCCGCGCGCCACCATCCTGGTGACGATTCTGGGGGGTCCATCCATCGGGTTTCTTATAGCACAAAAACCAGGGGTGCCCCTCCTTCTCACAATACCAGCAACTCCCTTTCATTTTGCCACCAGCACCCGACTTGCCACCACGTCGAGATTTCGCACCGCGACCCCAACCGGTACCTCCTTGTTGGTCGTTGGAGTCGTCGTCCTTCACCCCTTAGTTGGCGGCGACAAAAGTCCTCCTCCAGAATCTTCGTCCGCACCCACTCGAGTGTCCACTAGCTCTGGTTCTGCGGCAGGCTCAATCCGCTCGCGAATTGAAGCCATGATTCCGGCAGCAGCGAGAGCATCTTCAAACACTTGGTCTGCTCCGGGTAGGTGATTCCCGCGGTCGCCAACTTCGCGTAGGAGTCGCGCATCTTGTCCAGGACAGGTTGCACCCGCTCTCCTCGCTCAGGCGCAACGCGGACAGCTCCCTCTCATGCATCAACGTTGCGACAACAGAGGTCGGGGCGTGCAGCTCCTTCAACACGGTCCACGCCTACAGACCGCATTCAACCTCCGGCAGCAGGTCCATGACGTGGTGACGCTGGTTCAGCTCCAAACTCCGCGACATCAAATAGTAGCCAGCCGAGGAGCGCTCGTCCCAATCTTCCCGCAGCGTGGGGTCACTCGGTCTAGACTCCTCCCCAATCATTAGTTTCAGCAAACCGATCTGATGGAAATACAATTGCATTTTCCAGGCCGAGTTTTCATAGCCCTCATTATTGAACTTCTCGACGGTGAAGTTCTTCAGCACCTCCTTGATCAGCGAGCCCTGATTAGTTCGCGCTCACATTGGCGCTGAAATAGCAGAATCTTGGCTGCCGCTACGATCTAGGGCTGAAGATTCACCAGCTCCTGTCGAGGTGTTGCCGGCCATAGCTACCTATAACGAGGATCACAATAACGTAGCTCTGATACCAGCTTGTTGGTGTAAGGGCCTAATAAACTCAAGCTACTAAGACTTAATTAACCTTAAAACCTCTCCTCGGGGTCACCTCCAAGGGTCCTTGGGTGCCTTGTACAAGACCAGCCCCTATCCTCGGGTCCGGGTTTGTAGAGAGAGGAGTAAAAAATGAGCCAAGTTGCCTCGCGAAAAGTTCTGCCATTACGGAGTTATTGCTCGGACAGCGTTTGCCCAGCTTTGGACTGCTAGCGTACTAGCGTTGACTCGGGTAGCATTTCGCAATTGCAACGAGTAGAAATGAAATTCCAGGAAGGGAGGAATTCGCTTGAATATAATTGAACTATACCCAGGTACAAACAGAGAAGGAATTAATAGTTCTAGCTAGCAAGGACCTTGGAAATCAACCTCGGAACAACCAGGGATGATCCCAAATAATTCCAAGCAACAGAACCAACCTGGCTGGACAAAACAGCAGGTGGTAGGTTGGTAAACAACCTCTGGTTCTGTTTTTCCAACATGAGAAAACAACAACCAGGTTCAGGTCCTAAAAACAGAGCTTAATTTGTCTTTGCCCAACCAGCCAAATGCTAGTTCCGTTGGTTTCCCCTGGCCCTGTAGCATGCAGATACAGACAATCAACATCCTACCTAAATTGTACCCCTATAGTGCCTGCCCTGCTACAATATAGTCAACCAAACAAAATAGTACAATTTTAGAGTTGGATAAAACATAGTCTGCGCAATCAATTCAACCGAACCGTAAAGCTTCCATCTTGGGTTCCTTTGCGAGCTCGTCCTTTCTGCTTACACAATGTTGTGCTGATGCGCACATCAAACAAAAATTGCGAAAGCAACCAAACACACACATTCCATTCACACCCAAATGCATTCACACACGCATACTTGTACAAACAGACGGCAGGATGTATTGCAATGTGAATTTGCACAAACACACTCCGCCTCAGCCTGCCGGCTGCATCCCCATCATTCCATGCTAGTTCAAGCTTATTCCACTCATGCGTAAACAACGCCAATGAGGCTCATCTGCTAGCCTCTTGGTGAGGAAGTCTGCTGGCTGCTGAGTGAGTCTTGATATAGATTGGATTCACCGTCCCCCTCTTCACCTCCTTACGCAGCCAGTGCCAGTTGATACGCATGTGCTTGTTCAGCCCATGAAGCACAGCATTCCTGGCCATCCCAAGAGCCCCTTTACTATCACAAAACAGCGGCGTAGCTCCTGGCCAATCTCCTCTAATAGCCTCTTCAGCCAAATCACCTCCTTCACCCCATGGAATATCGCCATGTACTCTGATTCCACGGAAGAGAGTGCCGTCTCCGTCCGATTCTTTGACCTCCAACTAACAAGTCCTCCCCCAGCTACGCAGATGTATCCTCCCACAGATGAGGAATCCTCCTTCTCCGAAGCCCATGTACGATAGGAAAAGCAAGTGAGAAACAGCTTGCCTTCTCCAAGCAGCTTCCCCTTCTCTTTCAGCACCTCAACCCTTTTCTGCTTCATCTGTGCAGATGCAGAGTATTGAACTCCAATGCTTGGGTGAGGGTTCAGGTACTTCACCACACGCTCAGCTGCATCCACCTGCTCCTCTAATGGATTCTGCACCACCCTTGCCAGCTGCCCAACAGAGAAAGAGATGTCGGACCTCGTGTCAATCGCTGCATACAAGAAGAGGCTACCAACCAAGGACTGAAATTGCAGCTGCTCCTCGGCTTTAACCCCTTCATGCTCTGCAGCCTTCACAAGCTTGAATTCTGCTGGCAGGGGACTTGCAAATTTGCGCTCATTCTCAATCCCATACTTCTCTCCCAGCTCCTTGATGAACTTCTCCTGGTGTAGCTTCAACCACCTGTGATCTGGATCCCTCTCCATGTGCATCCCGAAGTAGTACTTTACCTCTCCAATGTTCTTGAACTTGAAGTTCTCCATCAGTTGTTGCTGCACATTCTGGATCTCCTTCATGCTGCTGCTAAAGAGAAGAATGCCGTGCACGTAGACCAGAAACAGCACCAGCTTCTCCCCCTCCCCCTTGAGAAAGAGGCTCTCACCACAGCTGCTGGTTCTGAATCCCATGTCCTCTTAAACAGCTGCCAACTTCTGGTACCAGCAGCGTGGTGCCTGCTTCAGGCCGTAGATGGACTTTTTCAGCTTGCACACCCTGCCCGTACAATGCTCATACCCAGGCGGCTGCGTCATGTACACATCCTCTTCTAGAATCCCATTGAGGAACGCCATTGATATATCCATCTGAATGATGAATTTCCCACTAACAGCTGCATCTGCTAACAAGACACGGAGAGTAGGGGGTTTGGCAGTGGGAGCAAAGATCTCATTGAAGTCCTGCTTCTCCTTCTGCATAAACCCCTTAGCCACCCGCCTGTTCTTGTAGATGGTGACATGTCCCTTGTCACCCATTTGCACTGTATTGTTTTCTTCCCCTCAGGCAGCACCACCAGACCCCATGTCCAATTCTCTAGCAGGCTCTAGTACTCAGCATCCCCATTAATGTCTCAACCCAACGGGGTCTGACGGTGGTCGACGGAGCGTCGACCACCGTCGACCTGACCGGCGGGCAGGAAAAAACTAAAACCCCATCGGATGGCATGCTATCCGAGGGAAGCATCAACCCTAAATCCATTCCTCCTTGTGTTTAGGGTTGATGCCTCCCTGACCGGATGCATGCCCGACTGGGGTTTTTTTTTTTTGCCCGCGGGCAGCGAGCTCATCCAGGCGGGGTCGCTTGTCGGCTGAGCTATATTGTAAGAAACCAGCCACTTGTCCCTGTCTGGTCCAGCTAATGCATCCTCCATGCTAGCTAGTTCCTCTGGTGCAGGGTCAAGAAAACAGTAGGCAGGTTCATCCTCCCCATCCGGGTCATAGCCACGCAGTAGAATCAGCAATGCCTTTTCATTCCCAAGCTGCTGCTCTGCTATATCAGCTCCTGCAGTCAGCTTCTTAGTAGCCATACAGGTACGTCTTGCCCTGGAGACGGGTGTCTCCCATCCCCTCATAACAACACCCTTCGGCTTCTTAGTTTTCCCCTGCTGCTGCTCTCTTCCCTCGGATCCAGCAGCTCCACTAATGCTAGTCTCCACATCATTTTCTCCACCAGCAGGTGCCTCCTGTACCGTCTCTCCATCACCACCCTCTGCAGCTGCCTCCTCTCCCTCCTCCCACACACTAGGAGTCAGGTCCAGCTGCATGGTGATCTGCTCCATTTGCTGGGACACCCTGGCCTCCGGCTGTTTCTCCCAGCTCCCATACATCATGCCCTCAACAAATTTCATATCCCTGCTGTCAAACAACACACCCTTGGATGGTTCCCCAGCAGCCATCCCTTGCTCTCAGCAGCCAGCCCCAAATGCACACACCAGATTGCACTCGCCCCCAACTTTCTGCAGTAGGTCTTAGGGACGTGGGCGACTGCCATGCAACCGAACACCCTCAGCATGTCCACTGGCGGCTTTCTCCCAAGCCACCTCTCCAACGGTACCCACGAGTCATCCTCAACCTTGGTGAGCACCCTGTTCCTAGCGACGGTAGCGTGCCGGACAGCATGGGGCCACATCGAGTTGCCCAGCCCAGATTCTATGAGCAGCGCCCTAGCTGTCTCCAGAATTGTCCGGTTCACCCGTTCTGCTTCTCCATTGGACTGTGGGGTGTAAGCCGCGGTCAGCTCCCTCTGGATGCCCTGCTTCTTGAGCCAGGCCGTCATCTCATATCCAAGAAACTCACCACCCCAGTTTGTCCTAATCCGGTTCACCACACACTCCGCTTGCTTCTCCACGAGCGGCAGCCAATTATCTCGCACCGTGGAGGCTGCATGGTCCATTTGCTTCAGCGGATACGCCCACATGAGTCTGCTCCAATCATCCACAATAATTATGAAATATCGCTCCCCCTTGTGCCCTTGCACCGGCAGCGGCCCCACCAAGTCCATGTGGACCAGTTCCAAAGGCTTCTTGCTCCTGCCAGCCACACTATGGAAAGGAAAACGGGTACCCTTTGAGAGCAAACATACTTCACAGTTATCATCGGGCAACTGTCCGTTCAGACCCTGAACGGCTCCATCTTTCTCCAACTGCTTCAACAATGGCATTGCCACATGCCCCAAACGTCGGTGTGTCGTTGCCCAATACGTCTCCCCAGATCTGATCGATTCTTTCATACCAACCCCTCCAACAGCGTTGCATTCTTCCTGGGATGCAGGCCCCTCTCCAGCCTGCCCCTCACCGTGCCACGCCAACGCCGGCAGCTGCCACCTGGATCTGTACACGTCCTTGCTCTCGTGCAGATCCCAAAGCACCTGATTGCCCAGCTGCCCCTTGTTCGTGCGTGCCCCATCCGTGCTAGTGCTCACCCCAGCCTTGCCAAGCTTACGGAGGGAGATGAGGTTGGCCTTGAGATCAGGAACGAGGAGAACGTCGTGCAGCACCACCGGCTTGCCATCCGCTCCCTTAAACGCAGCTCGTCCCGCACCAGCCACCTTGAGCGCGTGTCCAGAGGCAGAGCACACCTCATTGATCGGTGCAGCGCGTACGTCGTCCAGCAGGTCCTTGCGCGGCGTCATCGTCCAAGCAGCGCCCGTGTCCAACACCCAATAGTCCAGGGGGTGCAGCTCTGCTCCAACCTTGGCAGAGGCGTCTCCTTGCTCCCCCTGCTCTCCAATATGGAAGAACTGGCCCGCGGTGCGCTCCTTCTCTACACCGCCGTTGCTCTTCGGGTTGTTGTTGGACGAATCGGCGACCATGTTCATGCCGTTTTTCTGGTTCCTCTTAGCGCCGCCATCCTGGTGACGATTCTGGGGGGTCCATCCATCGGGTTTCTTATAGCCCAAAATCCAGGGGTGTCCCTCTTTTCACAATACCAGCAACTCCCTTTCATTTTGCCACCACCACACGACTTGCCCCCACGTCCAGATTTCGCACCGCGACCCCAACCGGTACCTCCTTGTTGATCGTTGGAGTCGTCCTTCTTTGCACTGCGTCTAGCACCACCGGAGCCACGTCCTCTGCCACGCCGGCTCCTTTGCATCCCATAGCCGCTGCTGCCGTCGTCTCCACCTATCAGTTGGCGGCAACGGAAGTCCTCCTCCAGAATCTTTGTCTGCACCCACTTGAGTGTCCACGAGCTCTGGTTCTGCGGCAGGCTCAATCCGCTCGTGAATTGAAGCCACGATCCCGGCAGCAGCGAGAGCATCTTCAAGCACTTGGTCGGCTCCAGGTAGGTGATTTCCGAGGTCGCCAACTTCGCGTAGAGATCGCGCATCTTGTCCATGATGGGTTGCACCGGCTCTCCCTCGCTCAGGCGCAACGCGGACAGCTCCCTCTCCAGCATCAACGTTGCGACAACGGAGGTCGGATCATTCTTGGTCCCTCTCTCTACAAACTCTATGGATGGTACTAAGAGTAGTGCTTCACTTACCCGTATGGATAATACTGGCAGTAAATGGGTTACTTACTTTTATGATTAGTACTAAAAGTAAGTGCCTTACTTTCCTATATGGTTGGTACTAAGACTAAGTGCATTAGTTACTCTTATTATTGGTACTTACAGTATGCGTTTTTTACTTTTATGGTAGGTACTAAGCGTAGGTGCATTACTTATCCTTATGGTTGGTACTAAGAGTAAGTAGGTTTCTTGCGCTTATGATCCGTGCTAAGAGTAGTGCGTTACTTACCCTTATGGTTGATATTTGGAATGTATGCGTTACTTAGCCTTGCGGTTGGTTCTAAGCGTAAGTGCTTTACTTACCCATATAGAGAATACTAGGAGTAAATGCGTTACACACTTATAATGCGCAACACTAAGAATAAGTTCCTTCCTTTCCCTTATGGTTGTTACAATTATTGTTGGTACTGAGTGTAAGTGCGATACTTACGCTTATGGTTGGCACTAAAAGTCATTGTATCACTTACACTTATGGTTGATATCAAGAGGAAGTGCGTTACTTACGTTTGTGGTTGATACGAAGAGCAGTGCAATACTTACCCTTATGGTTGGCAATAACAATGTGTGCGTTACTTATCCTTACGGTTGGTATTAAGGGTAGGTGTGTTACCCATTTGGTTGATATAATGGATAAGTACGTAACCTACCAATTTGGGTGGTACTGTAAGTGGGTTGCTTACGTTTATGGTTGGTACTAAGACTATGTGCGTTACTTACGCAAATAATTTGTACTGAGAGTAATTACATTACTTATGCTTATGATAGGTACTAAAATTAAGTACAAAACTTACTCTTCTGTCTAAAACTGCGATTAAATGCATTACTTATCCTTATAGGTTAAACATAAGCGCGTAATGCTTATGACTGGTACTAAGTGTGCCAATTCTCCCTGTATTCGTTCACTTAGTCGTTTCGTTGTGCACACACTGCTTGCTAGTTCACAGGGAGAATTGGCAAGAGTTTCACTAGGAAAACATGACAACAATGATGCAATGAAGTTCGCAAGACAAGACTACATCTGAGCTAGCATGAAGCAGGACGACTGCCAGCGCAGCACGGTCGACCGCGTTCCAGCACGACTTGGTCGACCGCGTTCTAGCACGACTTGGTCGACCGCTCTCCAGCAGTGCAAAGTCGCGGCCCGCCAATAATGCAAGTCGACTGCGTGCCAACGCTGCAGGGCACCCGCTTCGCAGGTGCTCGCAGATGATTGGCGGGCTGTGTCTTGTCACCTGCAGCGCACAAACCAGATCGTCCTCGTGCTGACGACTTCGTCTGATCAGCCACGTCAACTAGCTCCTCCTTGTGCCCGTCGACCGCCCAGGTCGATGACCACTACTGGTCGACCACACCAAGTCGACCGCGCACCTGGTCGACCACACTCATGGTCGACCAGCTCCAGGTCGACCAGCACACCTGTCAGCCAACCACTTAAGTTGTTGGGTGCAAATTCAAATTGCACGACATCCTGCCGTCTGTTTGTACGAGTATGCGTGTGCGAATGAATTTGCATGTGGTGTGTTCGTGTGTTTGTTTGCTTTCGCAATTTTCACTTAAAGCATTTGCAGGTACTCGCGCATTGTGCGCTTCGGCACAACATTTACGCGCTATGAACAGTACAAGCAGAAAGGACGAGCTCGCAAAGGAACCCAAGATGGAAGCTTTGCGGTCCAACTTACTTGATTGCGCAGATTCGGTTCTATCCAACTCGAAATTGTACTGTTTTGTTTGGTTGACTATAGTGTAGCAGGGCAGGCACTATAGGGGTACAATTTAGGTGAAGGTTGGATGTTGTTTGTCTGTATCTGCATGCTACAGGGCCAGGGGAAACCAGTGGGTTCAGCATTTGGCTGGATGGGCAAAGACAAATCAGGTTATGTTTTTAGGACCTGAACCTGGTTGTTGTTTTCCTAGGTTGGAAAAACAGAACCAGAGGTTGTTTACCAACCTACCACCTGCTGTTTTGTCCAGCCAGGTTGGTTCTGTTGCTTGGAATTATTTGGGATCATCCTTGGTTGTTCCCAGGTTGATTCTCAATGACCTTGCTAGCTAGAAATATTTATTCCTTCTCTGTTTGTATCTGGATATAGTGAAATTAATTCAAGCGAATTCCTTCCTTGCTGGAATTTCATTTCTACGCGGTTCGACGGCGGAATGCTACCCGAGTCAACGCTAGTACGCTAGCATCCCAGTGCTAGGCAAACGCTGTACGAGCGATAACTCCGTAATGGCAGAACTTTTCGCGAGGCAACTTGGCTCTTTTTTGTTGGTGTAAGAGCCTAATAAACTCAAGCTATTAAGACTTTATCAAACTTAAAACCTCTCCTCAGGGTCACCTCCAAGGGACCTTGGGTGCCTGGTACAAGACCAGCCCCTATCCTCCGGTCCGAGTTTGTAGAGAGAGGAGTCAAGAATGACTTGGCCAAAATAACAAGAGTACCTTGAACGTCGCGCAGCGCATTGTGCAGACCGTCGATCAGATTAAGCTGAGAATTTCCTATATCGAAGCTCGCTCCAAGAGCTTTAGAATGAGCCAAGTTGCCTCGCGAAAAGTTCTGCCATAACGGAGTTATGGCTTGGACAGCGTTGGCCTAGTGTCGTAGTGCTAGCGTACTAGCGTTGACTCGGGTAGCATTCCGCCGTCGTACCGTGTAGAAACGAAATTCCAGGAAGGGAGGAATTCGCTTGAATCGAATTGACTATACCCAGGTACAAACAAGGAAGGAATAAGTAGTTCTAGCTAGCAAGGACCTTGGGAATCAACCTGGGTACAACCAGGGATGATCCCAAATAATTCCAAGCAACAGAACCAACCTGGCTGGACAAAACAGCAGGTGGTAGGTTGGTAAACAACCTCTGGTTCTGTTTTACCAACCTGAGAAAACAACAACCAGGTTGAGGTCCTAAAAGCAGAACCTGTTTTGTCTTTGCCCAACCAGCCAAATGCTGAACCCACTGGTTTCCCCTGGCCCTGTAGCATGCAGATACAGACCAACAACATCCAACCTTCACCTAAATTGTACCCTTATAGTGTCTGCCCTGCTACACTATAGTCAACCAAACAAAACAGTACAATTTCGAGTTGGATAGAACTGAATCTGCACAATCAATTCAACCGAACCGCAAAGCTTCCATCTTGGGTTCCTTTGCGAGATCGCCCTTTCTGCTTGCACTGTTCATAGCGCGTGCAATGTTGTACCGAAGCGCACATTGCGCGAGTACCTGCAAATGCATCAAGCCAAAAATGCGAAAGCAAACAAACACACAAACATTCCATTCACACCCAAATGCATTCGCACACGCATACTCGTACAAACAGACAGCAGGATGTCGTGCAATGTGAATTTGCACCCAACACATTCCCCCTCAGCCTGCCGGCTGCATCCCCATCATTCCATGCTAGTTCATGCTCATTCCACTCATGCGCACACAACGCCAATGAGGCTCATCTGCAAGCCTCTTGGTGAGGAAGTCTGCTGGCTGCTGGTGAGTCTTGATGTAGATCGGATTCACCGTCCCCCTCTTCACCTCCTTACGCAGCCAGTGCCACTTGATACGCATGTGTTTGTTCAGCCCATGAAGCACAGCGTTCCTGGCCATCCCAAGAGCTCCCTTGCTATCACAAAACAGCGGCGTAGCAACCTTTTGCTCCTGGCCAATCTCCTCTAACAGCCTCCTCAGCCAAATCACCTCCTTCACCCCGTGAAACATTGCCATGTACTCTGACTCCACGGAAGAGAGTGCCGTCTCCGTCTGCTTCTTTGACCTCCAACTAACAGGTCCTCCCCCATTTACACAGATGTATCCTCCCACAGATGAGGGATGGCTGCTGTGGGAACCTTCCAAGGGTGTGTTGTTTGACAGCAGGGATGTGAAGTTTGTTTAGGGCATGATGTATGGTAGCTGGGAGAAACAGCCGGAGGCCAGGGTGTCCCAGCAGATGGAGCAGATCACCATGCAGCTGGACCTGACTCCTAGTGTGTGGGAGGGAGAGGAGGCAGCTGCAGAGGGTGCTGATGGAAGGAAGGTACAGGAGGCACCTGCTGGTGGAGAAAATGATGTGGAGACTAGTACTAGTGGAGCTGTTGGATCCGAGGGGGGAGAGCAGCAGCAGGGGAAAACTAAGAAGCCGAAAGGTGTCGTTATGAAGGGATGGGAGACACCCGTCTCCAGGCCAGGACGTACCCGTATGGCTACTAAGAAGCTGACTGCAGGAGCTGATGTAGCAGAGCAGCAGCTTGGGACAGACGAGGCATTGCTGATTCTACCGCATGGCTATGATCCGGATGAGGAGGATGAACCTGTCTACTGTTTTCTTGCCCCTGCACCAGAGGAACCAGCTAGCATGGAGGAGGCATTAGCTGGACCAGATAGGGAGAAGTGGCTGGTTTCTAGGGATGCTGAGTACCAGAGCCTGCTAGAGAATGGGACATGGGATCTGATGGTGCTGCCCGATGGGAAGAAAGCTGTACAGTACAAGTGGGTGCTAAGGATCAAGACCAATGACAAGGGACAGGTCACCATCTACATGAGTAGGCTGGTGGCTAAGGGGTTTATGCAGAAGGGGAAGCAGGACTTCAATGAGATTTTTGCTCCCACTGCCAAACCCCCTACCCTCCGTGTCTTGTTGGCAGATGCAACCGTTAGTGGGAAATTCATCATTCAGATGGATATATCAACGGCATTCCTCAATGGGATTCTAGAGGAGGATGTGTACATGACGCAGCCGCCTGGGTATGAGGATGGTACAAGCTGAAAAGGTCCATCTACGGCTTAAAGCAGGCGCCACGCTGCTGGTACCAGAAGTTGGCAGCTGTTTTAGAGGAGATGGGATTCAGGACCAGCAGCTGTGATGAGAGCCTCTTTCTTAAAGGGGAGGGAGAGAAGCTGGTGCTGTTTCTGATCTACGTACACAGCATTCTTCTCTTTAGCAGCATGAAGGAGATCCAGAATGTGCAGCAGCAGCTGATGGAAAACTTCAAGTGCAAGAACCTTGGGGAGGTTAAATACTACCTCGGGATGCACGTGGAGAGGGATCCAGATCACAGGTGGTTGAAGCTGCACCAGGAGAAGTTTATCAAGGAGTTGGGGGAGAAGTATGGGATTGAGAATGAGCGCAAGGTTGCAACTCCCCTGCCAGCAGAATTCAAGCTTGTGAAGGCTGCAGAGGATGAAGGGGTTGAAGCCGAGGAGCAGCAGCAATTTCAGTCCTTGGTGGGCAGCCACTTGTATGCAGAAGTTCATACGAGGCCCGACATCTCTTTCTCGGTTGGGCAGCTGGCAAGGGTGGTGCAGAATCCATCAGAGGAGCAGGTGGATGCAGCTGAGCGTGTGGTGAAGTATCTGAACTCTCACCCAAGCATTGGAGTTCAATACTCCGCATCTGCACAGGTGAAGCAGAAAGGGGTTGAGGTGCTGAAAGAGAAGGGGGAACGGCTTGGAGAAGGCAAGCTGTTTCTCACTTGCTTTACTGATGCTACGTGGGCTTCTGAGAAGGAGGATTCCTCATCTGTGGGAGGATACATCTGTGTAAATGGGGGAGGACCTGTTAGTTGGAGGTCAAAGAAGCAGACGGAGACGGCACTCTCTTCCGTGGAGTCAGAGTACATGGCAATGTTTCACGGGGTGAAGGAGGTGATTTGGCTGAGGAGGCTGTTACAGGAGATTGGCCAGGAGCAGAAGGTTGCTACGCCGCTGTTTTGTGATAGCAAGGGAGCTCTTGGGATGGCCAGGAATGCTGTGCTTCATGGGCTGAACAAGCACATGCGTATCAAGTGGCTGACTAAGGAGTTGAAGAGGGGGATGGTGAATCCGATCTACATCAAGACTCACCAGCAGCCAGCAGACTTCCTCACCAAGAGGCTTGCGGATGAGCCTCATTGGCGTTATATGCGCATGAGTGGAATGAGCATGAACCAGCATAGAATGATGCGGATGCAGCCGGCAGGCTGAGGGGGAGTGTGTTGGGTGCAAATTCACATTGCACGACATCCTGCTGTCTCTCTCTTTGTACGAGTATGCGTGTGCGAATGTATTTGCGTGTGGTGTGTTCGTGTGTTTGTTTGCTTTCGCAATTTTCACTTGAAGCATTTGCAGGTTCTCACGCATTGTGCGCTTTGGCACAACATTGTACGCGCAATGAACAGTACAAGCAGAAAGGACGAGCTCGCAAAGGAACCCAAGATGGAAGCTTTGCGGTTCAACTTACTTGATTGCGCAGATTCAGTTCTCTCCAACTCGAAATTGTACTGTTTTGTTTGGTTGACTATAGTGTAGCAGGGCAGGCACTATAGGGGTACAATTTAGGTGAAGGTTGGATGTTGTTTGTCTGTATCTGCATGCTACAGGGCCAGGGGAAACCAGCGGAACCAGCATTTGGCTGGTTGGGCAAAGACAAATCAGGTTCTGTTTTTAGGACCTGAACCTGGTTGTTGTTTTCCCAGGTTGGAAAAACAGAACCAGAGGTTGTTTACCAACCTACCACCTGCTGTTTTGTCCAGCCAGGTTGGTTCTGTTGCTTGGAATTATTTGGGATCATCCTTGGTTGTTCCCAGGTTGATTCCCAAGGTCCTTGCTAGCTTGAAATAGTGAAATTGATTCAAGCGAATTCCTTCCTTGCTGGAATTTCGTTTCTACGGGGTGCGACGGCGGAATGTTACCCGAGTCAGCGCTAGTACGCTAGCACCCCAGTGCTAGGCAAACGCTGTACGAGTGATAACTCCGTAATGGCAGAACTTTTCGCAATGCAACTTGGCTCTTTTTAGCTATTGGAGCGAGCTTCGATATGGAAAAGTCTCAGCTTAATCCGATCGACGGTCTGCACGATACGCTGCGCGACGTTCAAGGTACTCTTGTTATTTTGGCTAAGTCATTCTTGACTCCTCTCTCTACAAACTCGGACCCGAGGATAGGGGCTGGTCTTGTACCAGGCACCCAAGGACCCTTGGAGGTGACCCCGAGGAGAGTTTTTAAGTTTGATTAAGTCTTAATAGCTTGAGTTTATTAGGCCCTTACACCATTATAATTTGCCCCCCCCAAGTGAACGCCCTCCACAGGTCGACCTCCCAAGTCGTCCTCCCAAAGTCGGCGCCTTTGCACTGGCCCCCGTGCGGGTCGACCAGCCACGACCAGCTCGCCCACTGCTGCAGGTCGGCTGCACACCTCACATCCGACCACGAAGTCGGCACCGCCCAAGCGAGGACGGGGCCAAACACAACTTCCGTTGACACTCCCCTGCCCCGTTCACACTTGGGCCCCCAACCCACACGGCAGCACTTCTCGGAGAATATCTCGTCGGCGTGCACCCAACACATAGCACGCCCGTCACCGCACCAGCCATGCATGAGGGCATGGTACCTACTGCTGAACATCGTTGTCACCGTAGCCCACGTCGGCTAGGCGCACTTGGCCGATTGCGACAGAGCACCGGTTGAAGGCCGGAAATGCAGCCCCTTCGTCAGGAAGTCGGTCGGCTGCTCGGTTGTCGGGATGTACTTCACCGTGAACTTTCCGCGCTTCACCATATGCTGGAGCTAGGCTTGTCGCCGCTCCATGTGTTTGAGGTTGCCCGTCAACCCCATGCCCTCGGCAACCGTGATGGCCGACTTGTTGTCCACCCGAAGGACGGTCGGCGTCCCGGCATCTAGCTGTCGAAACTCTGCAAGGAGAAAGCAGAAACGACGTCCCTCCTTGCCGGCTTTGGTGGCCGCCACGTGTGTTGTTGAGCGCCTTGTACCACAACAGCGGCGACTGCTTCAACCCGTACATGCTCTTCAGCAGCTTGCACACCCGGCCGGTCCCGTCATTGAAGTAGTTCGGCTGGTACATGTACAGCACCCTGTTGAGCTTGCTCTGCAAAAAGGCGTTCTTCATCTCGAGCTGCATCAGGTTTAGCTCGAGGATGGTGACGATGCTGAGGAATATGCTCAGCGTGACGTAGCTGCTCACCAGAGCGTACGTCTCATCGTAGTCGGCGCTATACACCTGCGTGAAGCCCTTCACGACCAGCCTTGCCTTCTCGCGCTCGACGACGTCGTCGATGTGGTACTTGGTCATCAGCACCCACTGGTTCTTCATGATGTTCACCCCAAGTGGGCGTTCGACCTGCTCCCAGGTGCCCATGCCGATGAGGCTGCTGATCTCTTCCTCCATGGCGGCCTTCACCGCCTTGCCCTTCCAACTCGCCAACGCCTCCTGCACCGTCATCGCCCATCATCGGCTTCATCGTACAACAGGTCATCGTCGACCTCGTTGTACACCGTGGTGAAGGCGGCTGGTACGAAGAGATCGGGTGGCCTCCGAATTCGGCCTGTACGCCGTAGTCCAGGCTGGACTTCCACCACGTCGCTGTCAGTGGACTCCTCGGCGCCCGACTGCTCCCCTCCATCGTCACCGGCCCTGTTGCCCTCAGCGTCCTGCTGCAACACAGTCGGCTTCCCTTCCGACTTCTCCCCTACGGTCGGCTCCCCTGCCGACTGCTTGGTCGCCGACTTCTTCATGGTTGGCTTCACTGTTGGCTGCTCCCCTGCTGATGCCTCCTTCACCGGCTCCACCATAGTCGGCTGCACCTCCTCGGTCTGCTCCTCCCCTATCGGTGTCGACTTAACTCTCGCCGACTTGAGTGGCGTCACGTCGGCCACCGACGATGCACTTGGCCCACCCACAGGTGACGCCTTACGTCTCCCCTCATCGCCGAAAGCTGACACCAGAGTCAGCCCACGCAGGTCGGCGACGAGGGGAGGGGCAGGAGGGGCAGGGGAAGGGGAGGGAGCACGCAGCCTAAACCCTCGGCATCCTCATCAGCAAGCTCACCGACCTCGGCGAGCAGAGGGAGCGTCGCCGTCGAGGTGTACGTCGGCAGGTTGACCTACATCCGCCCCGACGCCGGCCGTGTTCCGACTTCCACACCTCCAGCAACATGGTCTCGTAGAACACCACGTCCGACGTGGTGACCACCCGGTTGTCGGCGATGTCGAGAAGCTCCCAGCCCTTGCTCTCCTTCGACACGCCAAGGTGAAGGCCCCACCTGGCCTTCGGCTTCAGCTTCCCACCGCGCTGCTGCTCTGGGACGAGGAAATGCGCCATTCAGCCCCACACTCGTGCCAGCGACAAGTCGGGCTTCTTCCCGGTGAGCAGCTGGTACGGCGTCGTCCCCGGCGGCTGCATCGACCTCTCAAGGCAGTTGCGGACCCAGACATTCTGTCGCAGAGCGAGGTGCCACCAGTGCTGCATGCCCATGTGCAGCAGCATCGTCCACACCGACTCCACTACTGTCCGCATCTCCCGCTCTGCCATGCCATTCTGCTGCGGTGTGTACGGACAGGTCAGGTCGTGGAGGATGCCCTTGTCGTTCACGAAGTTGGTGAAAACCTTCCCGAGGAACTCCCCTCCCCGGTCAGTACGCAGCATCAGCACTGCCTTTTTCATCTGCCGCTCAGCCACCGCCAGCCACTGCACGAACTCTTGTAGCACGTCGGACTTCTTGGCGACCGGCTGCACCTACACGTAGCGGGTATTGCGATCCTTCAGCAGCAAGAAGTACATGCTTCCGTCCTTGGCAGCCACCCAGAACGGCCCGGACAGGTTGATGTGCACGACAGCCAGGGCATCTCGTCCTTCTTCGTCCCCATCAGGTGGTGCGAGCAGCCGCTGTCGAGCAGGACCACCGCCGGGTTCGCCTGCGCAGCTTCCGCCATTGCCTGGAAGTCCTCGCCAGCCTCCGGCACCAGCGAGACGGTCGACTCCACGACGCTGACCAACGAGCACGACGCCTTCTTGCCGTCTCACCCCTTGCCGCCAGCACAGTTGTCGGCGTCCTTCGCCGAGGTCGACTTGGTCGACTGCTTCTCCTTGTACGGCTGGTTCCTTGACATGGACGATGGCTGGCTGACCTCCTGCTGCCTCCCTTGGCGTCGTCGTCGTCTGAATCACTGCGGTCGGGGCAATCAAAGGAGAGGAGGTTGGGGCTGTGGCAGATCCAGCACTCCCGACGCCGACCTCCTCCTCCACGACCGCCATCCTTGGACGTCTTCGTCTTGTCAGCATCCTTGGCTGGCCGTCCACCACCGCTTCTACCGCCGCCTGACTGCTCGTGCTATCCCGGTCGACCACCTTGCTTCGCCGGGGCGGCGTAATTCACATGCGGCAGGAGCTCCATGGACTGCTCGGTCTGTTGCATTGCTTCATTCCTGAGGATGTACAAGGTCAGGGAGTCCTCGTTGAGCGTCGCCCGCGTGCTCGACACTACTGACATCCGCTTCATCAGGATGTAGCTGTTAGGGAGCCTCTTCAGGAGATGCGTGACGTACGACGCCGTTGGATACTGCACGCCGGACATCCTCATGGTGGCGAGAAGTCGCCGAGCCCGGTTGAAGTAGTCGGTCGCCGTCTCCAGGTCGCCCATCTACAGATGCGTCATCTGCTCTTCGAGCTGGCCGATGTACAGGTCGACAGTGACCTGGTACGTCGACTCGATGGAGTGCCACACATGGTGGCTGGCGTCAAGTAGTCCCTGCACGGCTTCAGGGCGATCTGCACGCCCGGTGAGCACCACCGCGAGATGACCGTAAAGGTCAGCAGCTGCACGACGCGAAACTCCGCATGCAGCTCGGGATTACTCTCAGGCGGCGTCGCCACGGTGCCGTCGGTGAAGCATTTCAGCACGGCATCTCCAGCTGGGGCTCGATCGCCTACTTCCACGTAAGGAAGTCGCGTCGACCGGCCAGCATAGGGGTGACCGAGATTTTGTCTGGCATAAACTTGAAGTAGCCATAGCTCGGCTATCCCACCGGCTGTCACGTGAGCCGCCATCGACGGCGCCAGTCCGCTTCTTCGACCTCCAACGTCGCTTTGCGAGGACCCCGCAGCCGCCGACGACTGCATTCCTCGCGCCTGAACGCTGCCGACTTCATCGGCATGAATTACACCTCGCTGCCTCGACGTGCCTCCCACACTGCTGCCGACTTGGTCCCCGCCAGCGTTGACGCCCACGTCGATGCCGCCCTCGTTGTTCACCAGTCGATGAGAGCCAGGTCGAGCAGGGTGCTCCTCCGCCCACACGGAGTGGATGCCTGCCTCGACAACCGCCAACGAAAGGTTTGGCCCGTACTCGTTGGCCTCATGGCGTCTCCTCGCGTCTTCCAGCCGTGCCTGGTACTTGCAACCCCAGTGTCACCGACACCAACCATGGTGGTGCCAACGCACAGGAGCCGGCCTACGAACAACTTAGATAAGGGACAACTAAGTCGACCAGACTGAAAACTACGTTGCGGTGCCGTCTATGGTCACCGCACCATGCGGAGATAACTAATCCAACGTGAGCTAGACTACGGGCTAGGCACGGGGTAGGAGTGATTTCTGCGTTCGTTCACTTAATCGTTTCCTTGCATTGAGCTCGGTAGAGTCCGAGTACATGGCACTCTTCCGTGCCGTACAGAAGAGTGTGTGGCAGCGGCGTTTGCTGGCTGAATTGGGGGGGGAGCAGCAACGACCTACCCCACTCTACTGTGATAGCCAGGGTGCCATCGCTCTAGCTAAGAACCCTGTGTTGCATGGCCTCACGAAGCATATGAGGGTGAAATAGCACTGGACGAGGAGCATGGTGACTGCGGGTGAAGTTGAGCTGCGTTACGTTAGGTGAAGACGACGGGGCAGCCGGCATACATGATGACCAAGAGCTGGTGGAGCAGCAGCATTAGAATATAAGCAGGCTGGGATGGCTCTGAACTGAGAGCAACAGATCCTAAGGCCAACAATCCACGGGGGAAGTTTGTTGGTGCAACCCTACGGTTTGCACTTGGCTTGTTATCCGTATGCGTGCATGTGCGTGTGCATGGAATGGTATGAGGGCATGGGATAATATATTTTTCATGCTTATAATAGTGTGTGAATGTTGAGTCATGATGTTGAAGGTGTGTATCAAGTCAATAGCGAGTTATCGCTAGCGTGTGACGCGGTCGTTTGTGTCCCGTGCGCGGTTTCTATTTTGTCGTGTGTCTCGTGCACGGTTTCTATTTTGTCGCGTGTGGAACGTTCGGCACGTCGCAGGTGTGTGCAGCAAACCCATCAAGAATTCAAGGATGAGTTTATGGTGAAGAACCAGAACCCTGGTGTCAAGATTCAAGTGATCGCGAAGCCTGCGAAAAGGGTACACCTCAAGATATTGAGAAAAGTTACATTACTTTGTATAGTGTAACATTTCACTTGGTGTAGGCCCTTGTGAAAGGTAGTTTCGAGACCCTTCGTGACTGGGGACAGTGTGACATTGTTCCACATCACTGTACATCGGCTCTTGGGGTTTGTAGGAGCTGGGAGTCGTTTCCAACTCGTAACTCTTCCTAATTTATGCTCTAAGACGATAGTGGCTGCCATAGTGCCGTTCGTTCAAACTGATGCTGTGTCGTTAATTCTTGGTGAAATCGTGCGATCTATATTGCCTATTGTAGGTGACGTTAAGACGCTCCAGATCCAAGTTAAAGCAGGTTATTTAGAGCTGTGACCAGAACACTATGGACGTTTAAATCTGCAGTGCAGAAATCTGATAGTGCACTCTGTCTTTCGTTTTAGGCACATTTGAGCCTATTGTGACTATAACACCATCCCCACCGAGTCGTGGTTCCGATTCATGCAATCGATCGCAGTCGGCCGAATAACGGGGATAATCATATGGATCACCCAGGACTGGTCGCTGGTAAATTTTAAAAAAAAAAATTTTGAAAATGTTCGTCAACGGAGGGGCCAGCCACAGCCTCTTCAACTTGGCAACATAAAAAAATATCTAGCTACAACTTGACAGGTATCTGCCCGAAATCGACGCTCACCTCGTGGATGGGACGCCTATGGCAATTTTGGAAGAAACACGGACGGTGCGGATCGAATGCGGCGACAATTTTGGCTTCAGCATGAAGTTTCTCGCGGCGATGCTGAATGGCTGCGACGTGCTACTGGGACATGTTTGGCTGCGACAACACAACCCCGTCATCAAGTGGACAACGGGATCGTGCAGCATCAGTGGGCTAAGTTGCCTGCATGGACATCAGACTACATCCAAGCCCCGTTCGTAAGTGCCATCACTATAGCTCGTCACTTTAATCCAGGCGCGCAGCTGTACCACTGGATTTAGCGGAGCTGATTCGACAGTACCCGGACATCTTCCCCGACGATCTTCTACCTGGACTGCCACCCGAGAGACCTGAGGACCATAAAATCCAGCTGGAACCGGGCACGCAGCCAGCTGTTCGGACACAGTGGCAGTTGACCAAGCTGGAACTCGAGGAGCTGCGAAATCAAATTGACGCATTGTTGGAGAAAGGCTTCATCAGGCCCAGTACTACTCTCTTCGCAGCACCGATCCTATTGACACCGGAAAAAGACGGCGGGCTTCGCATGTGCATCGACTATCGTGCACTCAACCGGGTGACAATCAAGCACTACCCAATGCCACGCACCAACGACCCTCTCGACCAACTCCGCGGCGCTCGCTACTTCTCGAAAATGCGTGGCGGTTACGATCAGATTCGGGTATTCGCCGATGATTGTCATAAGACCGCGTTTTGAACCCGCTACGGAAGCTACGAGTTCACCGTAATGCCGTTCGGCCTCACAAACGCGCCATCAAACATTTCAACTGACTATGAACAGGGTTTTTTTAGAACTTCTCGACAAGTGCGTTATCGTCTATTTGGATGATATTCTGATTTTTAGCAAGACGCGGGAACAACACCTCCACGACCTCGACGCAGTGTTTAAGTGGCTACAAGAGAACCGCCTCATCACCAAGGGCTCTATGTGCGAGCTTTTTAAGCAGGAATTGAAGTTTTTTGGGCACGTCATTTCCCGCGACGGCAGTAAAGTCGACCCGGCGAAAATCAAGCCCCTACAAGTGTGGAAGTCTCCGACTAATATCACGAAACTTCAGAGTTTCCTGGGGCTCATGAATCATGTTAGGCGGTTTATCCCGAATATGGCGGGGAACTAACCGACCTGCTGCACAAGGACAGGAATTTTGTGTGAGGGGAAGAAGCTGAGGCGACTTTTCAGGAGATGAGAATTTTCTCATTTCCCCTCCAGTCTTGCGCATCGCCGACTCATCGAAGTCTTTCAAAGTCATCACCGACGCCTCAGATTTCGCCATCAGAGCTATACTCCTCCAGGACTTCAGGAACGGGCTGCAGCCGATCGCCTACTAATCACGCAAGCTGTAGTCAGCCGAGCGCAACTACCTGATACACAACAAAGAGATGCTCGCAATAATACACGCGTTCAAACAATGGCGTTGCTATTTGGTGGGCGCTAACGTCACTGTTCACACGGACCACAAGTCCCTACAGTGCATGCGAGCCCAGCCCAACCTCAATCCGCATCAAGTTCGTTGGCTCGATTACATGGAGAGCCACTTCACCTACTGCATCACGTACAAGAAAAAGGCGAATAACATCGCCGACGCCCTCACCCTACCGATAGTTCATTCCGCTGCAGTACTTATCACCCACTCAAACCCGCTACTTACGGGATTATTCACCCTCGGCTACACTACGGAACCGTTCTTCACGACTGAAGGGTTAAGCCACGAAGGGGAATTACCACCTAAAAGGCGGAACTGACCGGATTTGGGTTCCCGCTTACCGGCTGCTGCGTGAATTCCAACTTCTCCGGAAATTTCGGGGTTGATAAGACTTAGAAATTGTTGCGCCGTCAATATTATTGGTCCTTATGTGATATGTATACTTATGCACGGTGTGCCAAGCCATAAAATCGACACGTCAACGGCCAGCTGAATTGCTGCAACCCCTCGAGCCACCCGAACAACCGTGGCAAAAGGTAACGATGGATTTCGTCACGGGGCTACCAGCTGGGCTGTCAGGCAACGACGATGTTATCCTCGTCGTCGATCGCCTCACGAAAACCGCGCAATTCGCACCATGTCGTACAACAATAACACCCGAAGAAACAACGCGCCTCTTCATCTCGACCGTCGTGCGACTACACGGAATCTGTTGGGTGCAAATTCACATTGCATGACATCTTGCCGTCTAATTGTACGAGTATGCGTGTGCGAATGCATTTGCGTATGAATAAAAA
This sequence comes from Closterium sp. Naga37s-1, assembly GCA_947471745.1. NCBI lineage: Eukaryota > Viridiplantae > Streptophyta > Zygnematophyceae > Desmidiales > Closteriaceae > Closterium > Closterium sp. Naga37s-1. The sequence continues at coordinate 2,010,642 of CANJKZ010000166.1, forward strand.
GTTCGTGTGTTTGTTTGCTTTCGCAATTTTTGCTTGATGCATTTGCAGGTACTCGCGCAATGTGCGCTTCGGCACAACATTGTACGCGCTATGAACCGTACAAGCAGAAAGGACGAGCTCGCAAAGGAACCCAAGATGGAAGCTTTGCGGTTCGGCTGACTTGATTGCGCAGATTCAGTTATATCCAACTCGAAATTGTACTGTTTTGTTTGGTTGACTATAGTGTAGCAGGGCAGGCACTATAGAGGTACAATTTAGATGAAGGTTGGATGTTGTTTGTCTGTATCTGCATGCTACAGGGCCAGGGGAAACCAGCGGAACCAGCATTTTGCTGGTTGGGCAAAGACAAAACAGGTTCCGTTTTTAGGACCTGAATCTGGTTGTTGTTTTCCCAGGTTGGAAAAACAGAACCAGAGGTTGTTTACCAACCTACCACCTGCTTTTTTGTCCAGCCAGGTTGGTTCTGTTGCTTGGAATCATTTGGGATCATCCCTGGTTGTTCCCAGGTTGATTCCCAAGGTCCTTGCTAGCTAGAACTATTTATTCTTTCTCTCTTTGTACCTGGATATAGTGAAATTGATTCAAGCGAATTCCCTCCTTGCTGGAATTTCGTTTTTACGCGGTGCGACGGCGGAATGCTACCCGAATCAACGCTAGTATGCTAGCACCACAGCGCTAGGCAAACGCTGTACGAGCAATAACTCCGTAATGGCAGAACTTTTCGCGAAGCAACTTGGCTTATTTTAAAGCTCTTGGAGCAAGCTTCGATATAGCAAAGTCTCAGTTTAATCCATTCGACGGTCTGCACGATATCTGTGCGAGGTTCAAGGTACTCTTGTTATTCTGGCTAAGTCATTCTTTACTCCTCTCTCTAAATAACCTCTGGTTCTGTTTTTCCAACCTGGAAAAACAACAACCAGATTCAGGACCTAAAAACAGAACCTGTTTTGTCTTTGCCCAACCAGCCAAATGCTGGTTCCGCTGGTTTCCCCTGGCTCTGTAGCATGCAGATACAGACAAACAAGATCGAATCTTCACCTAAATTGTACCTCTATAGTGCCTGCCCTGCTACACTATAGTCAACCAAACAAAACAGTACAATTTCGAATTGGATAGAACTGAATTTGTGCAATCAAGTAATCCGAACCGCAAAGCTTCCATCTTGGGTTCCTTTGCGAGCTCGTCCTTTCTGCTTGTACTGTTCATAGCGCGTACAATGTTGTGCCGAAGCGCACAATGCGCGCGTACCTGCGAATGCATCAAGCGAAAATTGCGAAGAAAACAAACAAGCGAACATTCCATCCACACCCAAATGCATTTGCATACGCATAATCGTACAAAAAGACGGCACGATGCTGTGCAATGTGAATTTGCACCCAACACACTCCCCCTCAACCTGCCGGCTGCATCCGCATCATTCCATGCTAGTTCATGCTCATTCCACTCATGCGCACACAACGCCAATGAGGCTCATCCGCAAACCTCTTGGTGAGGAAGTCTGCTGGCTGCTGGTGAGTCTTGATGTAGATCGGATTCACTGTCCCCCTCTTCACCTCCTTACGCAGCCAGTGCCACTTGATACGCATGTGCTTGTTCAGCCCATGAAGCACAGCGTTCCTGGCCATCCCAAGAGCCCCCTTGCTATCACAAAACAGCGGCGTAGCAATCTTTTGCTCCTGGCCAATCTCCTCTAACAGCCTCCTCAGCCAAATCACCTCCTTCACCCCATGGAACATCGCCATGTACTCTGATTCCACTGAAGAGAGTGCCGTCTCCGTCTGCTTCTTGGACCTCCAACTAACAGGTCCTCCCCCAACTACATAGATGTATCCTCCCACAGATGAGGAATCCTCCTTCTCAGAGGCCCACGTAGCATCGGTAAAGCAAGTGAGAAACAGCTTGCCTTCTCCAAGCCTCTCCCCCTTCTCTTTCAGCACCTCAACCCCTTTCTGCTTCACCTGTGCAGATGCGGAGTATTGAACTCCAATGGTTGGGTGAGAGTTCAGATAATTCACCACACGCTCAGCTGCATCCACCTGCTCCTCTGATGGATTCTGCACCACCCTAGCCAGCTGCCCAACCGAGAAAGAGATGTCGGGCCTTGTGTGAACTGCTGCATACAAGAGGCTGCCCACCAAGGACTGAAATTGCTGCTGCTCCTCGGCCTCAACCCCTTCATCCTCTGCAGCTTTCACAAGCTTGAATTCTGCTGGCAGGGAAGTTGCAACCTTGCGCTCATTCTCAATCCCATAATTCTCCCCCAGCTCCTTGATGAACTTCTCCTGGTGCAGCTTCAACCACCTGTGATCCAGATCCCTCTCCACGTGCATCCCGAGGTAGTACTTTACCTCCCCAAGGTTCTTGCACTTGAAGTTCTCCATCAGCTGCTGCTGCACATTCTGGATCTCCTTCATGCTGCTGCTAAAGAGAAGAATGTCGTCCACATAGACCAGAAACAGCACCAGCTTCTCCCCCTCCCCCTTGAGAAAGAGGCTCTCATCACAGCTGCTGGTCCTGAATCCCATCTCCTCTAAAACAGCTGCCAACTTCTGGTACTAGCAACGTGGCGCCTGCTTCAAGCCGTAGATGGACTTTTTCAGCTTGCACACCCTGCCCGTACCATCCTCATACCCAGGCGGCTGCGTCATGTACACATCCTCCTCTAAAATCCCATTGAGGAATGCCGTTGATATATCCATCTAAATGATGAATTTCCCACTAACGGTTGCATCCGCCAACAAGACACGGAGGGTAGGGGGTTTGGCAGTGGGAGCAAAGATCTCATTGAAGTTCTGCTTCTCCTTCTGCATAAACCCCTTAGCCACCAGCCTACTCTTGTAGATGGTGACCTGTCCCTTGTCATCGGTCTTGATCCTTAGCACCCACTTGCACTGTACGGCTTTCTTCCCCTCAGGCAGCACCACCAGCTCCCATGTCCCATTCTCTAGCAGGCTCTGGTACTCAGCATCCCTGGAAACCAGACACTTCTCCGTATCTGGTCCAGCTAATGCCTCCTCCATGCTAGCTGGTTCCTCTGGTGCAGGGGCAAGAAAACAGTAGGCAGGTTCATCCTTCTCATCCGAATCATAGCCATGCGGTAGAATCAGCAATGCCTCCTCTGTCCCAAGCTGCTGCTCTGCTACATCAGCTCCTGCAGTCAGCTTCTTAGAAGCCATACGGGTACGTCCTAGCCTGGAGACGGGTGTCTCCCATCCCTTCATAACGATACCCTTCGGCTTCTTAGTTTTTCCCCTGCTGCTGCTCTCCCCCCTCGGATCCAGCAGCTCCACTAGTGCTAGTCTCCACATCATTTTCTCCACCAGCAGGTGCCTCCTGTACCTTCTATCCATCACCACCCTCAGCAGCTGCCTCCTCTCCCTCCTCCCACACACTAGGAGTCAGGTCCAGCTGCATGGTGATCTGCTCCATCTGCTGGGACACCCTGGCCTCCGGCTGTTTCTCCCAGCTCCCATACATCATGCCCTCAACAAACTTCACATCCCTGCTATCAAACAACACACCCTTGGAAGGTTCCCACAGCAGCCATCCCTTGCTCTCAGCAGCCAGCTCCAAATGCACACACCAGATTGCACTCGCCCCCAACTTACTGCGGTAGGTCTTGGGGACGTGGGCGACTGCCATGCAACCGAACACCCTCAGCATGTCCACCGGCGGCTTCCTCCCAAGCCACCTCTCCAACGGCACCCACGAGTCATCCCCAACCTTTGTGAGTACCCTGTTCCTAGCGACGGTAGCGTGCCGAACAGCATGGGGCCACATCAAGTTGCCCAGCCCAGATTCTATGAGCAGTACCCTAGCTGTCTCCAAAATTGTCCGGTTCGCCCGTTCTGCTACATCGTTAGACTGTGGGGTGTAAGCCGTGGTCAGCTCCCTCTGGGTGCCCTGCTTCTTGAGCCAGGCCGTCATCTCAGCTCCAAGGAACTAACCACCCCGATCTGTCCTAATCCGCTTGTTTCTCCACGAATGGCAGCCAATCTTCCCGTATCGTAGAGGCGGCATGGTCCTTCTGCTTCAGCGGATATTCCCACATAAGCCTGCTCTAATCATCCAATATGGTCGGAAAGTACCGCTCCCCCTTATGCCCCTGAACCGGCAGCGGCCCCACCAAGTCCATGTGGACCAACTCTAAAGGCTTCTTGCTCCTGCCAGTCACACTATGGAATGGGAAACGGGTAAACTTTGAGAGCAAACAGATTTCACAATTCTCATCAAGTGGCTGTCCGTTCAGCTTCAGACCCTTAACGGCTCCATCTTTCTCCAACTGCTTCAACAAGGGCAGTGCCACAAGCCCCAAGCGTCGGTGAGCCGTTGCCCATTCCGTCTCCCCAGATCTGGCCGACACTTTCACACCAACCCCTCCAACGGCGTTGCACTCCCCCTGGGATACAGACCCCTCTCCAGCCTGCCCCCCACCATGCCACGCCAACGCCGGCAGCTGCCACATGGATCTGTACACGTCCGTGCTCTCGTGCAGATCCCAAAGCACCCGATTGCCCAGCTGCCCCTTGTAAGTGCGTGCCCCATCCGTGCTAGTGCTCACCCCAGCCTTGCCAAGCTTACGGAGGGAGATGAGGTTGGCCTTGAGTTCAGGAACGAGGAGAACGTCGTGCAGCACCACTGGCTTGCCATCCGCTCCCTTAAACGCAGCTCGTCCCGCACCAGCCACCTTCAGCGCGTGTCCAGAGGCGGAGCACATCTCGTTGATCGGTGCAGCGCGTACGTGGTCCAGCAGGTCCTTGCGCGGCGTCATCGTCCAAGCAGCGCCCATGTCCAACACCCAATAGTCCAGGGGGTGCAGCTCTGCTCCAACCTTGGCAGATGCGTCTCCTTGCTCCCCCTGTTCTCCAATATGGAAGAACTGGCCCGCGGTGCGCTCCTTCTTCTTTTCCGCATCGCCGTTGCTCTTCGGGTTGTTGTCGGACGAATCGGCGACCATGCTCGCGCCGTTTTTCTGGTTCCTCCGCGCGCCGCCATCCTGGTGACAATTCTGGGGGGTCCATCCATCGGGTTTCTTATAGCACAAAAACCAGGGGTGCCCCTCCTTCTCACAATACCAGCAACTCCCTTTCATTTTGCCACCAGCACCCGACTTGCCCCCACGTCCAGATTTCGCACCGGGACCCCAACCGGTACCTCCTTGTTGGTCGTTGGAGTCGTCGTCCTTCTTTGCACCACGTCCAGCACCACCGAAGCCACGTCCTCTGCCACGTCGGCTCCCTTGCATCCCGTAGCCGCTGCTGCCATCGTCTCCACCCCTCAGTTGGCGGCGACGGAAGTCCTCCTCCAGAATCTTTGTCCGCACCCACTCGAGTGTCCACGAGCTTTGGTTCTGCGGCAGGCTCAATCCGCTCGTGAATTGAAGCCACGATTCCGGCAGCAGCGAGAGCATCTTCAAACACTTGGTCTGCTCCGGGTAGGTGATTCCCGCGGTCGCCAACTTCGCGTAGAGGTCGCGCATCTTGTCCAGGACAGGTTGCACCGGCTCTCCCTCGCTCAGGCGCAACGCGGATAGCTCCCTCTCCAGCATCAACGTTGCAACGACGGAGGTTGGGGCGTTCAGCTCCTTCAACACGGTCCACGCCTTCGGACCGCACTCAACCTCCGGCAGCAGGTGCATGACGTGGTGACGCTGGTTCAGCTCCAAACTCTGTGACATCAAATAGTAGCCAGCCGAGGAGCGCTCGTCCCAATCTTCCTGCAGCGTGGGGTCACCAGGTCTAGGCTCCTCCCCAATCATTACTTTCAGCAATCCAATCTGACGGAAACATAGTTGCATTTTCCAGGCCCAATCATCATAGCCCTCACCATTGAACTTCTCGACGGTGAAGTTTTTCAGCACCTCCTTGACCAGCGAGCCCTGGTTTGTTCGCGCTCCCCTTGGCGCTGAAACACCAGAATCTTGGCTGCCGCTACGATATTGGGCTGAAGATTCACCAGCTCCCGTCGAGGTGTTGCCCGCCATAGCTACCTATTTCGAGGATCACTATAACGCAGCTCTGATACCAGCTTGTTGGTGTAAGGGCCTAATAAACTCAAGCTATTAAGACTTAATCAGACATAAAACCTCTCCTCCGGGTCACCTCCAAGGGTCCTTGGGTGCCTGGTACAAGACCAGCCCCTATCATCGGGTCCGAGATTGTAGAGAGAGGGATCAAGAGGGACTTAGTCAAAACAGCAAGAGTACCTTGAACGTCGCGCAGCGTATTGTGCAGACCGTCGATCGAATTAAGCCGAGAATTCCCTATATCGAAGCTCGCTCCAGGAGCTTTAAAATGAGCCAAGTTTCCTCGCGAAAAGTTTTGCCATTACAAACTTATGGCTCGGACAGCGTTTGCCTAGTGTCGGAGTGCTAGCGTACTAGCGTTGACTCGGGTAGCATTCCACCGTCGCACCGCGTAGAAACGAAATTCCAGGAAGGGAGGAATTTGCTTGAATCAAATTGACTATATTCAGGTACAAACAGAGAAGGAAAAAATAGCTCTAGCTAGCAAGGACCTTAGGAATCAACCTGGGAACAACCAAGGATGATCCCAAATAATTCCAAGCAACAGAACCAACCTGGCTAGACAAAACAGCAGGTGGTAGGTTGGTAAACAACCTCTGGTTCTGTTTTTCCAACCTGGGAAAACAACAACCAGGTTCAAGTCCTAAAAACAGAACCTGTTTTGTCTTTGCCCAACCAGCCAAATGCTGGTTCCGCTGGTTTCCCCTGGCCCTGTAGCATGCAGATACAGACAAACAACATCCAACCTTCACCTAAATTGTACCCCTATAGTGCCTGCCCTGCTACACTATAGTCAACCAAACAAAACAGTACAATTTCGAGTTGGATAGAACTGAATCTGCACAATCAATTCAACCGAACCGCAAAGCTTCCATCTTGGGTTCCTTTGCGAGCTCGTTCTTTCTGCTTGTACTGTTCATAGCGCGTACAATGTTGTGCCGAAGCGCACAATGCGCGAGTACCTGCAAATGCTTCAAGCGAAAATTGCGAAAGCAAACAAACATACGAACATTCCATTCACACCCAAATGCATTCGCACACGTATACTCGTACAAACAGACGGCAGGATGTTGTGCAATGTGAATTTGCACCCAACATATGGTGCCTGCCCTGCTACACTATAGTCAACCAAACAAAACAGTACAATTTCGAGTTGGATAGAACTGAATCTGCGCAATCAAGTAAGCCGAACCGCAAAGATTCCTTCTTGGGTTCCTTTGCGAGCTCGTCCTTTCTGCTTGTATTGTTCATTGCACGTACAATGTTGTGCAGAAGCGTACATTGCGCGCGTACCTGCGAATGCATCAAACGAAAACTGCGAAAGAAAACAAACACACGAACGTTCCATCCACACCCAGATGCATTCGCACACGCATACTCGTACAAACAGACGACAGGATGCTGTGCAATGTCAATTTGCACTCAACAGCTTATGTGGGCGTATCCGCTGAAGCAGAAGGACCACGCCGCCTTTAGAGTTGGTCCACATGGACTTGGTGGGACCGCTGCCAGTTCAGGGGCACAAGGGGGAGCGGTACTTTCTGACCATAGTGGATGATTGGGGCAGGCTTATGTGGGTATATCCGCTGAAGCAGAAGGACCACGCCGCCTCTAAGATACGGGAAGATTGGCTGCGATTCATGGAGAAGCAAGCGGAGTGTGTGGTGGAGCGGATTAGGACGGATCGGGGTGGTGACTTCCTTGGAGCTGAGATGACGGCCTGGCTCAAGAAGCAGGGCATCCAGAGGGAGCTGACCACGGCTTACACCCCACAGTCTAACGGTGTAGCCGAACGGTCGAACCGGACAATTCTGGAGACAGCTAGGGCGCTGCTCATAGAATCTGGGCTGGGCAACTTGATGTGGCCCCATGCTGTCCGGCACGCTACCGTGGCCAGGAACAGGTGCCATTGGAGAGGTGGCTTGGGAGGAAGCCGCCAGTGGACATGCTGAGGGTGTTCGGTTGCATGGCAGTCGCCTACATCCCCAAGAAGTATCGAAGTAAGTTGGGGGCGAGTGCAATCTGGTGTGTGCATTTGGGGCTGGCTGCTGAGAGCAAGGATGGCTGCTGTGGGAACCATCCAAGGGTGTGTTGTTTGACAGCAGGGATGTGAAGTTTGTTGAGGGCATGATGTATGGGAGCTGGGAGAAACAGCCGGAGGCCAGGGTATCCCAGCAGATGGAGCAGATCACCATGCAGTTGGACCTGACTCCTAGTGAGTGGGAGGAGGGAGAGGAGGCACCTGCAGAGGGTGGTAATGGAGAGAAGTGTTGGTGTAAGGGCCTAATAAACTCAAGCTATTAAGACTTTATCACACTTAAAATCTCTCCTCGGGATCACCTCCAAAGGTCCTTGGGTGCCTGGTACAAGACCAGCCCCTATCTTCGGGTCCGAGTTTGTAGAGAGAGGGATCAAGAGGGACTTAGTCAAAACAGCAAGAGTACCTTGAACATCGCGCAGCGTATTGTGCAGACCGTCGATCGGATTAAGCTGAGAATTTCCTATATCGAAGCTCGCTCCAAAAGCTTTAAAATGAACCAAATCGCCTCGCGAAAAGTTCTGCCATTACGAAGTTATGGGTCGGACAGCGTTTGCCTAGTGTCGGAGTGCTAGCGTACTAGCATTTACACGGGTAGCATTCCGCCGTCGCACCGCGTAGAAACGAAATTCCAGGAAGGGAGGAATTCGCTTGAATCAAATTGATTATATTCAGGTACAAACAGAGAAGGAATATATAGTTCTAGCTAGCAAGGACCTTGGGAATAAACCTGGGAACAACCAGGGATGATCCCAAATAATTCCAAGCAATAGAACCAACCTGGCTGGACAAAACAGCAGGTGGTAGGTTGGTAAACAACCTCTGGTTCTGTTTTTCCAACCTGGGAAAACAACAACCAGGTTCAGGTCCTAAAAAACAGAACCTGATTTGTCTTTGCCCAACCAGCCAAATGCTGGTTCCACTGGTTTCCCCTGGCCCTGTAGCATGCAGATACAGACAAACAACATCCAACCTTCACCTAAATTGTACCCCTATAGTGCCTGCCCTGCTACACTATAGTCAACCAAACAAAACAGTACAATTTCGAGTTGGATGAAACTGAATCTGCGCAATCAATCCAACCGAACCGCAAAGCTTCCATCTTGGGTTCCTTTGCGAGCTCGTCCTTTCTGCTTGTACTGTTCATAGTGCGTACAATGTTGTGCGGAAGTGCACAATGCGTGAGTACCTGCAAATGCTTCAAGCGAAAATTGCGAAAGCAAACAAACACACGAACATTCCATTTACACCCAAATGCATTCGCACATGCATACTCGTACAAACAGACGGCAAGATGTCGTGCAATGTGAATTTGCACCCAACAAGAAGGTGCAGGAGGCACCTGCTGGTGAAAACAATGGTTTGGAGACTAGCAGTAGCACTAGTGGAACTGCTGGATTCGAGGGAGGAGGGCAGCAGCAGGGGAAAACTAAGAAGCTGAAGGGTGTTGTTATTTGGGGATGGGAGACACCCATCTCCAAGCCAGGACGTACTCGTATGGCTACTAAGAAGCTGACTGCATAAGCTGATGTAGCAGAGCAGCAGCTTGGGACAGAGGAGGCATTGCTGATTCTACCGCATGGCTATGATCCAGATGAGGAGGATGAACCTGCCTACTGTTTTCTTGCCCCTGCACCAGAGGAACCAGCTAGCATGGAGGAGGCATTAGCTGGACCAGATAGGGAGAATTGGCTGGTTTCCAGGGATGCTGAGTACCAGAGCCTGCTAGAGAATGGGACATGGGATCTGGTGGTGCTGCCTGAGGGGAAGAAAGCCGTACAGTGCAAGTGGGTGCTAAGGATCAAGACTGATGACAAGGGACAGGTTACCATCTACAAGAGTAGGCTGGTGGCAGAAGGAGAAGCAGGACTTCAATGAGATCTTTGCTCCCACTGCCAAACCCCCTACCCTCCGTGTCTTGTTGACAGATGCAGCCGTTCGTGGGAAAATCATCATTCAAATGGATATATCAACGGCATTCCTCAACGAGATTTTAGAGGAGGATGTGTACATGACACAGCCGCCTGGGTATGAGGATGGTACAGGCAGGGTGTGCAAGCTGAAAAAGCCCATCTACGGCTTGAAGCAGGCGCCACGCTGCTGGTACCAGAAGTTGGCAGCTGTTTTAGAGGAGATGGGATTCAGGACCAGCAGCTGTGATGAGAGCCTCTTTCTCAAGGGGGAGGGGGAGAAGCTGGTGCTGTTTCTGGTCTATATGGACAACATTCTTCTCTTTAGCAGCAGCATGAAGGAGACCCAGAGTGTGCAGTAGCAGCTGATGGAAAACTTCAAGTGCAAAAACCTTGGGGAGGTAAAGTACTACCTCGGGATGCACGTGGAGAGGCATCCAGATCACAGGTGGTTGAAGCTGCACCAGGAGAAGTTCATCAAGGAGTTGGGAGAGAAGTATGGGATTGAGAATGAGCGCAAGGTTGCAACTCCCCTGCCAGCAGAATTCAAGCTTATGAAGGCTGCAGAGGATGAAATGGTTGAGGTGCTGAAAGAGAAGGGGGAGCGGCTTGGAGAAGGCAAGCTGTTTCTCACTTGCTTTACTAATGCTACGTGGGCCTCTGATAAGGAATATTCCTCATCTGTGGGAGGATACATCTGTGTCGCTGGGGGAGGACCTGTTAGTTGGAATCAAAGAAGCAGACGGAGACGGCACACTCTTCCGTGGAGTCCAGAGTACATGGCAATGTTTTACGGGGTGAAGGAGGTGATTTGGCTGAGGAGGCTGTTAGAGGAGATTGGCCAGGAGCAGAAGGTTGCTACGCCGCAGTTTTGTGATAGCAAGGGAGCTCTTGGAATGGCGAGGAAGGCTGTGCTTCATGGGCTGAACAAGCACATGCGTATCAAGTGGCACTGGCTGCGTAAGGAGGTGAAGAGGGGGACGTTGAATCCGATCTATATCAAGACTCACCAGCAGCCAGCAGACATCCTCACCAAGAGGCTTGCGGATGAGCCATATTGGGTTTGTGTGTGGATAAGAGGAATGAGCATAAACTAGTATGTTGGGTGCAAATTCACATTGCATGACATCCTGCCGTCTGTTTGTACGAGTATGCGTGTGCGAATGCTTTTGGGTATGAATGGAATGTTCGTGTGTTTGTTTGCTTTCACAATTTTTGCTTGATGCATTTGCAGGTTCTCGCGCAATGTGCGCTTCGGCACAACATTGTACGCGCTATGAAGAATAGAAGCAGAAAGGACGAGCTCGCAAAGGAACCCAAGATGGAAGCTTTGCGGTTCGGCTTACTTGATTCCGCAGATTCAGTTCTATCCAAGTCGAAATTGTACTGTTTTGTTTGGTTGACTATAGTGTAGCAGAGCTTGAGTTTAATAGTTTTCTATTACCAGCGCCCTAGCTGTCTCCAGAATTGTCCGGTTCGCCCATTCTGCTAGACCGTTAGATTGTGGGGTGTAAGCCGTGGTCAGCTCCCTCTGGATGCCCTGCTTCTTGAGCCAGGCCGTCATCTCAGCTCCAACGAACTCACCACCCCGATCTGTCCTAATCCGCTTCACCACACACTCCGCTTGCTTCTCCACGAATGGCAGCCAATCTTCCCGCATCGTAGAGGCGGCATGGTCCTTCTGCTTCAGCGGATATGCCCACATAAGCCTGCTCCAATCATCCACTATGGTCAGAAAGTACCGCTCCCCCTTGTGCCCCTGAACCGGCAGCGGTCCCTCCAAGTCCATGTGGACCAACTCAAAAGGCTTCTTGCTCCTGCCAGTCACACTATGGAAGGGGAAACGGGTGAATTTGGATAGCAAGCATTTTTCAAAGTTGTCATCAGGTGGCTGGCCATTCAGCTTCAGACCCTTGACGACCCCATCCTTCTCCAGCTGCTTCAGCAAATGCATTGCTACATGCCCCAAGCGTCGGTGTGCCGTTGCCCATTCCGTCTCCCCAGATCTGGCCGACACTTTCACACCAACCCCTCCAACGGCATTGCACTCCCCCTGGGATGCAGACCCCTCTCCAGCCTGCCCCTCACCGTGTCACGCCAACGCCGGCAGCTGTCACATCGATCTGTACACGTCCTTGCTCTGGTGCAGATCCCAAAGCACCCGATTGCCCAGCTGCCCCTTGTACGTGCGTGCCCCATCCGTGCTAGTGCTCACCCCAGCCTTGCCAAGCTTACGGAGGGAGATGAGGTTGGCCTTGAGATCAGGAACGAGGAGAACGTCGTGCAGCACCACCGGCTTGCCATCCGCTCCCTTAAACGCAGCTCGTCCCGCACCAGCCACCTTCAGCGCGTGTCCAGAGACAGAGCACACCTCATTGATCGGTGCAGCGCGTACGTCGTCCGGTAGGTCCTTGCGCGGCGTCATTGTCCAAGCAGCGCCCGTGTCCAACACCCAATAGTTCAGGGGGTGCAGCTCTGCTCCAACCTTGGCAGAGGCGTCTCCTTGCTCCCCCTGCTCTCCAATATGGAAGAACTGGCCCACGGTGCGCTCCTTCTTCTTCTCCGCACCGCCGTTGCTCTTCGGGTTGTTGTCGGACGAATCGGCGACCATGCTCGCGCCGTTTTTTTTGTTCCTCCGCGCGCCGCCATCCTGGTGACGATTCTGGGGAGTCCATCCATCGGGTTTCTTATAGCACAAAAACCAGGGGTGCCCCTCCTTCTCACAATACCAGCAACTCCCTTTTATTTTGCCACCAGCACCCGACTTGCCCCCACGTCCAGATTTCGCACCGCGACCCCAACCGGTACCTCCTTGTTGGTCGTTGGAGTCGTCGTCCTTCTTTGCACCGCGTCCAGCACCACCGAAGCCACGTCCTCTGCCACGTCGGCTCCCTTGCATCCCATAGCCGCTGCTGCCGTCGTCTCCACCCCTGAATTGGCGGCGACGGAAGTCCTCTTCCAGAATCTTTGTCCGCACCCACTCGAGTGTCCACGAGCTCTGGTTCTGCGGCAGGCTCAATCCGCTCGTGAATTGAAGCCACGATTCCGGCAGCAGCGAGAGCATCTTCAAGCACTTGGTCTGCTCCGGGTAGGTGATTCCCGCGGTCGCCAACTTCGCGTACAGATCGCGTATCTTGTCCAGGACAGGTTGCACCGGCTCTCCCTCGCTCAGGCGCAACGCGGACAGCTCCCTCTCCAGCATCAACGTTGCAACAACGGAAGTTAGGGCGTGCAGCTCCTTCAACACGGTCCACGCCTTCGGACCGCACTCAACCTCCGGCAGCAGGTGCATAACGTGGTGACGTTGGTTCAGCTCCAAACTCTGCGACATCAAATAGTAGCCAGCCGAGGAGCGCTCGTCCCAATCTTCCTGCAGCGTGTGGTCACTCGGTCTAGGCTCCTCCCCAATCATTAGTTTCAGCAAACCGATCTGACAGAAATAGAGTTGCATTTTCCAGGCCCAATCATCATAGCCCTCACCATTGAAATTCTCGACGGTGAAGTTTTTCAGCACCTCCTTGACCAGCGAGCCCTGGTTTGTTCGCGCTCCCCTTGGCGCTGAAACACCAGAATCTTGGCTGCCGCTACGATCTTGGGCTGAAGATTCTCCAGCTCCCGTCGAGGTATTGCCCGCCATAGGTACCTATAACGAGGATCACTATAACGCAGCTCTGATACCAGCTTGTTGGTGTAAGGGCCTAATAAACTCAAGCTATTAAGACTTAATCAGACTTAAAACCTCTCCTTGGGGTCACCTCCAAAGGTCCTTGGGTGCCTGGTACAAGACCAGCCCCTATCATCGGGTCCGAGTTTGTAGAGAGAGGAGTCAAGAATGACTTAGCCAAAATAACAAGAGTACCTTGAACGTCGCGCAGCGTATCTTGCAGACCGTCGATCGGATTAAGCTGAGACTTTGCTATATCGAAGCTCGCTCCAAGAGCTTTAAAAAGAGCCAAGTTGCCTCGCAAAAAGTTCTCCCATTACGGAGTTATCGCTCGTACAGCCTTTGCCTAGCACTGGGGCGCTAGCATACTAGCATTGACTCGGGTAGCATTTTGCCGTCGCACTGCGTAGAAACGAAATTCCGGAAGGAAGGAATTCGCTTGAATCAAATTGACTATATTCAGGTACAAACAGAGAAGGAATAAATAGCTCTAGCTAGCAAGGACCCTGGGAATCAACCTGGGAACAACCTGGGATGATCTCAAATAATTCCAAGCAACAGAACCAACCTGGCTGGACAAAACAGCAGGTGGTAGGTTGGTAAACAACCTCTGGTTCTGTTTTTCCAACCTGGGAAAACAACAACCAGGTTCAGGTCCTAAAAACAGAACCTGTTTTGTCTTTGCCCAACCAGCCAAATGCTGGTTCTGCTGGTTTCCCCTGGCCCTGTAGCATGCAGATACAGATAAACAACATCCAACCTTCACCTAAATTGTACCTCTATAGTGCCTGCCCTGCTACACTATAGTCAACCAAACAAAACAGTACAATTTCGAGTTGGATAGAACTGAATCTACGCAATCAAGTAAGTTGAACCGCAAAGCTTCCATCTTGGGTTCCTTTGTGAGCTCGTCCTTTCTGCTTGCACTGTTCATAGCGCGTACAATGTTGTGCCGAAGCGCATATTGCGCGAGTACCTGCAAATGCTTCAAGCAAAAATTGCGAAAGAAAACAAACACACGAACATTCCATCCACACCCAAATGCATTCGCACACCCATACTCGTACAAACAGACGGCAGGATGCTGTGCAATGCGAATTTGCACCCAACACGTCGGCCTGTCCGTCGAAATAGGCCGCTGACCCCTATCGACGGCGACCTTGTAGCAGTATTCTACAGGTCCACCAATTTTGTCGACCTAAACTCGACGACCACTATGGATAGTCGGCTAGACCTCCCGCACACCCAATCACAATGTCCACTTCGCCCAAACGAGGTCGGGGTCAACACCCAGTTCTCGTTAACATATGGTACTAAGAGTAAGTGCGTTACTTATCCATATGGATGGCATTAAAAGTTAGTGCTTTCCTTACCCATGTGCATAGTACCAAGAGTAAGTGCATTACTTATCCATATGGATGGTACAAAGAGTATGTGTGTTATTACTCACATGGATGGTACCAAAATGAAGTGCGTAACTTATACATATGGATTGGATTAAGATTATGTGCGTCACTTATCCACGTGGATGGTACGAAGAGTAGGTGTGTTAAATATCCATGTGGATGGAACCAAGAGTAAGTGTGTTACTTACCCAAATTGATGGTACTACTAGTAAGTATGTTTCTTACACATATGGATTGTACCAAGAGTTATTTTTTTTTACTTACCCATATGATGGTACCAAGTGTGTTACCTAAACATCTGGATGGTTACAAGAGTAGGAGCGTTATGTACCCATATTGATGGTACCACGAGTAAGTGCGCTTCTAACTCATATGGATCGCTTTAAGAGTCGGTGCTTTACTTACCCATATGGATGGTACTAATATTACTGCGTTCCTTATCCACGTGGATGTTTCCAAGAATAAGTGCATTGCTTATACGTATGAATGGTACCAAGAATAAGTGCTTTACTTACCCAATTGGAAAGTACCAATTGTAACTGCGTTATGGTACTAAGAGTAAGTGAGTTAATTTCACATGTCGATGGTACTACGCTTAACTGCATTTCTTACCTATATCGATGTTATCAAGAGGTTTTAAGTTTAATTATGTCTTAATAGCTTGAGTTTATTAGGCCCTTACACCAACAAGCTGGTATCAGAGCTGCGTTATAGTGATCCTCGTTATAGGTAGCTATGGCGGGCAACACCTCGACGGGAGCTGGTGAATCTTCAGCCCAAGATCGTAGCGGCAGCCAAGATTCTGGTGTTTCAGCGCCAAGGGGAGCGCGAACAAACCAGGGCTCGCTGGTCAAGGAGGTGCTGAAAAACTTCACCGTCGAGAAGTTCAATGGTGAGGGCTATGATGATTGGGCCTGGAAAATGCAATTGAATTTCCGTCAGATCGGTTTGCTGAAACTAATGATTGGGGAGGAGCCTAGACCGACTGACCCCGCGCTGCAGGAAGATTGGGACGAGCGCTCCTCGGCTGGCTACTATTTGATGTCGCAGAGTTTGGAGCTGAACCAGCGTCACCACGTCATGCATCTGCTGCCAGAGGTTGAGTGCGGTCCGAAGGCGTGGACCGTGTTGAAGGAGCTGCACGCCCCGACCTCCGTTGTTGCAACGTTGATGCTGGAGAGGGAGCTGTCCGCGTTGCCCCTGAGCGAGGGAGAGCCGGTGCAACCTGTCCTGGACAAGATGCGCGACCTCTACGCGAAATTGGCGACCGCGGGAATCACCTACCCGGAGCAGACCAAGTGTTTGAAGATGCTCTCGCTGCTGCCGGAATCGTGGCTTCAATTCACGAGCGGATTGAGCCTGCCGCAGAACCAGAGCTCGTGGACACTCGAGTGGGTGCGGACAAAGATTCTGGAGGAGGACTTCCGTCGCCGCCAACTGAGGGGTGGAGACGACGGCAGCAGCGGCTACGGGATGCAAGGGAGCCGACGTGGCAGAGGACGTGGCTTCAGTGGTGCTGGACGCGGTGCAAACAAGGACGACGACTCCAACGACCAACAAGGAGGTACCGGTTGGGGTCGCGGTGCGAAATCTGGACGTGGGGGCAAGTCGGGTGCTGGTGGCAAAATGAAAGGGAGTTGCTGGTATTGTGAGAAGGAGGGGCACCCCTGGTTTTTGTGCTATAAGAAACCCGATGGATGGACCCCCCAGAATCGTCACCAGGATGGCGGCGCGCGGAGGAACCAGAAAAACGGCGCGAGCATGGTCGCCGATTCGTCCGACAACAACCCGAAGAGCAACGGCGATGCGGAAAAGAAGAAGGAGCGCACCGCGGGCCAGTTCTTCCATATTGGAGAACAGGGGGAGCAAGGAGACGCATCTGCCAAGGTTGGAGCAGAGCTGCACCCCCTGGACTATTGGGTGTTGGACATGGGCGCTGCTTGGACGATGACGCCGCGCAAGGACCTGCTGGACCACGTACGCGCTGCACCGATCAACGAGATGTGCTCCGCCTCTGGACACGCGCTGAAGGTGGCTGGTGCGGGACGAGCTGCGTTTAAGGGAGCGGATGGCAAGCCAGTGGTGCTGCACGACGTTCTCCTCGTTCCTGAACTCAAGGCCAACCTCATCTCCCTCCGTAAGCTTGGCAAGGCTGGGGTGAGCACTAGCACGGATGGGGCACGCACTTACAAGGGGCAGCTGGGCAATCGGGTGCTTTGGGATCTGCACGAGAGCACGGACGTGTACAGATCCATGTGGCAGCTGCCGGCGTTGGCGTGGCATGGTGGGGGGCAGGCTGCCGAGGGGTCTGCATCCCAGGGGGAGTGCAACGCCGTTGGAGGGGTTGGTGTGAAAGTGTCGGCCAGATCTGGGGAGACGGATTGGGCAACGGCACACCGACGCTTGGGGCATGTGGCAATGCCCTTGTTGAAGCAGTTGGAGAAAGATGGAGTCGTTAAGGGTCTGAAGCTGAACGGACAGCCACCTGATGAGAATTGTGAAATCTGTTTGCTCTCAAAGTTTACCCATTTCCCCTTCCATAGTGTGACCGGCAGGAGCAAGAAGCCTTTAGAGTTGGTCCACATGGACTTGGTGGGGCCGCTGCCGGTTCAGGGGCACAAGGGGGAGCGGTACTTTCTGACCATAGTGGATGATTGGAGCAGGCTTATGTGGGCATATCCGCTGAAGCAGAAGGACCATGCCGCCTCTACGATACGCGAAGATTGGCTGCCATTCGTGGAGAAGCAAGCGGAGTGTGTGGTGAAGCGGATTAGGACAGATCGGGGTGGTGAGTTCCTTGGAGCTGAAATGACGGCCTGGCTCAAGAAGCAGGGCATCCAGAGGGATTTGACCATGGCTTATACCCCACAGTCTAACGGTGTAGCAGAACGGGCGAACCGGACAATTCTGGAGACAGCTAGGGCGCTGCTCATAGAATCTGGGCTGGGCAACTTGATGTGGCCCCATGCTGTTCGGCACGCTACCGTCGCTAGGAACAGGGTACTCACAAAGGTTGGGGATGACTCGTGGGTGCCGTTGGAGAGGTGGCTTGGGAGGAAGCCGCCGGTGGACATGCTGAGGGTGTTCGGTTGCATGGCAGTCGCCCACGTCCCCAAGACCTACCGCAGTAAGTTGGGGGCGAGTGCAATCTGGTGTGTGCATTTGGGGCTGGCTGCTGAGAGCAAGGGATGGCTGCTGTGGGAACCTTCCAAGGGTGTGTTGTTTGACAGCAGGGATGTGAAGTTTGTTGAGGGCATGATGTATGGGAGCTGGGAGAAACAGCCGGAGGCCAGGGTGTCCCAGCAGATGGAGCAGATCATCATGCAGCTGGACCTGACTCCTAGTGTGTGGGAGGAGGGAGAGGAGGCAGCTGCAGAGGGTGGTGCTGGAGACAAGGTGCAGGTGAAAACAATGGTGTGGAGACTAGCGGTAGCACTAGTGGAGCTGCTGGATCCGAGGGAGGAGAGCAGCAGCAGGGAAAAACTAAGAAGCCGAAGGGTGTCGTTATCAGGGGATGGGAGACACCCGTCTCCAGGCCAGGACGTACCCGTATGGCTACTAAGAAGCTGACTGCAGGAGCTGGTGTAGCAGAGCAGCAGCTTGGGACAGAGGAGGCATTGCTGATTCTACCGCATGGCTATGATCCAGATGAGGAGGATGAACCTGCCTACTGTTTTCTTGCCCCTGCACCAGAGGAACCAGCTAGCATGGAGGAGGCATTAGCTGGACCAGATAGGGAGAAGTGGCTGGTTTCCAGGGATGCTGAGTACCAGAGCCTGCTAGAGAATGGGACATGGGAGCTGGTGGTGCTGCCTGAGGGGAAGAAAGCCGTACAGTGCAAGTGGGTGCTAAGGATCAAGACCGATGACAAGAGACAGGTCACCATCTACAAGAGTAGGCTGGTGGCTAAGGGGTTTATGCAGAAGGAGAAGCAGGACTTCAATGAGATCTTTGCTCCCTCTGCCAAACCCCCTACCCTCCGTGTCTTGTTGGCAGATTCAGCCGTTAGTGGGAAATTCATCATTCAGATGGATATATCAACGGCATTCCTCAATGGGATTTTAGAGGAGGATGTGTACATGACGCAGCCGCCTGGGTATGAGGATGGTACGGGCAGGGTGTGCAAGCTGAAAAAGTCCATCTACGGCTTGAAGCAGGCGCCACGCTGCTGGTACCAGAAGTTGGCAGCTGTTTTAGAGGAGATGGGATTCAGGACCAGCAGCTGTGATGAGAGCCTCTTTCTCAAGGGGGAGGGGGAGAAGCTGGTGCTGTTTCTGGTCTATGTGGACGACATTCTTCTCTTTAGCAGCAGCATGAAGGACATCCAGAATGTGCAACAGTGGCTGATGGAGAACTTCAAGTGCAAGAACCTTGGGGAGGTAAAGTACTACCTCGGGATGCACGTGGAGAGGGATCTGGATCACAGGTGGTTGAAGCTGCACCAGGAGAAGTTCATCAAGGAGCTGGGGGAGAAATACGGGATTGAGAATGAGCGCAAAGTTGCAACTCCCCTGCCAGCAGAATTCAAGCTTGTGAAAGCTGCAGAGGATGAAGGGGTTGAAGCCGAGGAGCAGCAGCAATTTCAGTCCTTGGTGGGCAGTCTCTTGTATGCAGCAGTTCACACAAGGCCCGACATCTCTTTCTCGGTTGGGCAGCTGGCTAGGGTGGTGCAGAATCCATCAGAGGAGCAGGTGGATGCAGCTGAGCGTGTGGTGAAGTATCTGAACTCTCACCCAACCATTGGAGTTCAATACTCCGCATCTGCACAGGTGAAGCAGAAAGAGGTTGAGGTGCTGAAAGAGAAGGGGGAGAGGCTTGGAGAAGGCAAGCTCTTTCTCACTTGCTTTACCGATGCTACGTGGGCCTCTGAGAGGGAGGATTCCTCATCTGTTGGAGGATACATCTGCGTAGTTGGGGGAGGACCTGTTAGTTGGAGATCCAAGAAGCAGACGGAGACGGCACTCTCTTCCGTGGAATCAGAGTACATGGCGATGTTCCATGGGGTCAAGGAGGTGATTTGGCTGAGGAGGCTGTTAGAGGAGATTGGCCAGGAGCAAAAGGTTGCTACGCCGCTGTTTTGTGATAGCAAGGGAGCTCTTGGGATGGCCAGGAACGCTGTGCTTCATGAGCTGAACAAGCACATGCGTATCAAGTGGCACTGGCTGCGTAAGGAGGTGAAGAGGGGGACGGTGAATCCGATCTACATCAAGACTCACCAGCAGCCAGCAGACTTCCTCACCAAGAGGCTTGCAGATGAGCCTCATTGGCGTTGTGTGCGCATGAGTGGAATGAGCATGAACTAGCATGGAATGATGGGGATGCAGCCGGCAGGCTGAGGGGGAGTGTGTTGGGTGCAAATTCACATTGCACGACATCCTGCCGTCTGTTTGTACGAGTATGCGTGTGCGAATGCATTTGGGTGTGAATGGAATGTTCGTGTGTTTGTTTGCTTTCGCAATTTTTGCTTGAAGCATTTGCAGGTACTCGCGCATTGTGCGCTTCGGCACAACATTGTACGCGCTATGAATAGTACAAGCAGAAAGGACGAGCTCGCAAAGGAACCCAAGATGGAAGCTTTGCGGTTCAACTTACTTGATTGCGCAGATTCAGTTCTATCCAACTCGAAATTGTACTGTTTTGTTTGGTTGACTATAGTGTAGCAGGGCAGGCACTATAGGGGTACAATTTAGGTGAAGGTTGGATGTTGTTTGTATGTATCTGCATGCTACAGGGCCAGGGGAAACCAGCGGAACCAGCATTTGGCTGGTTGGGCAAAGACAAAACAGGTTCTGTTTTTAGGACCTGAACCTAGTTGTTGTTTTCCCAGGTTGGAAAAACAGAACCAGAGATTGTTTACCAACCTACCACCTGCTGTTTTGTCCAGCCAGGTTGGTTCTGTTGCTTGGAATTATTTGGGATCATCCCTGGTTGTTCCGAGGTTGATTCCCAAGGTCCTTGCTTGCTAGAACTATTTATTCCTTCTCTGTTTGTACCTGGATATAGTCAATTTGATTCAAGCGAATTCCTTCCTTCCTGGAATTCCGTTTCTATGCGGTGCGACGGCGGAATGCTACCCGAGTCAACGCTAGTACGCTAGCACTTCAACACTAGGCAAACGCTGTCCGAGCCATAACTTCGTAATGGCAGAACTTTTCGCGAGGCAACTTGGTTCATTTTAAAGCTCTTGGAGAGAGCTTCAATATAGGAAATTCTCAGCTTAATCCGATCGACGGTCTGCACGATACACTGCGCGACGTTCAAGGTACTCTTGCTGTTTTGACTAAGTCCCTCTTGATCCCTCTGTCTACAAACCCGGACCCGAGGATAGGGGCTGGTCTTGTACCAGGCACCCAAAGACCCTTGGAGGTGACCCCGAGGAGAGGTTTTAAGTTTGATTAAGTCTTAATAGCTTGAGTTTATTAGGCCCTTACACCAACAAACGCTGCAGGGGAGTGTCAACGGGAGTTGTTTGTTTGCCCCGCCCTCGCTTGGACGGAGCCGACTTCGTTTTTGGGTGTGCGGGGAGCGCAGCCGACCTGCTGCAGTGGGTGACGCCGTCATGGGCGCTTGGACGCCGACCTAGGCGTCTGGACGGCGTCCTGGGGGTCTGGACGCCGACCTGGGCGTCTGGACGGCGTCCTGGGCGGCTGGACGCCGACCTAGGCGTCTGGACGGCGTCGTGGGCGCCTGGACGCCGACCTGTGCCTCTGGATGGCATCCTGGGCAGCTGGACGCCGACCTGGGCGTCTGGACGACGTCCTGGGCGCCTGGACGCCGACCTGGGCGTCTGGACGCCGTCCTAGGCGCCTAGATGCCGATCTGGTTGCCCGGTCGACACAGTTACCCAGGCGACGGGCGTTGCGGGGTGCGAGAGAGTCGCCCAGGAGGTTTTTGCGAAGCCGACCTCGATGTGGTATCCCGAGGTCGACGTGGAGGATCAGGTGCAGTCGTGGGCACATGGCTAGCTTGGTGTCTGCGCTGTGAACGTGACGAGGCACTGCACGCCAACCAGCTGCGAGCACCCACGAAGTAGGTGCGCTGCTGTCATGCGGGTGCAACGCTGTGCAGACCCACGTTGTCAGACCACGACTTTGCACTACTAGAGCGCAGTCGACGATGCAGTGCTGAAACGCGGTCGACCGTGCTGGGCTGGCAGTGGGCCCGCATGCTTGCTAGCATCTGATATAGTCCATTGTTTCATTGTATTGTGTACCATTTCTTTCGTCAATTTTTGTTTGTGAAGCTCTTGCCAATTTTTCCCGTAAATGCACAAGTAGTGTGAACATGAGCAAAGAACTAAGGAACGCAAAGATCACCATCACAACCGTGCCTAGCCCGTAGAATAGCTCTCATTGTCTTGGTTATCTCTGCATGGTGCAGTGAGCGTGGATGGCACCGCGACTTACCTTATGTCTAGTCGACTTAGTTGCACACAACGTATCTTTCCGTAGGCCGGCAGCTGTGTTACTCACCATGGTGAGCGCCGTAGGTGACACAGGCGTAGTGGACAACCTGGAGACATGGCGGGCTGATGCAAGGAGAAGGCACGTAGATGGCGAGTATAGGGAGACGCCCCTTGGAGGTTATCGAGTTAGGCATCCGCGCAAAGTGGGCGACTGAGCATCCTTCTCGACCTGCCTCTCCTCGACCGGCAACAACGAAGGCGGCATCAACGTGGGCGTCAACGCCGGTGACCAAGTCGGCAACAATGCGGGAGGCATGTCGAGGCAGAAAGGGGTGTTTCGGACGGCCGAGAGTGAAGTCGGCGGTGTTCAGGCGCAAGGGCTGCAAGCTCCTTGCAAGGCGGCGTTGGTGGACGTCGAGGCAGCGTGGCGCCGGCTTTGGCAACACACCTGACTGCAGAAGTGATTGCCTACGGATACTTCAAGTTTCCGCTGGACAAGGTTTCCGTCACGGCGCCACTGGTCAGCCAGCACGACCTTCTCACATGGAAGAAATCCATCGAGCCCCAGCTGGAGATCGCAGGGCTGATGTGCTTTGTCGATGGCACCGTGGAGACGCCGAACTGCGTGCGGAGTTCTGCACCGTGTAGCTGCTGGCCTTCACGGTCATCTCGCGGTGCTGCTCACCGGTGGTGCAGATTGCCTTGAAGTCATGCCGGATTCACTTGGACGACGGTCACCGGGCGTGGCGGTTCATCACGTACAGTATCAAGGGCCTTTCGAGCAGCTACAAACGGTTGAAGCAGCCGATGATGGTGCTGGGCACATGGGAGTTGCTCAATGAGGACTCGTTGATCTCGTATTGTCTACATTTGTTTTATATGTGTTGTTTAGGTTAGCCTAGGTGTTAGGGTTAGGTCTCATATATCATACTCGTTTTCACTTTCCTTTGTCAATTCTTACAGTTTTGTATCTTGACACGGTATAGAGCGATAAACGATCACATGGGCCCACCGCCCCGTCACCCGCCATTGCCCGAAGCGCCCAAGCCCAAAGCGCCCTAGCCCGTAGCGCCCCTTCAATTCGTGACTCGTAATGCCCAGTACTTCGCGCGCCACCCGTTTTCCCGTTGCCTCACCCGTCAGATGCGCCGCATCACTATCCCCCCCCCCCCCCCCGCCCCCTCCGCGTCGCGCCCTGGCCGTTTTTTTTTTTTTTTTTTTTTTTTTCCCCCGTCGCGCCCTACCGTTTTTCACCCGTCACGTGCGACGGCTCGCACTGCAGCCCGTGCAGCCTGCGTGCCGCGCCGCTTGCAACCCGTCTACAGCCTTCCCCGTAGCCCAATGTCCCACCCGTTCCCACTGCCTTTGGACGCTGCCCCAGCCAGAATAGCCGCCCTTTCCCAGTTCTGCCCGCCCACACTTAACCAGCCGCCCCAACCAGATCTGCCGCTCCACCAGTTCCCGCTGCCTTACCTGTAGCCCGCCGCCCCAGCCATATCTGCAACCCCAACCGCGTCCAGACGCCCCACTCGCTGCCTTGCCACTTCTACTGCCCCCCCCGCTGTCTTACCAGTTTGGCCGCCCCAGCCAGACCAGCCGCCCCACCCGCCGCCTGATCAGTTCTGCCGCCCGAGCCAGACCTGCCCCACCCGCTGTTAAAGCCAGCGCCCCATGATGAGACCCGCCTCCCCACGAGCTGCCACACCTGCTGCCAGTTGCACCAGCAGCAGCATAAGCTGTCCTCAGCAGAACCAGGAGCAGCATAGGCTGCACCCACTGCACCAGTAGCAGCTTAGGCTACCGCAAGTGAACCAGCAGCGGCTTCAGCTGCCCTCAGTAGAACCAGTAGAAGCTAAGCTGCCCCCAGCAAAGCCAGAAGCAGCATAGGCTGCCCCCAGCGCACCAGCAGCAGCTTAGGCTTCTGCCAACGTACCAGCAGCAGCATTGGCTACCCCCAGCAGCACCAGTAGCAGCTTAGGCTGCCCCCAGCAGAACCAGAAGCAGCTTAGGCTGCCCCCAGCAGAACCAGAAGTAGCATAGGCTGTCCCCAGCACACCAGCAGCAGCTTAGGCTACCGCCAGCGCACCAGCAGCAGCATTGGCTGCCCCAGCAGCACGTGCATCAGCTTAGACTACCGCAAGCGCAGTCCTTCCGTTTCTAGCTCCTCCTATGGCGTGTACTAGGGGTCTACAGCAGCAGGGCCAGCCGCAGAAATCCCGGCAGTGGGGACCTGCGGGTCCAGAGTGTGGCGCCCCCAGCAGTGGCTCAGCTAGTAGTGGGCGAGACGTCGGCTCGTGTGGGTACCGGGCCCTGACAGGCTCTGGTGCTGGCTCTACCTGCTGGAATCCTTACCACTCTGCGTCCAGCTGCTGCCGTCGACTCGAGGACCTCCACCGTGAGCGTTTTGGTCCTCACGCTATTACACCGCACTGGCCCTTGCGTCTTCGCCAGCGCATTGCTGCACCAGTTGAGTCTCACCGACCTGGTCCGTGACGTTTCCCGACTTCACGAGTAGAGACTTGTGTTTCCAGTCTTGGTGCGTGGCTTGTTTCCAGTCCAAACGCCTCTGGGCGTCTTTATGTAGGAGCTACAGCTACCACTAGTCTAGCACCAGCCTTTGTCGCTGGCTCGGGTGCGACCCCACAAACTGCACAGCTTTCCTTCACCCTAGACCATAGAGCGTCCAGCTGTTTCTTGCGCGACTGTACTAACCTTACGCACTGCGCACTCCAGTTACTGTCACCTTGGCTGACCCCAGCGTGGGACCTGTAATTGCCCACAGCACCACCACTCTCCCGTGTCCAGCGGCTCCCTCTGGGTTTCTCACAGGTTACTACACCCCCTCGTTCTCCAGGAACCTGGTGGGTGTCAGTCACCTCCACGACCTAGGCGTAGTCACTACTTTCCCAATGGACGAGCCTGCTGCCTCCTGCACAGTTGGTGCCACTGGGGTGCCTCTGGCCACTTCCACAGAGAGCCGGGCTCTGGTCTGTACTCACTACACACTAGGTCCCACCACACAGGGTCAGGTCAGATCAGATAGCTGCTGTGTCGTGCGACTGTCGGTCACTCACCCACCCGTCTGTCCTTAGGCACTACCGTCTAGGTCACTCGTCTATCCCACGTCTCAGTAGGATGGTACGTCACCGTCTTGTCTCAGGTCCCCTAGAGTCGCTTGCCCCGCTTCCTCGCTTGCCTGCGCCGCCGTGCACTTCTTGCGTCGAGCCCGCTGCGCCTCACTCCTCCTTGTTCCCCCCCACTACGGCTCCCGTCCAGACTCTGCACTTGGACGTCTGGGGCCCGTCCCCAGTCCTTGGCCCACGCTACCAGACTCGCTGCAGCAGAATGGGGTAGCCGAGCGACAGATCAGCCTAGTCATGGAGGTTGCCTGTGCGGAGATAACTAGTACGACGGGAGCTAGGCTACGGGCTAGGCACGAGTGCTTGTGTGATCCCTGCGTTCCTTGGTCGTTTGCTTGTGTGTTCTCAGCTTGCATATTCACGGGGAGATTTTGCAAAAGTTTCACTAGCAAAGATTGACAACAAATGATCGCAACAACATTCGCATCACAGACTACATCAGAGCTAGCTAGGCTGCTGGTCGACCTCCAGCGCAGCATGGTCGACCGCGCTCCAGCGCATCAGCGCTCGCACCGCTCTAGCATTGCGGAGTAGCAGTTGGCCAACGTTGCAAATCCACGGTGTGCCAACGCTGCAGAAAGTCGGCTACACAGCGTTGCACCCGCATAACAACGGTGCATTTGCTTCGCAAGTGCATGCAGCTGGATGGTGCACACCGCCACGTCGCGTGCACAGCGCAGACGCCTGGCAGAATCCACGACAGCGACTGCGCCCACAAGCCACGTCGACCTCGGGATACCACCCCCGAGATCAGCCTCGCAGATATCACCCCGGCGACCTTCGCATACTCACGCAGAAGTCTGTCGCCCGGGTTACACAGTCGACCGGGCAACCAGGGTGATGCCGACAGGTTGGCGTCCTCCCTGGTCAGTGTCCCCTCGTCGACCACTTCGGGACTAGGCCGCCGACTTCTTCAAGTCGTCGGCCACCCAAGGTCGGCGCCCTCCACCCCGAAGCCTTACTGCTCGACGTCCATGTTGGTGTAAGGGCCTAATAAACTCAAGCTATTAAGACTTAATCAAACTTAAAACCTCTCCTCGGGGTCACCTCCAAGGGTCCTTGGGTGCCTGGTACAAGACCAGCCCCTATCATCGGGTCCGAGTTTGTAGAGAGAGGAGTCAAGAATGACTTAGCCAAAATAACAAGAGTACCTTGAACGTCGCGCAGCGTATCATGCAGACCATTGACCGGATTAAGCTGAGAATTTCCTATATCGAAGCTCGATCCAAGAGCTTTAAAATAAGCCAAGTTGCCTCGCGAAAAGTTCTGCCATTACGGAGTTATGGCTCGGACAGCATTTGCCTAGCGTTGAAGTGCTAGCGTACTAGCGTTGACTCGGGTAGCATTCCGCCGTCCTACCGAGTAGAAACGAAATTCCAGGAAGGGAGGAATTTGCTTGAATAAAATTGACTATATCCAGGTACAAACAGAGAAGGAATAAATAGTTCTAGCTAGTAAGGTCCTTGGGAATCAACCTGGGAACAACCAAGGATGATTCCAAATAATTCCAAGCAACAGAACCAACCTGGCTGGACAAAACAGCAGGTGGTAGGTTGGTAAACAACCTCTGGTTCTGTTTTTCCAACCTGGGAAAACAACAACCAGATTCAGGTCCTAAAAACGGAACCTGGTTTGTCTTTGCCCAACCAGCCAAATGCTGGCTCCGCTGGTTTCCCCTGGCCCTGTAGCATGCAGATACAAATAAACAACATCCAACCTTCACCTAAATTGTACCTCTATAGTGCCTGCCCTGCTACACTATAGTCAACCAAACAAAACAGTACAATTTCGAGTTGGATAGAACTGAATCTGTGCAATCAAGTAAGTCGAACCGCAAAGCTTCCATCTTGGGTTCCTTCGCGAGCTCGTCCTTTCTGCTTGTACTGTTCATAGCGCGTACAATGTTGTGCCGAAGCGTACATTGCGCGAGTACCTGCAAATGCATCAAGTGAAAATTGCGAAAGAAAGCAAACACACGAACATTCCATTCACACCCAAATGCATTCGCATACGCATACTCATACAAACAGACGGCAGGATGTCATGCAATGTGAATTTGCACCTAAAACACTCCTCCTCAGCCTGCCGGCTGCATCCCCATCATTCCATGCTAGTTCATGCTCATTCCAGTCATGCGCACACAACGCCAATGAGGCTCATCCGCAAGCCTCTTGGTGAGGAAGTCTGCTGCACCTCGGCTTCAACCCCTTCATCCTCTGCAGCCTTCATAAGCTTGAATTCTGCTGGCAGGGGAGTTGCAACCTTGCGCTCATTATCAATCCCATACTTCTCCCCCAGCTGCTTGATAAACTTCTCCTGGTGCAGCTTCAACCACCTGTGATCTGGATCCCTCTCCACATGCATCCCGAAGTAGTACTTAACCTCCCCAAGGTTCTTGCACTTGAAGTTCTCCAACAGCTGCTGCTGCACAGTCTGGATCTCCTTCATGGTGCTGCTAAAGAGAAGAATGTCTTCCACATAGACCAGAAACAGCACCAGCTTCTTGTTGGGTGCAAATTCACATTGCACGGCATCCTGCCATCTGTTTGTACGAGTATGCGTGTGCAAATGCATTTGGGTATGGATGGAATGTTCGTGTGTTTGTTTTCTTTCACAATTTTCGCTTGATGCATTTGCAGGTACTCGCGCAATGTGCGCGTCGCCACAACATTGTACGCACTATGAACAGTACAAGCAGAAAGGACGAGCTCGCAAAGGAACTCAAGATGGAAGCTTTGCGGTTCGACTTACTTGATTGCGCAGATTCAGTTCTATCCAACTCGAAATTGTACTGTTTTGTTTGGTTGACTATAGTGTATCAGGGCAGGCACTATAGAGGTACAATTTAGGTGAAGGTTCGATGTTGTTTGTCTGTATCTGCTGGCTACAGGGCCAGGGGAAACCAGCGGAACCAGTGGCTGGTTGGGCAAAGACAAAACAAGTTCTGTTTTTAGGACCTGAACCTGGTTGTTGTTTTCACAGGTTGGAAAAATAGAACCAGAGGTTGTTTACCAACCTACCACCTGCTGTTTTGTCTAGCCAGGTTGGTTCTGTTGCTTGGAATTATTTGGGATCATCCCTGGTTGTTCCCAGGTTGATTCCCAAGGTCCTTGCTAGCTAGAGCTATTTATTCCTTCTCTGTTTGTACCTGAATATAGTCAATTTGATTCAAGCAAATTCCTCCCTT
Source organism: Closterium sp. Naga37s-1 (assembly GCA_947471745.1). Lineage (NCBI taxonomy): Eukaryota > Viridiplantae > Streptophyta > Zygnematophyceae > Desmidiales > Closteriaceae > Closterium > Closterium sp. Naga37s-1. The sequence continues at coordinate 2,039,417 of CANJKZ010000166.1, forward strand.
CCTGGAACTTCGTTTCTACACGGTACGACGGCGGAATGCTACCCGAGTTAACGCTAGTACGCTAGCACTCCAACGCTAGGCAAACGCTGTCCGAGCCATAACTCTATAATGGCAGAACTTTTCGCGAGGCAACTTGGCTTATCTTAGAGCTCTTGGAGTGAGCTTCGATATAGGAAATTCTCAGCTTAATTCGGTCGACGGTCTGCATGATACGCTGCGCGACGTTCAAGGTACTCTTGTTATTTTTGTTGGGTGCAAATTCACATTGCACGACATCCTGCCGTCTGTTTGTACGAGTATGCGTGTGCGAATGCATTTGGGTGTGAATGGAATGTTCGTGTGTTTGTTTGCTTTCGCAATTTCTGCTTGAAGCATTAGCAGGTACTCGCGCATTGTGCGCTTCGGCAAAACATTGTACGCGCTATGAACAGTACAAGCAGAAAGGACGAGCTCGCAAAGGAACCCAAGATGGAAGCTTTGCGGTTCGGTTGAATTGATTGTGCAGATTGAGTTCTATCCAACTCGAAATTGTACTGTTTTGTTTGGTTGACTATAGTGTAGCAGGGCAGGCACTATAGGGGTACAATTTAGGCGAAGGTTGGATGTTGTTTGTCTGTATCTGCTTGCTACAGGGCCAGGGGAAACCAGCGGAACCAGCATTTGGCTGGTTGGGCAAAGACAAAACAGGTTCTGTTTTTAGGACCTGCACCTGGTTGTTGTTTTCCCAGGTTGGAAAAACAGAACCAGAGGTTGTTTACCAACCTACCACCTGCTGTTTTGTCCAGCCAGGTTGGTTCTGTTGCTTGGAGTTATTTGGGATCATCCCTGGTTGTTCCCAGGTTTATTCCCAAGGTCCTTGCTAGCTCGAACTATATATTCCTTCTCTGTTTGTACCTGGATATACTCAATTTGATTCAATCGAATTCCTCCCTTCCTGGAATTTCGTTTCTACGCGTGTGAAAGTTACAAGGAGTGGATTGACTAGAAATGAGTTGGGTACAAAAGGGAAACCTAGAAATATTGTACTCCCTATTGTCTAACCCACTACAGCCTAAACAGACTATAACATAAGTTTGACACACCCCCATAGGCAAAGTGGGGGAGAACAAGAGGTCACACGACCAGTCAAGAAAAGCAAAGCAACCTCAGGGTGGATCTCAAGGATACCACACAAATTCCGAGCACAAGCAAGCGGTCACAAGACCAGTTCACATGCAGTTTGATAATATAACAAGAGGTACAGTGATCACAACCTAGCAAGTGTAAGCATGCAGGTATATATATAGAGATCACAGTACAAAGCAAAGTCAAGAGGTAAGCAAGTGAGGCCAGGTAGGCACAAGACCTAACATAGTACAGAAGCGCTGATGATCACAAGGCTGAAGTGCCTTGGTAAAGATATCAGCAGTGTTGGCCTGAGAGGCCACGTAAGCAAGGCGCAGCTGACCACGCTGCTGTAGCTCACGTGCAAGGAAGTAGCGAAGAGCAATGTGCTTCGTTCTGTGCTCCAGTCTGTGCTCCTGACACAAGGCCAGCATGGCCTTGTTGTCTACGTACAGAACTGGACGAGAACGAGGCGGCTCTCCCAGGTCGGTCAGCAGGTAGGTCAGCCAGCGTAACTCCTGTGCAGCCATGGCCCCTGCGTAGATCTCGGCCTCATAGCTGGAGCCGAGAACAGAAGACGAGCGGGTAGACCGCCACGAAACAGAGCCGGAACCAAGGCTGAAGGTGTAACCCTGTGACGACCGTTGAGTAGCCAGGTCGTCAGCCCAAGAAGCGTCTGCGTGACCAGTGAGGACCACTGAACGTCGCCCTCCAAGCACGAGCCCCATGCCCGACGTACTGCACAAGTAGCGCAAGACCCTCTGAGCAGCATCCATGTGCTCCTTCCTGTGTCGGCCAGGAGCAACATAGCGTGCAAGGATGCTAAGAGGGTAGGCTAGGTCAGGTCGAGTGCAGGTCATCAGGTACATGAGGCAGCCCACAAGCTCTTGATACGGGCCACTCGGCTCTACGGACTCATCCGAAGGCAGAGCTGAGAGTGAGTGGCGCGTAGGCAGAGGAGTGGACTGTGTCGAGGAGTACGTGAAGCGGAAGCGCTGAAGGACCTGCTGCACCATGTGTGACTGAGTCAAGGTAATGGTGCGCTGTGCTCTGTCCCGGGTGATCCGCAAGCCAGGATAGCTTGTCAGATCACCCAGGTCTGTGCACGTGTGTCTCTTCTGCAGCTCCGACTTCACGTGGGCGAGTGCCTCAGTGTCAGCAGTAGCATAAACCAGGTCGTCTACGTACACTAGAACGTAGAACGGCGGCAGAGTGGTGTCGGTGCGCAGAAACAGCGACGGGTCAGCAGTAGAAGGAGCAAACCCAAGAGCAGCAAGAGTCGTCCTCAGTGTGTCGTGCCACGCGGAGACCGTAGACCGGCCGCCGGAGGCTCCACTGGGTACCAGGAGGAAACGACCCAGTGAAGCCAGGCGGGCGGCGCAGCCAGATCTCCTCGTGCAGGCTGCCCTGTAGGAAAGCAGTGCTGAAGTCAAGAGAGTGGAGCTCGTAGTCACGCTGAGCGGCGACGTGCAGTAGAACCCGAAGAGTAGTCATCTTCGGGGTAGGGGAGAAGGTCTGGAAGAAGTCAACTCCCTCACGCTGACTGAAGCCTCGTACAACGTAACGCGGCTTGAAGACAGGCGGAGAACCCGGCGGCCGCTTCACCCTGAAAATCCACATGCCACTGACGATGTTCGCCACAGGTGGGGGAACCTCGTCGACGTAGGTGCCTGTGGACTTCCAGGAAGCCATCTCTGCGTCCATGGCTGACTGCCACTGAGAGGTGTTGGTGTAAGGGCCTAATAAACTCTAGCTATTAAGACTTAATCAAACTTAAAACCTCTCCTCGGGGTCACCTCCAAGGATCCTTGGGTGCCTGGTACAAGACCAGCCCCTATCCTCGGGTCCGAGTTTGTAGAGAGAGGGATCAAGAGGGACTTAGTCAAAACAGCAAGAGTACCTTGAACGTCGCGCAGCGTATCGTGCAGACCGTCGATCGGATTAAGCTGAGAATTTTCTATATCGAAGCTCGCTCCAAGAGCTTTAAAATGAACCAAGTTGCCTCGCGAAAAGTTCTGCCATTACGAAGTTATGGCTCGGACAGCGTTTGCCTAGTGTTGGAGTGCTAGCGTACTAGCGTTGACTCGGGTAGCATTCCGCCGTCGCACCGCGTGGAAACGAAATTCCAGCAAGGGAGGAATTCGCTTGAATCAAATTTTACTATATTCAGGTACAAACAGAGAAGGAATAAATAGCTCTAGCTAGCAAGGACCTTGGGAATAAACCTGGAAACAACCAGGGATGATCCCAAATAATTCCAAGCAACAGAACCAACCTGGCTGGACAAAACAGCAGGTGGTAGGTTGGTAAACAACCTCTGGTTCTGTTTTTCCAACCTGGGAAAAAAACAACCAGGTTCAGGTCCTAAAAACAGAACCTGTTTTGTCTTTGCCCAACCAGCCAAATGCTGGTTCCGCTGGTTTCCCCTGGCCCTGTAGCATGCAGATACAGACAAACAACATCCAACCTTCACCTAAATTGTACCCCTATAGTGCCTGCCCTGCTACACTATAGTCAACCAAGCAAAACAGTATAATTTCGAGTTGGATAGAACTGAATCTGCGCAATCAATTCAACCGAACCGCAAAGCTTCCATCTTGGGTTCCTTTGCGAGCTCGTCCTTTCTGCTTGTCCTCTTCATAGCGCGTACAATGTTGTGCCGAAGCGCACAATGCGCGAGTACCTGCAAATGCTTCAAGCGAAAATTGCGAAAGCAAACAAACTCACGAACATTTCACCCACACCCAAATGCATTCGCACACGCATACTCGTGCAAACAGACGGTAGGATGTCGTGCAATGTGAATTTGCACACAACAAGAGGAGTAGGGACCCTCTATCGCCTCTGCGTAAGAGCGCGGGGTCGGGATGTCTGGTGCATCCGGGTCTCCCTCAGGGGCAATCAGCATGGACACGAGATGAGGTAAAGCAGCGGCAAAGCACTCAAACTCCTCCTGCCTGTCCTCAAGGACGTCCGTGCCAGGAGCACACTCACCCCCGACGGACGGAGGACAGACAGACTCAGCAACTAGGCTAGCGGCGTAGTCGAGACGACAGTGAGCAGCAAAGTCGACAAGCTCAGCAACAAGAGCCGACGCAGCAGTAGACTCAAAGGCAGGGTCAGTGACAACAGTAGCGAGAAGACGCGTGACAGTAGGAGTAGCAGTACGAAGGGAGTCAGACTCCGGGTCAGCAAGAGCAGGAAGAGAGGACGCAGGAGGAGACAGCAGAGGGACACGCTGTGGAGCAGTAAAAGGACGAAGTGCCATCTGGTGTGTGCCTGGGACAGCAGGAGGACGCTGACGCGGAACACGACGACCAGTGCGACGCACGGCGAGACTCAGGCGACGCAGGACGAGACTCAGGCTCACGACGCTCCGTAAGACCTCCGGTCGGACCAGTGTAGGGAGAAGGACCAGGGAGTGGCGAGGCAGGCTGTAACTGTGACTGCGACTGGACAGGTAGAGGACACTCGAAAGAGGGAGTGGGACCAGTAGCAGGTGGGAGACCAAGAACCTGCTGAAGGAGCGGAACGAAGTACGGCCGCGGCCGCGCAGCGCCTCCAGGACCAGCAGAGGCAGCTCCAGTACCCTCAGCTCCGGGGTCTCCAGCTACAACTCCCGCAGCACCACCAGCAGCTCCAGCAGCTCCAGCACCTACCGATCCAACTCCAGTAGCAGCTCCAGTACGTCCAGTACGAGCACCTCCAGGGCCAGCGGCCCCAGCAGCTCCAGCACCAGCAGCACCTCCAGCACCTCCAGCACCAGCAGCGCCCCCAGCAGCACCAGCAGGACCTCCAGTAGCACCAGCAGCACCTCCAGTAGCTCCAGCACCAGCAGCACCTCCAGCACCAGCAGCACCTCCAGTAGGTCCAGCACCAGCAGCACCTCCAGCACCAGCAGCACCTCCAGTAGCTCCAGCACCAGCAGCACCCCCAGCAGCTCCAGCACCAGGAGCACCTCCAGCAGCTCCAGCACCAGCAGCACGGCTACAGCGCCGAGCGTACCACTCACGAAGCTGCCGCGGAGAGAGGGGCTCCCACCGCGACGGGACACTCGGAGGACCTCCAGTCTCAGCACCCCCAGACTCAGCACCCCCAGGCTCTGCACCTCCAGTCTCAGCACCCCCAGGCTCAGCACCCCCAGGCTCCGCACCCCCAGACTCAGCACCCCCAGGATCCGCACGCTCAGGCTCAGCACCCCCAGGCTCAGCACCCCTAGCAGCACCAGAGTCAACAGCTACCTTGACAGGCTCGACTGCGTCTACCTGGGACACACCTGAGGGGACAGGACCCTGAGGGAGGGAGGGGGTCAACCTGGGGAGGACCTGGGGCAAGGAAGAGCGGCGGGGGGGGGAGGGGGGCAGTGCGGTAGGGGAAGAGGCGGTAGTAGGGTACCGACTCGTCAAACGTGACGTCCTGAGAGGACAGAACACGGCGCGAGGTGGGGTGGTAAAACTGCCAGCCAGGCGTTTTAGGGGGGAAGCCAAGGAAGACGCAGGGAACGGCACGGGAGGACAGCTTGTCCGCAGACAAGTCGCGGACAAAAGCTCGAGATCCCCAGACACGGAACGCAGACGCATCGCCAACCTTCCCGGTCCACCGCAGGGCGGGGGAGGTCTCCGGCATGGAGACCCGGGGCTGGAGGTTGATCTGATGCGCCGCGTACTGAACCGCGAACGGCCACAGAAAATGGGGAGCAGCCGCATGGATCATGGACGTACGAGCGACATCCATGACCATGCCAATGCGGCGCTCAGCAATCCCATTTTGCTGTGGAGAGGCCGGAAGCGTGAACGTCTGGCGGATGCCCTCCGCCCGACAGTAGGCCTGCAGGAGGTCGGAGGAAAACTCTCCACCTCTGTTTGAGTGCAGACGCACAACAGGAAAGTCCGAGCCGAAACTCTTTCTGAGCTGGAGACGGGCAGCGCGGATCCAGTCGATCAACACCTCAGTGACCTCACCCTTGCGACGCAAGGGGAAGACTGTGGTGTAACGCGAGTAGTCGTCAACAACCAGTAGGAAGTAGCGCTCGTGACCCTGTCCACGGACGCGGGCTGGGCCCCACACGTCCATGTGAAGAGTCTGCAGGGGAGGCTCTGTCGGGGGAAACTCGGAGGAGTGAGGAGCGGCGCGCTGCCGGCCCTAGACTCATGGAACGCAGGTAGGGGCAGGCCCCGGAGGAAGGGGAGGAAGGGAAGGGGGGAGACCAGAGACAAGGACACGGGAGGCCATGCCTCTGAGACGAGGCAGGGAGGGGTGACCAAGGCGGTGGTGCCAAAGGAGAGTCTCGTGAGACAGGAGGCGACACGAGCAGGGGGCAGACTCAGGGCCAGACCGGGACGCTGCAGCAAACACCTGACCCGACGCGGCTACCTGACGAGGAGGAGACTCAGTGGTAAGGGTGTACAGGCTGGACCCTGGCCTACGGGTGATCGTGGCCAGGTGACGACCCGTCCGAGCACACGTGCAGTGTGTCACACGCTGGTGGGCAGGGGTGAACTGGTGAACACCCCCATCCTGAAGATCAGCACCCGCCACCAAGTTCGTAGAGAACGAGGGGAGGTAAAGACCAGACAGCGAGCCGGACGGAACAGCAGGACACGGAAGGACAGTGGAGGAACTGGCTACAACGGGCCCCCCAGAGGGGTCAGCCAGAGAGACTGCCACCGGCCGACGGAGCGGCGAGAGGGTGGTGCAGTCGCGAAAGAAGGAACGGGAAGCACCCGAGTCAAGGGTGAAAGTGTGCAAGGCCTGAGCCGACGTGGTACCTGAGGGAGCAGTCTCACCAGCACCTGGAGCAACAGACTCACTAGCACCTAGAGCAGCAGCCTCAATGCCCGGGTCAGGCGGAACACACAGGTAACAGTCACCCTCATCACTAATAGACACAGCATACATAGCAGCAAGGATAGCATCATAGTCAAGATCAAAGATAGCAACCCCCGACTTCAGCAGAATATCCCAGCGAGGGATCTCAGAGGAGCCAGGGAACTGAGTACGCCAGGCGTCAGTCAGGCGGCCAAAGCAGCGTGGAGTGGTGTGCGGGCCGCCGCAGGGCTCTCCAGTGCGGTCACCTGTGCGAAGAACGTAGGTGCAGGGACCAGCACCCCCAGACCTCCCACGCCCAGCGTACCACTCACGAAGCTGCTGAGGCGACAGGGTCTCACGGGAGCGCTGCTGCTGCTGGCGCTGGCCACCTCTAGAGCCTCCCCGCTGCCCACCACCACCCCCGTCACTTCCACCGCCTCCGCCGCCGCCGCTACCTCCACCCCCACTCCCGCTGCCTCCGCCGCCTCCACCTCCACCGCCGCCGCCCCCAGTCCCGCCACCACTCCCACCTCCACCGCCACCCCCTCCTCCTGCTCCCCCGCCACTGCCGCCGCCCCCGCCGCCCCCTCCACCCCCCTTGCCCCACCTGCCCTTGCTGTTGCGGCGCTTGCCACTAGGGGCAGACGCGGTGCCGACCGACTTCGTGCCAACGAGGTCGACAGCAGCAGCAGAGGCAACAGAGGGCAAGAGGGGAGAGGGGGAGCACCCCTCAAAGAAAGGGGCACGGGGGTCACCACGAGAGGCTCCTACAGCGACTATACTCTTCTCAGCTGCAAGGAGGCGCTCCTCGAGGAGGTCAACAGTGAGCGTGGTGGGGCAAAGGGAGTCAGGGAGCCGGGTAACGAGGTAGTAGAGAGTGATGTACATAGGGGGGGGGGTTCTTGGCGCAGAACTCAGCAGGAAGCGCAGCGCGGTAGCGGGTGTCACTAGTGCGGAGGTGCGTAATGAGGTCAGCGACTGTGGCAAAAGCGGCTAGGTCTGGGAACAGGTACGGCAGCATGAGGCGGCTAAGGGCAGCAGTGGCAGGGGAGGAGTAGCGCGCAACAACAGCGTCGTACAGAGTCCTAGCGGTCTTGTACTGACTAAAGTGCGCGCGCTCAGCAGACGGCAGGTGACTGCGAATAGCAAGGCGGGCAGCAGCATCGCGCGTGGTCCACTGTGAGCGAACAGCACTGTCAGCAGTGGCAGCAGGTGCAACAGAGGCGCCAGACGTAAGATCAAAGAGCGAGACCTGATCCTTGCTATCGCACTGCAGGAACAGCTGTAGGTCATCGACCCAGACCTCAAAGTCTACTGCCCGACCCTCAGCATCGAACTTCAGTACGTTGGGGGCAGCCATGACAGCAGTAGGAGGAGCAGTAAAAGCAGTAGGAGCAGCAGTAGCGGCGCGACTCTATAGGGCGGCGCGGCTAGGTAAGGCGGCTCGGCTAGGCAGGGCAGTGCAGTGCGGCGGTGCGCTTACCAGGGGCGGGTGGGTAGGGAGGCCGCTACTGGTGGGGCAGGGCCGCGGTGCGCCAGCAGGGGCGGGGCCGCAACTGGGCGGCAGGTCAGGGCCGCGGCTCGGCTGCAGGGCAGGGCCGGGGCAGGAGCGACGGCAGCGGCAGCGGCGGCGCGGCACACCGACAGAGGCAGGCTCGGCGGCGGCGGCAGGGACAGCAGCTGCTGCAGAGCTCCTCGGCGGCTGCTGCAGAGCTCCTCGGCGGCTGCTGCAGGTGGTGGCCGCGACGGGCGAGAGGGGCAGGGCGGGGCCGCAGCAGGTGACGGGGCAGGGCCGCGAAGGGCCGTGAGGAGGGGCCGCGACGGGCCGCGAAGGGGCCGCGAAGGGCCAGGAGGGGGGGGCGCGAAGGGCCGCAAAGGGGCCGAGAAGGGCCGTGAAGGGGCCGAGAAGGGCCAGGAGAGGGGCCGCGAAGGGCCGCGAAGGGGCCGCGAAGGACCGTGAGGGGGGCCGCGACGGGCCGCAAAGGGGCCGCGAAGGGCCGTGAGGGGGCCGCGAAGGGCCGTGAGGGGGCCGCGAAGGGCCGCTAAGGGGGGCCGCGAAGGGCCGCGAAGGGGCCGCGAAGGGCTGAGAGGGGGGCCGCGAGGGGGCCTTAAGAGGCGCGACGGGCCGCTAAGGGCAGGGGACGCGACGGGAGGGCAGGCGCATGGGGCGCGACTAGGGCAGGCGCGAAGCGCGCTCCGGGCAGGTAAGGAAAAAAAATCGTAGTAGTTGGTGGGCCCTAGGAAACGTTCCCACTAGGGAACTTGCTCTATAAAATATGAAAGTTACAAGGAGTGGATTGACTAGAAATGAGTTGGGTACAAAAGGGAAACCTAGAAATGTTGTACTCCCTATTGTCTAACCCACTACAGCCTAAACAGACTATAACATAAGTTTGACAACGCGGTGCAACGGCGGAATGCTACCCGAGTCAACGCTAGTACGCTAGCACTCCGACACTAGGCAAACGCTGTCCGAGCCATAACTTCGTAATGGCAGAACTTTTCGCAAGGCAACTTGGTTCATTTTAAAGCTCTTGGAGCGAGCTTCGATATAGAAAATTCTCAGCTTAATCCGATCGATGGTCAGCACGATACGCTGCGCGACCTTCAAGGTACTCTTGCTGTTTCGACTAAGTCCCTCTTGATCCCTCTCTCTACAAACTCGGACCCGAGGATAGGGGCTGGTCTTGTACCAGGCACCCAAGGACCCTTGGAGGTGACCCCGAGGAGAGGTTTTATGTTTGATAAAGTCTTAATAGCTTGAGTTTATTAGGCCCTTACACCAATAAGCTGGTATCAGAGCTGCGTTATAGTGATCCTCGATATAGGTAGCTATGGCGGGCAACACCTCGACGGGAGCTGGTGAATCTTCAGCCCAAGATCGTAGCGGCAGCCAAGATTCTGGTGTTTCAGCGTCAAGGGGAGCGCGAACAAACCAGGGCTCGCTGGTCAAGGAGGTGCTGAAAAACTACACCGTCGAGAAGTTCAATGGTGAGGGCTATGATGATTGGGCCTGGAAAATGCAACTATATTTCCGTCAGATTGGATTGCTGAAACTAATGATTGGGGAGGAGCCTAGACCGAGTGACCCCACGCTGCAGGAAGATTGGGACGAGCGCTCCTCGGCTGGCTACCATTTGATGTCGCAGAGTTTGGAGCTGAACCAGCGTCACCACGTTATGCACCTGCTGCCGGAGGTTGAGAGCGGTCCGAAGGCGTGGAACGTATTAAAGGAGCTGCACGCCCCGACCTCCGTTGTTGCAACGTTGATGCTGGAGAGGGAGCTGTCCACGTTGCGCCTGAGCGAGGGAGAGCCGGTGCAACCTGTCCTGGACAAGATGCGTGACCTCTACGCGAGGTTGGCGACCGCGGGAATCACCTACCCGGAGCAGACCAAGTGTTCGAAGATGCTCTCGCTGCTGCCGGAATCGTGGCTTCAATTCACGAGCGGATTGAGCCTGCTGCAGAACCAGAGCTCGTGGACACTCGAGTGGGTGCGGACAAAGACTCTGGAGGAGGAATTCCGTCGCCGCCAACTGAGGGGTGGAGACGACAGCAGCAGCGGCTATGGGATGCAAGGGAGCCGACGTGGCAGAGGACGTGGCTTCGGTGGTGCTGGACGCGGTGCAAAGAAGGACGACGACTCCAACGACCAACAAGGAGGTACCGGTTGGGGTCGCGGTGCGAAATCTGGACGTGGGGGCAAGTCGGGTGCTGGTGGCTAAATGAAAGGGAGTTGCTGGTATTGTGAGAAGGAGGGGCACCCCTGGTTTTTGTGCTATAAGAAACCCGATGGATGGACCCCCCAGAATCGTCACCAGGATGGCGGCGCGCGGAGGAACCAGAAAAACGGTGCGAGCATGGTCGCCGATTCGTCCGACAACAACCCGAACAGCAACGGCGGTGCGGAAAAGAAGGAGCGCACCGCGGGCCACTTCTTCCATATTGGAGAACAGGGGGAGCAAGGAGACGCATCTGCAAAGGTTGGAGCAGAGCTGCACCCTCTGGACTATTGGGTGTTGGACACGGGCGCTGCTTGGACGATGACGCCACGCAAGGAACTGCTGGATCACGTACGATGGAGCCGTCAAGGGTCTGAAGCTGAACGGACAGCCAACTGATGAGAATTGTGAAATCTGTTAGCTCTCAAAGTTTACCCGTTTCCCATTCCATAGTGTGACTGGCAAGAGCAAGAAGCCTTTAGAGTTGGTCCCCATGGACTTGGTGGGGCCGCTGCCGGTTCAGGGGCACAAGGGGGAGCGGTACTTTCTGACCATAGTGGATGATTGGAGCAGGCTTATGTGGGCATATCCGCTGAAGCAAAAGGACCACGCCGCCTCTACGATACGCGAAGATTGGCTGTCATTCGTGGAGAAGCAAGCGGAGTGTGTGGTTAAGCGGATTAGGACGGATCGGGGTGGTGTGTTCCTTGGAGCTGAGATGACGGCCTGGCTCAAGAAGCAGGGCATCCAGAGGGAGCTGACCACGGCTTACACCCCACAGTCCAACGGTGTAGCAGAACGGGCTTGGAGAAGGCAAGCTCTTTCTCACTTGCTTTACCGATGCTACGTGGGCTTCTGAGAAGGAGGATTCCTCATCTGTGGGAGGATACATCTGTGTAGTTGGGTGAGGACCTATTAGTTGGAGGTCAAAGAAGCAGACGGAGACGGCACTCTCTTCCGTGGAGTCAGAGTACATGGCAATGTTTCGCGGGGTGAAGGAGGGGATTTGGCTGAGGAGGCTGTTAGAGGAGATTGGCCAGGAGCAGAAGGTTGTTACGCTGCTGTTTTGTGATAGCAAGGGAGCTCTTGGGATGGCCAGGAACGCTGTGCTTCATGGGTTCAACAAGCACATGCGTATCAAGTGACACTGGCTGCGTAAGGAGGTGAAGAGGGGGACGGTGAATCCAATGTACATCAAGACTTACCAGCAGCCAGCAGACTTCCTCACCAAGAGGCTTGCGGAAGAGCCTCATTGGCATGAGTGGAATGAGCATGAACTAGCATGGCATGATGGGGGATGCAGCCGGCAGGTTGAGGGGGAGTGTGTTAGGTGCAAATTCACATTGCATGACATCCTGCCGTCTGTTTGTACGAGTATGCGTGTGCGAATGCATTTGCGTATGAATGGAATGTTCGTGTGTTTGTTTTCTTTCGCAATTTTCGCTTGATGCATTTGCAGGTACTCGCGCAATGTGCGCTTTGCCACAACATTGTACGCTTTGCGTTTCAACTTACTTGATTGCGCAGATTCAGTTCTATCCAAGTCGAAATTGTACTGTTTTGTTTGGTTGACTATAGTGTAGCAGGGCAGGAACTATAGAGGTACAACTTAGGTGAAGGTTGGATGTTGTTTGTCTGTATCTGCATGCTACAGGGCCAGGGGAAACCAGCGGAACCAGCATTTGGCTGGTTGGGCAAAGACAAAACAGGTTCTGTTTCTAGGACCTGAACCTGGTTGTTGTTTTCCCAGGTTGGAAAACAGAACCAGAGGTTGTTTACCAACCTATCACCTGCTGTTTTGTCCAGCCAGGTTGGTTCTGTTGCTTGGAATTATTTGGGATCATCTCTGGTTGTTCCCAGGTTGATTCTCAAGGTCCTTGCTAGCTAGAGCTATTTATTCCTTCTCTGCTTGTACCTGAATATAGTAAAAATGATTCAAGCGAATTCCTCCCTTCCTGGAATTTCGTTTCTACGCGGTGCGACGGCGGAATGCTACTCGCGTCAACGCTAGTACGCTAGCACTCCAACGCTAGGCAAACGCTGTCCGAGCCATAACTTCGTAATGGCAAAAATTTTCGCGAGGCAACTCGGCTTATTTTAAAGCTCTTGGAGTGAGCTTCGATATAGGAAATTCTCAGCTTAATCCGATCGACAGTCTGCACGATACGCTGCGCGACGTTCAAGGTGCTCTTGTTATTCTGGCTATGTCATTCTTGATCCCTCTCTCTACAAACTCGGACCCGAGGATAGGGGCTGGTCTTGTACCAGGCACCCAAGGGCCCTTGGAGGTGACCCCGAGGAGAGGTATTAAGTTTGATCGGGTCTTAATAGCTTGAGTTTATTAGGCTCTTACACCAACATAAATTATACCCCTATAGTGCCTGCCCTGCTACAGTATAGTCAACCAAACAAAACAGTACAATTTCGAGTTGGATAGAACTGAATCTGCACAATCAATTCAACCGAACCGCGAAGCTTCCATCTTGGGTTCCTTTGCGAGCTCGTCCTTTCTGCTTGCACTGTTCATAGCGCGAACAATGTTGTGCCGAAGCGCACATTGCGCGAGTACCTGCAAATGCTTCAAGCGAAAATTGCGAAAGCAAACAAACATACGAACATTCCATTCACACCCAAATGCATTCGCACAAGCATATTCGTACAAACAGACGGCAGGATGTTGTGCAATGTGAATTTGCACCCAACCGACGAGGTGGCTGTCGACCTGCACAGAACTGTCACGGGGCTAGAGCCGTCGACCAGGGAGATCGATAGCTGCAGCTGACTGGGCTGGGCGACGGAGTAGTCCGTCGACCTGACAAGTGAGCAACGGTCGACGAGGGGAGCTCGGCGACAGCAGCTGATTGTTCTGGTCGACGGAAGGGGCCTGTCGACCAGGGAGTAGCTCGACGGGAGCTGTGGTCGACCAGGGGCACCTGGTGGTTGACCAATGGGACCTCGGGGTCGACCAGAGGGACCTGGTGGTTGACCAGAGGCACTTGGTGGTCGACCAGAGCATCTGGTGGTATCTTGAACGACCGGGTAACCTGCTCGACGAGTTCTGTGGAGGCACGCGAACGTCGTCGAGGTCGCAATGGCGAAGGCAACCTCGGGCTGGTATCCCGTAGTCGATTGGCTCCTCAGGCGCAGACAATAGTCGGCGGATGCACAACGAAGCATGTCAGGCGAATCGTCTGCGCGCACCTGTGAGCATGGACACTGCTGTCTTCTACGGGGCAACGCTGGACAGCCGCTCTGCTGCGGCGTTGGCACGCCGTCGACCTGCTGTGTTGGCAGGTCGCCTTATTGCAGTGCTGGCGCGGCTCTTCTACGCAACGTTGGCAGGCGGTCGACCATGCAGTGCTGGCGGTCGACCAGGCCAGCTGCAGAGTTGTTAGGTGACTGGTGTAGTCTATTCTTGTCATTGCTTGTTCAACCATTCTGTAATTTCGATTTTGCTAGTGGATGTGGACTGGCCTTGTAGCCTCTTGTTTGCTCTCGGAGTATATGGTGACTTTGAACTCCATCTTGAGATTTCAATTGTTCTAGTGGACTGGTCTTGTGACCCTTGTTTTTTTCTTGCTGACTGGTCATGTGACCCTTGTTTGTTCTCAGACTGTGTGGTGTCCTTAAGATCCACCCTGGGCTATGTGTTGCTTTCCGCAGGACTACCGTCACATAGACTATGGGGGTGTGTCAATATATAATAGTTATAGCTTATATTTGTTAGTCTAGGTGTACATTTCCTGACCTGGGGTTATGTCAGGGTTCACGGGATATGTCTTGCTGTATGTTTCATTCCATAGTTAACTTTTACATTGTGACATCTCCTGGCCGAGTCAGCGCATCAAGTGCGCGACGTTGTTGTCGACTGAGTCGGAGTACGTGGCGGCCACCGAGGCCGGCAAGGAGGTTCGCCGACTTCGGTAGCTCCTTGCAGAATTCCGGCTGCTGGACGTCGGGACGCCGACCAACCTTCGGGTGGACAACAAGTCGGCCATCACGGTCGCCAAAGGCTTGGGGCTGTATTGAAGGGCGGGAAGTTCATGCTGAAGTACATCCCGACCACCGAGCAGCCGACCGACTTCCTGACGAAGGCGCTGCACTTTCCGGCCTTCAAATGGTACTCCATTGCAGTAGGTGCCATGCCCTCTTGCATGGCTGGTGTGGTGACGCGTGCTGTGTGTTGTGTGCACCTTGACTAGCTATTCTTTTTGTTGTGCTGCAGTATGGGCTCGGGGCCCAAACGTGAACGTAGCTGGGGAGTGTCAACGGGAGTTTGATGTTGGCCCCGTCCTCGCTCGGGCGGAGCCGACTTCGTTGTCGGGTGTGCGGGCAACGCAGTCGACCTGCTGCCGTCCTGGCCGCCTGGACGCTGACCTGGGCATCTGGACGGCGTCCTGGGCGTCTAGACGCCAACCTGAGCGTCTGGACGGCGTCCTGGGCGCCTGGACGCCGACCTGGGCGTCTGGACGGCGTCCTGTGCGACCGGACGCCGATCTGGGCGTGTGGACGGCGTCCTGGGCGCCTGGACGCCGACCTGGGCGTCTGGACGCTGTCCTAGGCGCCTAGACGCCGATAAGGTTGCCCGGTCGACACAATTACTCAAGCGACGGGCGTTGCGGGGTGCCTGAGAGTCGCCCAGGAGGTTATTGCGAAGCCGACCTCGGTGTGGTATCCCGAGGTCAACGTTGAGGATCAGGTGTAGCCGTGGGCACATGGCCAGCTTGGCGCCTGCGCTGTGAACTTGATGAGGCACAGCACGCCAACCAGCTACGAGCATCTGTGAAGCAGGTGCGTTGCTGTCCTGCAGGTACAATGATGTGCAGACCCATGTTGTTACGCCACCTACTTGCAGCGTTGGCAGACCGTGACTTTGCACTGGTGGAGCGCAGTCGACCATTCAGTGCTGGAACGCGGTCGACCGTGCTGCGCTGGCAGCCGGCCCGCATGCTTGCTAGCATCTGATGTAGTCCATTGTTGCATAGTATTGTGTACAATCTCTTTTGTCAACTTTTGCAAGTGAAACTCTTGCCAATTCTCTCCCGTGAATGCGCAAGTAGTGTGAATACGAGCGAACAACTAAGGAACGCAGAGATCGCCCTCATAACCATGCCTAGCCTGTGTCAGAACATATATATAGCTTATGCTGTTGTGTAGGCTATAGTGGGGTATCCCATAGGGGGTACAACCCAATTAGGGTTTCCTATATGTACTCACTTCTTTCATAGTTCATTCATTCTTGTTCAAATCTTCTCATGGTATCGAGCAGGTTCCCCCCTTGGGAACTGTGCTTAGGGCCCACCACATCGTTTTTTTTTTTTTCCTGCCCGAAGCGCGCTCAGCCCGAGTCGCGCTCTGGGCCCTCATTTCGTCGAGCCGCCCTAGCGGCCCTTCACTGCGGCCCCGCCACTCATCTCAGCGGCCCCGCCGCCCGTCTTCGCGGCCCCGCCGCCTCTCTCCTAGCGGCCCCGCCGCCCTACCTAGCGGCCCCGCCGCCCTACCTCGCGGCCTCGCCGCCCTATTGCGCGGCCCCGCCGCCCTACCTAGCGGCCCCGCCGCCCTTACTCGCGGCCTCGCCGCCCCATTGCGCGGCCCCGCCGCCCT
This sequence comes from Closterium sp. Naga37s-1, assembly GCA_947471745.1. Taxonomy (NCBI): domain Eukaryota; kingdom Viridiplantae; phylum Streptophyta; class Zygnematophyceae; order Desmidiales; family Closteriaceae; genus Closterium; species Closterium sp. Naga37s-1. The sequence goes on from CANJKZ010000166.1 coordinate 2,055,655, forward strand.
ACCTCGCGGCCTCGCCGCCCCATCGTGAGGCCCCGCCGCCCTACCTAGCGGCCCCGCCGCCCTTCCTCGCGGTCCCGCCGCCCCATCGCGCGGCCCCGCCGCCCTACCTAGCGGCCCCGCCGCCCTTCCTCGCGGCCCCGCCGCCCCATCGCGCGGCCCCGCCGCCCTTCCTCGCGGCCCCGCCGCCCCATCGCGCGGCCCCGCCACTCTAACTCGCGGCCCCGCCGCCCTACCCAGCGGCCCCGCCGCCCTTCTGCAGCGGCCCCGCCGCTCCTCTACAGCGGCCGAGCCGCCCAGCAGCAGCGCAGCCGAGCCGCCCAGCAGCAGGGCAGCCGAGCCGCCCCGCCGCCGAGCCGCGCGGCAGCCGAGCCGCCCGGCCGCCCACCAGCCGAGCCGCCGTGCAGCCGACCGCCCAGCCGCCGAGCCGCCCAGCCGTCGAGCCGCCCTGCAGCCGAGCCGCCCGGGAGCCGAGCCGCCCTGCCGCCGAGCCGCCCTGCCGCCGAGCCGCCCGGGAGCCGAGCCGCCGAGCCGCCCTGCCGCCGAGCCGCCCTGCCGCCGAGCCGCCCTGCCGCCGAGCCGCCCGGGAGCCGAGCCGCCCAGCAGCCGAGCCGCCGAGCCGCCCAGCTGCCGGGCCGCCCTACTACCGAGCCGCCCGACCTGCCCTGCCTGGTGAGCACAGCACCACTGTTACTGCGTGCCCTTCCCCTACTGCTTGCACTGCTACACTGTCGTCGTCATGGCTACCCCTAGTGTCCTCGCTTTTGACGCTGAGGGTCGAGCCATTGACTTTGAGGTCTGGGTCGACGACCTGCAGCTGTTCTTACAGTGCGATAGGACGGACGGTCTTTCCCTCTTTGACCTTACCTCTGGCGCCTCTCCTGCCCCTGCTGCTGATGCTGACCCCACTGTTCGCTCTCAGTGGGCCACCCGCGATGCTGCTGCACGTCTTGCTGTGCGTCGCCACCTGCCTACCACTGAGCGCGCGCACTTTAGTCAGTACAAGAGTGCTCAGACCTTGTACGACGCTGTAGTTGCGCGCTACTCTTCCCCTGCCACTGCTGCCCTGAGCCGCCTCATGCTACCGTACCTCTTTCCTGACCTTGCTGCCTTTCCCACTGTCGCTGACCTCATTACGCACCTCCGCACTAGTGACACTCGCTACCGCGCCGCCCTTCCTGCTGAGTTCTGCGCCAAGAACCCCCCCCCCATATACATCACTCTCTATTACATAGTCACACGCCTCCCTGACTCCCTTCGCGTAGTCAGGGACCACTTCCTCTCAGTCTGTCCCACCACTCTCACTGTCGACCTCCTCGAGAAGTCCCTCCTGGCGGCGGAGAAGAGCATTGTCGCTGTAGGAGCCTCTCGTGGTGACCCTCGTACCCCCATCTTTGAGGGGTGTTCTCCTTCCCCCCTGCTGCCCTCTGTTGCCTCTGCTGCTGCTGCCGACCTGCTTGGTCTTGAGTCGGTCTGCGCGGCGTCTGCCCCTAGCGGGAGACGCCGCCCTGGCAGGGGCAAGGGGGGCAAGGGCGCGGGTGGACCTGGCGGGGGCGGTGGAGGTGGCGGTGGCGGCGGCGGAGGGAGTGGGGGTGGCGGTGGGAGTGGTGGCGGGGGCGGTGGTGGCGGTGGCAGCAGCGGAGGAGGAGGCGGTGGTGGAGGCAGCGGTGGGAGCGGAGGCAGCGGTGGTGGTGCAGGTGGAGGCGGCGGTGGCGGAGGGGGTGGAGCTGGTCGGGGTGGTGCCCCGCAGCGTAGCGGCTCTGGTGGTGGTCAGCGTCAGCAGCAGCAGCAGCAGCAGCAGCAGCAGCAGCAGCAGCGTTCGCGGGACATCCCCCCGCCCCAGCAGCTCCGTGAGTGGTACACGCAGCGTCAGCGGGGTGGGGGTTTTGGTCCGTGCACCTACGTCCTTCGTTCCGGCGACCGCGCGGGTGAGCAGTGTGGGGGTGCCCACCCCACCCAGCGCTGCTTTGGCCGCCTGACGGACGCTTGGCGTCAGCAGTTCCCCGAGGCTAGTGAGATTCCCCGTTGGGGAGAGCTGTCTAGGGCTGGCGTAGCTATCTTTGATCTTGACTTTGATGCTATCCTTGCTGCCATGTATGCTGTGACTATTAGTGAGGAGGGTGACTGTTACCGGTGTTTCCCGCCCGACCCAGGCATTGGTACTGCTGCGCCAGGTACTTCTGCGGCTGCTGCTCTAGGTGCCAGTGCGTCTGCACTCTCAGGTACTGGTGAGGCTGCGCTCTCAGGTACTGCGTCGGCTTCGGCCTCCCTCACCTTCACGCTTGACTCAGGAGCTTCTCGCTCCTTCTTTCGAGACCGCACCACACTCACGCCGCTTGGCCGGCCGGTTGCAGTCTCCCTGGCTGACCCCTCTGGGGGTCCTGTCCTCTCTCACTTCTCCACTGTCCTCCCGTGTCCGGCTGCCCCCTCGGGCACCTTGTCTGGTCTGTACCTCCCCTCGTTCTCGACGAACTTGGTGAGTGGTGCTGACCTGCAGGATGCGGGGGTTCACCAGTTTACTCCTGCGAGTCAGCGGGTGACCCACTGCTCGGACGCCCGCACAGGCCGACACCTGGCCACGTTTTCGCGCCGGCCGGGGTCGAGTCTCTACACCCTGACCACTGAGTCTCCTCCTGTCCCTGCGTCTGGCCAGGTAGCTGCGTCGGGTCAGGTGTTTGCTGCTGCGTCCAGGTCTGGTCCTGAGTCTGCCCCCTGCTCGTGTCGCCGCCTGTCTCAGGAGACTCTCCTGTGGCACCACCGTCTTGGCCACCCCTCCTTGCCTCGTCTTCGGGGCATGGCTTCCCGTGTCCTTGTCTCTGGTCTTCCCCGGTCTCTCCCTCCCCTTCCTTCGGGACCCGGACCTTCCTGTGTCCCCTGTGTCGAGGGGCGGCTCCGGGCTGCCCCTCACTCCTCCCAGTTTCCCCCGACAGAGGCTCCTCTGCAGACGCTTCACATGGACGTGTGGGGCCCGGCCCGCGTCCGTGGGCAGGGTCACGAGCGCTACTTCCTGCTGGTGGTTGACGACTACTCGTGTTACACCACAGTCTTCCCCTTGCGCAGCAAGGGTGATGTCACTGAGGTGTTGATCGACTGGATCCGCGCAGCTCGTCTCCAGCTCAGGAGGAGCTTCGGCTCGGACTTTCCTGTTCTGCGTCTGCACTCTGACCGAGGTGGAGAGTTCTCCTCTGGCCTTCTGCGAGCCTACTGTCGTGCACGAGGCATCCGCCAGACCTTTACGCTTCCGGACTCTCCACAGCAAAATGGGATTGCTGAGCGCCGCATTGGCATGGTCATGGACGTCGCTCGTACGTCCATGATGCATGCGGCTGCCCCCCATTTTCTGTGGCCGTTTGCGGTTCGGTACGCGGCGCATCAGATCAACCTTCACCCCAGGGTCTCCCGGCCGGAGACCTCCCCAGCTCTGCTGTGGACGGGGAAGGTCGGCGATGCGTCTGCGTTCCGTGTCTGGGGATCTCGGGCGTTTGTCCGCGACTTGTCTGCGGACAAGCTGTCCCCTCGTGCTGCTCCCTGTGTCTTCCTCGGCTTCCCCCCTGACGCCCCAGGGTGGCAGTTCTACCACCCCTCCTCTCGTCGTGTTCTGTCCTCCCAGGACGTCACGTTCGACGAGTCAGTCCCCTTCTACCGCCTCTTCCCCTACCGCACTCCTTCCCTCCCCCCGCCACCGCACTTCCTTGTGCCAGGTCCCCCCCCGGTAGACCCCCTTCCCCCTCAGGGTCCTGCCCCTTCAGGTGTGTCCCAGGTAGACGCAGTCGAGCCGGTCGAGGTTGCTGGTGACTCTGGTCCTGCTGGGGGTGCTGACTCTGGGGGTGCTCCGCGCGTGGGTGCTGAGCCTGGGGGTGCTGAGCCTGGGGGTGCTGAGTCTGGGGGTGCTGAGCCTGGGGGTACTGCGACTGGGGGTGCTGAGCCTGGGGGTGCGGAGTCTGGGGGTGCTGAGCCTGGGGGTGCTATGACTGGGGGTGCTGAGCCAGGGGGTGCTGCGTCTGGAGCTACTGAGCCTGGAGCTGCGGAGCCTGCGGCCACTGGACCTCCCCTTGTGGCGTCTGGCGGTGCGGGACCTGGCGGTTCTCCGGGTGCTTCGCCTCGGCGGGAGCCCCTCTCTCCACAGGAGCTGCGCGAGTGGTTTGCTCGCCGCTGGAGACGTACTGCTGGAGCTGGAGCTCCTTCGGCTGCTGAGGGTACTTCTGCCGCTGGTCCCGGAGCTGCTGGGCCCTCGGGTCCGCCTGGAGCTGGAGCTGCCGCGGGTGCTGGTGCTGAGACTACTGCTGTCCTTCCTGGCGGTGGTCCTGCTGCGGGTGCTGCTGGTGCTGCTGGAGGTACTGGAGCTGGAGGTGCTGTTGGCGCTGGTGCTGCTGCTGAGGGTGCTGTCCCTGCTGTGTCTGGAGTCGCCGCGCGGCCTCGGCCGTACTTCGTTCCACTCCTACAGCAGGTTCTTGGTCTTTCTCCTCCTGCAGCGTGTCCACAGCCTGTTCAGTCACAGTCCCAGTTAGAGCCCGCCTCCCCACTTCCTGCTCCCTCTCCTTACACTGGTCCCACTGGAGGTCTTGCTGAGCGTCGTGAGCCTGCGTCTCGTCCTGCGTCGCCTGTTCGTACTGCTCGCGCTAGTGGTCGCGGTTCGCGTCAGCGTCCTCCTCCTGTCCCTGGCACGCACCGGATGTCTTTGCGTCCGTCCACTGCTCCTCTGCGTGCCCCTTTGCCTTCTCCTCCTGAGTCCTCCCTTCCTGCACTTACCGACCCAGAGTCCGACTCTCTTCGTGCTGCTAGTCCTACTGTCACACGTCTCCTTGCTACTGTCGTCACTGACCCCTCTTTTGAGTCCACTGCTGCGTCTGCTCTTGTTGCTGAGCTCGTCGACTTTGCTGCTAGCTGTCGTCTAGACTACGCTGCCGGTCTTGTTGCTGAGTCTGCGTCTGTCTGTCCTCCGTCCATCGGGGGTGAGTGTGCTCTGGGCACGGACGTCCTTGAGGACAGGCAGGAGGAGTTCCAGTGTCTGGCTGCTGCTTCACCTCATCTCGCGTCCGTACTACTTGCCCCTGAGGGAGACCCGGATGCACTAGACATCCCGACTCCGCGCTCTTACGCGGAGGCCGTAGAGGGTCCCTACTCCTCTCAGTGGCAGGCAGCTATGGATGCAGAGATGGCGTCCTGGAAGTCCACAGGCACCTACGTTGACGCGGTTCCCCCTCCTGGGGCGAACATCGTCAGTGGCATGTGGATCTTCAGGGTGAAGCGGCCGCCGGGCTCTCCACCTGTCTTCAAGGCGCGGTACGTCGCTCGTGGCTTCAGTCAGCGGCAGGGAGTTGACTACTTTCAGACCTTCTCTCCCACCCCGAAGATGACCACTCTTCGGGTGCTGCTGCACATAGCCGCTCAGCGCGACTACGAGCTCCACTCTCTTGACTTCAGCACTGCTTTCTTGCAGGGTAGCCTGCACGAGGAGATCTGGCTGCGCCGTCCACCTGGCTTCACTGGGACTTTCCCTACTGGCACCCAGTGGAGCCTCCGACGGCCAGTCTACGGTCTCCGCCAGGCACCGCGTGAGTGGCACGACACACTGAGGACTACGCTTGCGGCTCTTGGGTTTGCCCCCTCTACGGCTGACCCGTCGTTGTTTCTGCGCACCGACACTTCTTTGCCGCCGTTCTACATCCTCGTGTACGTCGACGACTTGGTCTTTGCCACAGCTGACACTGCTGGACTAGCCTACGTGAAGTCCGAGCTGCAGAAGAGACACACGTGCACAGACCTGGGTGAACTGCGCAGCTACCTTGGCTTGCAGATCACTCGGGACATAGCACGCCGCACCATTACCTTGACTCAGTCACACATGGTGCAGCAGGTCCTTCAGCGCTTCGGCTTCACGTACTCCTCGCCTCAGGCCACTCCTCTGTCTACTCGCCACTCGCTCTCAGCTCTGCCTTCGGATGAGTCCGTAGAGTCGAGTGGCCCGTACCCAGAGCTTGTTGGCTGCCTCATGTACCTGATGACCTGCACACGACCTGACCTTGCATACCCTCTCAGCATTCTTGCACGCTATGTTGCTCCTGGGAGACACCGACCAGAGCACATGGCTGCAGCGAAGAGGGTGTTGCGCTACTTGTGCAGTACGTCGGGCATGGGGCTAGTGCTTGGAGGGCGGAGTCCAGTGGTCCTCACTGGTCACGCGGACGCTTCTTGGGCTGACGACCAGGCTACGCAGCGGTCGTCGCAGGGTTACACCTTCAGTCTTGGTTCCGGCTCTGTCTCGTGGCGGGCTACTCGCTCGTCCTCTGTTCTCGGCTCCAGTTGTGAGGCTGAGATCTACGCCGGGGCCATGGCTGCACAGGAGCTTCGCTGGCTCACCTACCTGCTGACTGACCTTGGAGAGCCGCCTCGTTCTCCTCCAGTGCTGTACGTAGATAACAAGGCCATGCTGGCCTTGTGTCGAGAGCAGCGCTTGGAGCACAGAACGAAGCACATTGCTCTCCGTTACTTTCTTGCTCGTGAGCTGCAGCAGCGTGGTCAGTTGCGACTTGCGTACGTGGCCTCTGAGGCCAACACTGCTGATGTGTTCACCAAGGCACTTGCGCCTTGTGACCATCAGCGCTTCTGCTCTCAGCTGGGTCTTGTACCCGTATTGCCTCACTTGCTCTCCTCTTGACCTTGCTTGTACTGTCACATATATATACCTGCTCTTGCTTGTCTAGCTCTATATATATATGTGCACTCCTGCATGTGAACTGGCCTTGTGGCCTTGTCGTTGTGCTCGGACTGTGTGGTGACTTTGTGATCCACCCTGAGCTTGCTGTGCTTTGCGTGACTGGTCTTGTGACCCCTTGTTCTCCCCCACTTTGCCTATGGGGGTGTGTCAGAACATATATATAGCTTATGCTGTTGTGTAGGCTATAGTGGGGTATCCCATAGGGGGTACAACCCAATTAGGGTTTCCTATATGTACTCACTTCTTTCATAGTTCATTCATTCTTGTTCAAATCTTCTCAGCCTGTAGACTATCTCCCGTTGTCTTAGTTATCTCCGCATTACTTACAGATGTCGATGGTACCAAGAGTAAGTGTGCTACTCACCCATGTAGATAATACCAAGACAATGTGCATTAGTTACCCATATGGATAGAACTAGGACTAATTGCGTTGCTTACCCATATCGATGGTACCTAAAGTAAGTGCGTCACTAACTTACATGGATGGTACCAAGAATAAGTGCGTTACATATATATATGGATGGTACTAAAATTAAGTGCATTACTTATCCACGTAGATGGTACTAAGAGTAAGTGTGTTATTTATCCTTATACAAGGTACCAAGAGTGTATACGTAACTTAATCTATAGATGGTACTAAGGATAAGTGCGTTACTTATCCATATGGATCATATCAATAGTACGTGCGTTATTTTTCCATATGCATGGTACCAAGAGTAAGTATGTTACTTTCCCACACGGATGGTGCGATGGATAAGTATACTATTTTCCCATGTGGATGGTAGTAGGATGTGCATTATTTACATATATGCATGGTACTAAAAGCAAGTGCGTTACTTACCCATATGGATGGTACGATGGATAAATGCGTTATTTACCCATAGAGATAGTACTAATCGAAAGTATGTTACTTACCCATATAAATGGTACCAAGATAAATTGCGTTGCTTACCCATGTGGATGGTACCAAGATTATGTATGTTATATATACATGTGGATGGTACCAAGAATAAGTGTGTTACTCACTCATGTAGATGGTACCAAGAATATGTGTGTTACATGTTATAGTCACAGTAGGCTTCAATGTGCCTAGAACGAAAGATAGAGTGCACAGTCGGATTTCTGCACAGCAGCTTTAAACGTTCATAGCGTTCTGGTCCCAGCTTCAAATGTCCTGATTCAATGTGGATCTGGAGCGTCCTAAGCCAGAGGCGTCTAGGGAGAAGCCAAGGAAGACACAGGCACGTGTGTGAGCGGAACGTGGGCCAGGGGTCCTCAGACTCGGTAATCAGCTGCTACACCTCGAGACCCTGTCCAAAGGAAGACCGGCGTCACCCATGGCCATTGTCACTAGGCCACAGGTTCAGCTGGTGCGCGGCGTAGCGGACGGCCTAGGGCCACAGGAACTGGGGGGCACTAGCATGGCATATGGAGGAACGGGCAACCTCGATGACTAAACCGATGCGTCACTCAGCTACCGCGTTCTGCTGTGGTGAGGCTGGTAGCGTGTAGGCCTGGGTGATCCCTTGAGCCCCACAGAACGCCAACAAGCGAGTGGAGGCAAACTCACTACCATGGTCCGAGTGTAGATGGAGTCCACGAAGGCCTTGGGCGCCACCCCTTGCTAGTAGCCATGGCTCTAGGACGGTAGGCACGTCGGCCTTCCGTCGAAAGGGAAAAATCGTGGTGTAGCGGGAGTAGTCGTCTACCACAATTAGGAAGAAGCGCTCTCGACGTGGGCCAAGGACCGGGGAGGGGCCTTAGACGTCTAAGTGCATGGTCTGTAAGGGAGAGGTGGTGGGGGGAGAACGAGGAGGAGTGAGGGGCAGCGCGCTGCCGACCCTTGACGCAAGGAGTGCACGGCAGCGCAGGCGAGCGGGGAACCGGGGCGAGCGACTCTGGGAGACCTGTCACTAGACGGTGACGTACCATCCTACTGAGACGCTGGAAGAACGGATGACCTAGACGGTGGTGCCAGAGGACTGACTGGCGGATGAGTGACCGACAGTCGCACGACACAGCAGCTACCTGACCTGACCTGATCTGACCTGGCCTGACCTGACCTGACCTAGTGTGGTGGGACCCGGTGTGTAGTGAGTACAGACCAGAGCCCGGCTCACTGTGGAAAGTGGCCAGAGGTGCTCTAGTGGCACCTGCTGTGTAGGAGGCAACAGGCTCGTCCAGAAGGAAAATGGTGACTACACCGAGGTCGTGGAGGTGACGAACACCCACCAGGTTTTTGGAGAACGAGGGGGTGTAGTAACCTGTGAGAAACCCAGAGGGAGCCGCCGGATACGGGAGAGTGGTGGTGTTGTGGGCAACTTCACGTCCCACAGAGGGGTCAGCCAAGGCAACAGTGACTGGAGTGTGTGCAGTGGCGTGAGATCGGCGCAGTTGCGAAAGAAACAGCTGGACGCTCCAGAGTCTAGTGTGAAGGAAAGTTGTGCAGTCGGTGAGGTCGCACCTGAGCCAGCGACAAAGGCTGGAACTAGACTAGTGGGATCTGCAGATCCCACACAAAGACCCCAAGAGGCGCCTGGACTAGAAACTACACACGCACCAAGATTGGAAAGACAGGTCTCTACTCGTGTAGCCAGAAAAGGTCCTAGACCAGGTAGGTGAGACTCAACTGGTGCAACAGTGCCCTAGCAAAGACGCGAAGGCCAATGTGGTGTTACAGTGTCAGGACCAAAACGTTCACGGTGAAGGTCCTTGAGGCGACGGTAGTAGCGGGGCGCGGAGTTGTCAGGACATCAGCAGGTAGTGCCAGCACCAGGCTCAGTCAGGATCCAATAACCGCAGGGACCAAAGTCGCGCCTACTTCTGGTTAAACCGCTGCTGGGGTCGGTACTCCTAGGGCCCTCAGGTCCCCACTGCCAAAAATGCTGCAGCTGCGGTCGTAGCAGTTGACTTTGCTTCAGCAGAACTCTAGTAGACGCCATGTTAGGTGCTAGAGACGGCTGAGCGTGGTGGGGAGTGGCTAGGTGCGGTCAGGTACAGTCTGGTGCAGTCTAGTGCGGTGGAAAACGGCTAGAAGCTGTCGGTAGCGGGACCTACTGGCTCGGGGGTAGCTGGTGGAGCAGAAGGTACAGGTGGGGTAGCTAGGAACAGGTGGGGCAGCAGGTTACTAGTGTGGTAGCGGGTAGGGCGGCTGGTTACAGGTGGGGCGGTGGGTGGGGCAGCTTGTGGGGCGGGGGGTTTCAGGTGGGGCGGCGGGTTTCAGCTCGCGGGGCAACGGACAGGTGGGGCAGCAGGTTACGGGTGTGGTAGTGGGTAGGGCGGCGGGTTTCAGGTGGCTCGGCCGGCCGCGACGAACAGAGTAAGAACAAGTGCGGGCAAACATCGAATACGCTCGCCACGAACATTTTATGCAAAAACAAATACCTGTTTGGCTGTTTGCTCAATTGAGGTACTCTTCCACCCTTTATTGGTTCCCCTTTTTCAGATTGTCCAGCTGCTTCATGAGAGACATCTTTGCCACCGAATCCTTCAGTAAGTCTCCATTAGGTACTCCCATGCTCCCATCTTGGAACACGTCCAGGTGGAACGTTAGTTGTTGCGCTCATGTTGTATAGAAGCACCCAAAATGCCAATGTTGCACGTTGTGAGCAGTCTGCTTGCAAAATTTTCAGCCGCTCCATAGCATCTTGGATATTGCTGTTGGCCATGATGACCGGGTATTGAAGTGTCACGAATAACTCCCATAGGTTTGTCACGCGCGCATTCATGCAAAACCGAAGTGCCCACTCCCGGATGTTTGTACAGTCGAACGGAGTAGTAGTGAACGCCTTGTCCACCGCTGCCTCCACCATCTTCCGTGTACTCGCGTGGGGACAGATCAAAGAGTGTAGGCACGGTAGACGGATGAGGTAGTTGTACCGTACGTTGTGTGCCGCCATCTTGGCCATACGAGCGATGTTCCACCACATCCACGCGATCACGCCGCATAACGCCACTTGATTGCATCCCATGCCCCGTGCACCCCATGCTCCCTGCAGGTATAGCTCCCATTTGAAACCATGGCGCACGAGGAGGCACGATTTTGTCGCAAAAAAGGTGAGATCTGCTTATTACGGGACCTCCAACGGGATGAGAGTTAGTGGCAAGGCGTCGTAGTGGGGGAGCATCAATTGTGTAGGATTCGAATTCCACACCTTCCACGCCCACTTGACTAATTCTGCCACTCCCTTTACCAGTCTGCCCTCTTCTATTCCTTTCTACACCAATCCCATGACCACGCTCCCTTGCATCCATTCCACTTCCGTACTCATCATCCCTCCCCCTTGCTTCCCTTTGAATGATTGATGGAGGTGCGAGATGGGAGATCCCCTCTCCTTGGAAGGATGCATCCCTCCCTTGGTATGACTCTCCTCCTTGTGGTAAGTTTCCCTCTCCTTCACCTTCAATTCCTGCATGCACATTTGAGGCATGGGTTTGGCTAGTACGGATGGATGGGTTGCTGAAATCTTGATCTTGAATTGGCATGTTGAACTTTGGTCTTAATGATTCTTGGAGTGTCGGTGATGCCCTTGTGATCATGCTCTCCAGGTGCTCATGTTGAGCTATGATGGCCTCTTCAAAGGCCTCGTATGCAACATGAAATCACCATCGAAGTGCGCCATCTCGATGATCCAGAAGTTGGTTCTAGAGGTGTCTATATGCTAAACTTCTTATCCAATGTAAATGATAACATATTTTTGTACCAAATTTCGGCAGCATGCCCTCTATAGTAGCTCTGATACCTTGCTATAGGCATAGCGCCAGCGTAGTGGAAACTGAAATGTAGAAGAGAATAGAACTAAAAGCTTGCAATAGAATGGATTGAAGACAATTGATTGATTATGACTTCACAGAGCAAGTATTTATGCATGTAGCTGGACCTCCCAAAGTACACCCATCCACACCAATAATGGTGCACCAATAACTCTACACGCCAATAAATCTTACTGTTACGGGTGCAATGAATCGAAGTAGCGAGAATTGCACTAGGGTGTCAAACGGGTACAAAGTATGAGCGAAGGCATGAGCGAATACATTTGTGCGAACATGCAAACGGCAACGCGGTGCATGCGAGCTAGCTAGTGCAATGCTGGCATCAAGGTTTGGGCTAGTCCCAAAGCGTAGGCCAACCCGGCCGGGCTAGTGGTGCACGGTTTGGTGAATTGTGCGCGCGAAGGTTAACGAAGCCCCGTTAGCAGTAACGGTCGAACAACGGCTGTTGCTGTACGTGATGTTGACGTATGCGGTAAGGAATGCCAAACAAATCCTTATACTATCCCCCCCCCCTCTTCCCCCTTCCTCAAGAAGCCCCCTCCGCTATGCGAGTGCGTGAATATTGCAGAAACCTCGGCTCCCCAGGTACAGTTCCAGGACAGGTTGGCTTTCATTGTTGGCCAGGGGCACCCAGCTATCTTCCGTTTTGGTGCGGTCCATTCAGCGAACGAGGAACTCGATCCTCTTGATTCTCGTGGGGTGGCGAATCCAATGGCTCAGAACTTTCTCAGGCTTGACGATCGGCTCCGATGTAGGGCGAGTCATGGATGGTGGGCGATGGCGTGGCAGTTGGCTGGTGGTTGGGAAGCAGGCTGACGTGGAATGATGGGCTGATGTACCCGTCGGTCGGCAGCAGTGGATGGGCGTGTCAGAATCCCAGCCACTAACCACTGGGATAAAAGGGCTTGTTTGTGTAGTGGGTGAGTGCGCTCATAACCTCTCAGGCCAACGTGCATGTAACCCTTCCTAGGATCAACCGGGGATCACCAATGGACCTCTGACTTCCCCCCGCACTGGGATGCCCGAAGTGCACAGACTGGGATTCGAACCCGAGACGTTCGCTCTGATACCATGTCAAAATCCCAGCCACTAACCATTGGGATAAAAGGGCTTCTTTGTGTGGCGGGTGAGTGCGCCCATAAACCCCCAGGCCAACGTGCCTGTAATCCTTCCCTAGGATCAATCAGGGATCACCAGTGGACCTCTGACAGGGCGGTAACTGGGGTGATCATATGACTGATTTGGAAAGGTCCACAGTATCGCGGTCGAAGTTTTGGTACGACGGGCAGTCTTTAGATTCTGTGTGCTGGGCGTAGTCTCCTGACTAGTATGTTACCGTGCAGCGATGGTGGTCAGCATTTCTCTTCGCGATGATGTTGGCTTTTTTAATTGCGCCTGCTGCTCACGTTCGGGCAGCTTGCAGAATCTCGGCGAATTGTTGCGCGCGTGGTGTTGGGTTGTTCAAGCTCGTCATGGGCACTGTTGGATTTTGCCCTTACTCTAGGTAGAACGGGGACTGTTGCGTCGTCGCTGACGTGGCGTTGTTGTGGGAGAACTCGATCAGCAGCAACTGCTGCTCTTATGTTGTCGGGTCGTCGCACGTGGCACGAATCAGCTGCTCCATAGTCTGGCTCATTTGCTCCGTCTGACCGTTAGTCTTGGGGTGGCACGACAAACTGAACTGTAGCCGTATCCTGAGCTGCTCCCAAAGGTTCTTCCAGAAGTTGCTTGTGTGTTGCGGTCGCTGATTATCACGGCAGGTATCGCGTGCAGTCGAATGACGGTCGCGAAGAACAGGCGAGCGGTTTCTTTGGCTGAGATCAATTTCCTGCACGCAGTGAAGTGGGCCATTTTTGTCAGTCTGTCAACGACAACCATAACTGCGTCGTTATTTCCAGGGCTCGAAGATAACCCCGTAACAAAATCCATGGTAACCTGCTGCCATGTACGCTCGGGCGGTGGGATCGGCTGCAACTGACCCGCCTTTCTTTTGCGCGAGCTCTTCATCACCTGACACGTGGGGCGCGATTCCACGTGGTGTTGTACGTCGGTCAGCAGCTCCAGCCAGTAGTAATATAGCTGCAGTTGCTATCGCGTCTTCTCTACCCCAAAGTGACCCGAGGTAGCCCTGGTGTGCCTCCTTCAGTAGTAGTTCCCGTTGCAGTGAATACGCTGGTACCTAGATGCGATTGGTGCCGGCCTTTACGTAATACACTCGCTTTGCTTCTGTCAGCTGCTGCGAATTCCCTGTGGTGAAAAATGGGTCGGTGCGTTATCTGTGAGTAATAGGCCTGCTAACGGTGGGTTGGTTTGGGCGAGTAGGATGGCAAGAAGTTGGGCAATGGGGCGGATAAGGGCGTCGGCAATATTCAATGCTCCTTTTTTATACGTGACGGTGTAGTGGAAGTTGGACTCCAACTAGTCCAACCAGCGAATATGTCGCGGATTGAGGTTCGGTTGGGCGCGTAAGTACTGTTCTACGCGATGGTCTGTTTACACTTTCACGTCGGATCCTGTCAAGTAGCACCGCCACACCTTGAACGCGTGCACGATCGCCAACATCTCGCGGTCGTGTATTGGGTAATCGCGCTCGAGTGGGTGGAGTTTGCGGGACTCGTACGCGATTGTCTGAAGGCCGTTCCCGAATTCCTGCAGCGGTACTGCTCCCTCAATGATGTCGCTTGCGTCAATGACGAGTTCGAACGATGAAGCACGAGCGGTGAGCACAGAATATTTTTTAGGGTTGAAGAGGCAGCTTGCTCTCTCTCCCCCCATGTGTACTCAACCCCCTTTCTCAGCAGGTCGGTCAACGGGGCAGTCAATTGCGCCATGTCGGGGACAGACCCCCGCACGTAGTTGGCAAACCTTAGAAAACTCTACAACTCTGTCAAGCTGGTCGGCGCGTACCAGGCTTGAATCTTTGCGATATTTTTCGGGTCTTTTTCCACTCCGTTCTCTGAACTAACTTGCCCTAAAAGCTCCAGTTTGTCTAGTAAGAATTCACACTTAGAGGATTTGGTCAGTAGGCGGTTCTCACTCAGTCCGAAAGGCATCTCCGTATATCTGAAAGATCAGTAGCGGGTGCGGAAGGCGGTTTTCGGGCAGTCGGGCGGGTTGATTCAGATTTGATGGTAACCCCCTCGAAGGTCAGTCTTTGAGAAGACACGGGCTGTGCGAAGCTGGACTATGAGTTTGTCAGCTTGCGGGTTGGGGTAACGGGACTTGATTGTAACCCTGTTCAGTGCACGGTAATCTATGCACATCCGAAATCCCCGCCGTTTTTCAGTGTCAACAGTATCGGTGCGGTGAAAGGCGACGAACACGAACGTATGAACTTTTTCTCCAGGAAGTAATCCAGCTACTTCCGCAGTTCATCCGTTTTGGGTTGGGTCAGTTGGAACTGTCGCTGTACTGTCGGCTCTACCCCCGGTTCCAGTTCTATCCTGTGGTCGTGCGGTCGTTGAGGTGGCAGTCCCTGCGGATTTCGATGTATTACTTCAGTAGCACCGCAAAGTCATCCGGTACGTCGGCAAGCAGTTTCTGTAAATCACTCGGCTTGTCTGCTGCCTTGGCTTTAAGAATGTCAACCGCATACACGTCAGCTTCTGCCGCTACGGCACGTTTCATTGTGATCGTGTTGATACGCACCGACAAGGACGCAGGCGAGCTCAAGAGAGGTAGGGCGATGTTGTTACCGTTCACTCACACAGTGCTGTCACCCGTCGTCTTGTCGATTCGCGGATTGTGTCGTCGCAACCAATCACATCCAAGCAGAATATTGGTCCCGTTGAGGGTCGCCGCCAGCATTTCCTGGGTAAGTGACGCTACCCCCACAACGAATCCAAACTCGGTCCACGCGTTCACGTATCACCAGTGGCGTGCTGTCGACCATCCGTGCGGCAATCTAAGGTAAACATCGGTCCAGTGGCAGTTTTAGTCTCCGTGCTGATCGGGCTGTGCCTTCTACAAATATTTTAACTAAGTCCGTTGGTATTTTCCTGCTAAACAGTATGTGACTGTCTACCGTTGTACCCTCCTTATTCTCCCGGGGGTGGTCGATTGCGTGAACCGGCACAATCACTTGGTGAGGGTCGGTTGGGTCGGGCAAGCGGCGTGACCTGTCAGTAGCGGGCATGCCTGCTACTGACTCCCAGCATTTCCCTGCTACCTGGTCTGTTTCTGCTACTCAGCTTCCCCCTTTTGTCAGAATAGTGAGCAGAAAGTTAGAACAGTGAAGAGAGGTTTGCACTAGCAGGCAGTTGAGTACATATAGGAAACCCTAATTTGGGCTATACTCGCTATAGAGAACCCCACTGCAGGCTAGACAAATACAACATTCTGACACAACCCCATAGCCAAAGTGGGGTGTAATTAGCACAACAAGCAAGCAGAGCAATAGTTCACAATGATAAGCAAAGCTAGAGGCGCTAGGCGCACTCGTGGCTGCACGCGTTTACGTGAGAATGTGAGGACAGTGGCTCCTAGGTGC
Source organism: Closterium sp. Naga37s-1 (assembly GCA_947471745.1). NCBI lineage: Eukaryota > Viridiplantae > Streptophyta > Zygnematophyceae > Desmidiales > Closteriaceae > Closterium > Closterium sp. Naga37s-1. The sequence goes on from CANJKZ010000166.1 coordinate 2,071,632, forward strand.
TAAGGGGCGTGAGTCCTTTCGAGTGAAAAAACAAAAGTTGAGTTCTCTCTGGTTGTGGAAATGCATGGTCTTAAAAGATAGTGGCTCTGATATCCAAGTGTTACGGGTTCATTGAATCGATGTAGCAAGAGTTGCATTAGGGTATCAAACGAGTACAGACTATGAGCGAAGGCATGAGCGAATACTTATGTGCAAACATGCATACGGTAATGCATTGCGTGCGAGCTAGCTAGTGCGATGCTGGCATCAAGGTTTGGGCTATTCCTGAAGCATAGGCCAACACGGCTGGGCCAGCGGTGCACCGTTTGGTGAAAAGCGCGCGTGAAGGTTGGCAAAGCCCCGTTAGCAGCAACGGGCGAACAACGGCTGCTGATGTACGCGATGTTGACGTACGCGGTAAGGAATGCCGAAAAAATCCTTACACTTACCCTTCGATCATTCTAGACTCTCAAAGTAGCCTAGGATGCAATGTCAAGAGAACTTTGTGTTGGTTGAGAAGTGAGGGAGATACAAAGAGTAACTTAGAAAGTGTTGTACCCTTCAAGGGCAACTCACTGTAACCTAGAAGCCTAACAATGCATATAAATATTATTTGACACACCCCCATAGGCTAGGTGAGGTGCATCTAAGAACTGGCAAGGGAAACAATGGTCACAAGACCAGTCAAGGGCAAGCAACAAAACAAGGCTCAGGGTGGCGATCAGAGTCACTACACACTCCGAGCACAAACAAGAGGCCATAAGGCCAGTTCAAGAGTTCACAAGGATATATAAAAGCAAAACAAGCAGAGCAAATAACAAGGTAACAACAAAAACCGGCTTACCTCAACAAGCCCTAGCTGCACGCAGAACCTGTCGTGGTCACCGGGCGCCAATGCATTGGTGAAGATGTCGGCAGTGTTGGCCTCTGAGGCCATAAAGTCCAAGTGTGCCTGGCCGCGTCGCGGCCACTCTCGTAGGAAAAGGTACCTCACGTCAATGCGGTTCACTCTGCTCTCCAGTTGAGGCTCTCGACACAGGAGGATCATGGCCTTGTTGTCAGCGACAAAAATCGGTGCAAAGCGAAGCCGCTCACCAAGGTCGGTAAGCAAGAAGGTCAACCAACGAAGCTCCTGTCCAGCCATCGCACCAGCATAGATCTCTGCCTCTGCATTGGACGAAGCCACAGACGATGACCGTGTAGACCTCCATGACACAGCGCCAACACCCAAGCTGAAACAATAGCCCAGAGTCGAACGCTGAGTCTCCACATCGTCGGCGTAGGAAGAGTCACAGTGACCGATCAACACAACTGGCTTTGTGGTCAATGCACGTATGTCTCTTCTGCAGTTCGGAGTTTACCTTAGCCAGAGCTGTTGTGTCTGCTGTAGCAAACACCAGGTCGTCAACGTACACCACTATAAAGAAAGGAGTAGAGCCAGCGCGAACAAATAGCGACGGGCCGGCATAGGAAGGACGAAACTCAAGGTCACAAAGCGTGGAGCGAAGACTGTCATGCCACTCACGTGGCGACTGGCAGATACCGTAGACTGGTCGCCTCCGGCTCCACTGGGTCCCAAGTGGGAAGGTGTCAGTGAAGCCAGGAGGACGTCGCAACCAGATCTCCTCGTGTAGGCAGCCCTAGAGAAACTCAGTGGAGAAGTTGAGAGAGTGCAGCTCGTTGTCTCGCTGTGCTGCTACGTGAAGTAACACCCGAAGAGTCGTCATCTTTGGGGTCAGGGCGAAGGTCTGGATAAGTCAACTCCCTCACGATGTCTGAAGCCCCTAGCCACGTAGCACGCCTTGAACACAGGCGGTGATCCAGGCGGCTGCTTCACCTTGAAAAGCCACATGCCATCGACAATTTTCGCCTTGGGAGGGGGAACTACGTCGACGTAGGTGCCTGTGGATCTCCAAGAAGTCAACTCTAAGTCCATGGCCGCTTTCCACTGAGAGGCACACTCCCCTGACACTGCCTCACTGTACGTGCGAGGAGTTGGTATGCAAGGGCATCGGGGTCTCCCTCAGGGGAAAGCAGCATGGCACAGAGAGAGGGAGAAGTGGCTGTCAAGAACTCTAGCTCAAACCGCTTGTCCTCTAGGACGTCACAGCCAAGATCAGACTCACTCCCGACGGACAGAGGACGGGCAGCCACCACTCGCGTGGTGTAGTCAAGGCGGCGGGTGGTAGTAAAGTCACCAACAGTAATAGCAAGACAGATGACGGAGAGGCACGAGGGTCAGTGACAAGAAAGGCAAGGACACGAGATACAACAAGGCGAGCACCACGGTAGTAGTCAGAAACAGGAGTAGTGGAGATAGTGAGAGACGATTCAGGAAGTGACGGAAAAACAGACTCAACTGGAAAACGGCAACGACTAGAACAAAAGAGGGCAGTGTGGAGGTCGTCAGTGGGAGAGGAGGGACTAGCACACGGAGGACAGGGGCGGACACGGTAGTGCGGGACAACCGGAGGAGGAGATAGAGACCAAAGAGGAGAGGAAACAGCAGGTGACGCGTCCGGAGGAGGAAACGTAGGACCGAAGGCAGGGGGAGACTCAAGGGCCCGAAGACCACTCACGGGTGGGAACAACTGCCGCACAAGAGGCAGTTGCGGCGGCTGTTGCTGCTGCTGCTGCTGCCGTTGCTGCTGCTGCTGCTGCTGCCGTTGCTGCTGCTGCTGCTGCTGCTGCTCCCGCTCCTCCTGCTGCTCCTGCAGGTCCAACTGCTGCAGCTCCCGCCTCTCCTGCTCCAACCGCTCCTGCTCCTCAAGCTCACGTCGGCAATCCACCCAGAGACATGTATCGTGGCGGTGGGGAGGCGCAGTAGTAGTGTCTCTAGCGCCAGACTCCTCAAAACTAGCACCTCCAGCGCCAGCACCTCCTGCTTCAGCACTAGCACCCCCAGAACTAGAACCACATGTGCCAGCACCTCCAGCTCCAGTACCCCCAAAACTAGCACCTCCAGTGCCAGCACCTCCAGTGGCAGCACCCTCTAGCTCCCCCGGAGTCCACAGTAACCTGTCGCGAAAGTGCCGAAGGCAGCTGAGGGGACTGAGAGGAGGACTGCGGGGAGGGAGACGCTACCTTACGCGCGACCAAGGGCAGAGGGGTAGCATGAGACACACCTGACGGGGCGGGACCGAGGGGGGAGGGGTACCGGAGGGCGGGGGCAGGGATCTCAAGAGGCTAGAGACAAGGAGACGTGAGTGCATGCGACGCAGATGCTGTAGGGATGGGTGGCCTAGACGGTGGTGCTAGAGGAGAGACGGGTGCGTACGTAACTGACACGAGCAAGACGCAAAACCCTGACCGGACCCGGCTACTTGTGTAGAGCCAGTGTGCTGTGTGTACAAGCCCAACCCAGGCCTCCGAGTGGACATGGCGAGGTGGTCGCCAGACACTATGTCCGTACATATCACCACGAGCTCGTCCCCATGAGTAGTGGTAGTGACCAAATGATCCTGGAGGACAGAGGTACTCACCAAGTTCGTAGCGAACGAGGGGAAGTGGAGACCTATGATCGAGCCAGAGAGGGTTGCGGAACACGGGAGAACAGTGGAACCGCGTGCAACGACTGGGCCAGAGGGGGGATCAGCCAGGGTGACAGGGACCGGTGATGTGAGTGGTGTGACTGTGGTGCAGTCGCGAAAGAAGCAGGGAGACGCGCCGGAGTCCAGCGTGAAGGTGTGCAAAGCTTCCGCAGAAACTGGACCTGTGCTAGCAGTCTCATAAGCACCTACACTAGCAGCCTCTATACTAGCAGAGCTAGGTACACAAGAATAATAGTCACCCTCAGCACCAGCACAAGCAGAATACATAGCAAACATGGCATCAGAGATATGGTCCCAATCGAGAGATATCAAATCTATGTTCTCCTTGAGCAATCATAACCAGTTAGGAGTCTTGGCCTACCAGGTGTAGTAGGATACGAACTCGTCAAACTGGACGTCACGGGAGTCGAGGAAACGGTGGAGGGGTGGTTGGCAACCACCGGGAAACCAAGGAAGACACAGGGGATGGCGCAAGTCGAGAGCTTATCCGCAGAGGTGTCGCGGACAAGCGCAAGGCAGTCCCAGGCGTGAAACTCCGATGCAACAACAGGGGACCCGGTCTAAAGACTGGTCGGTGAAGCCCCTGGTCATGAGAGACGAGGCCAGGGGTTCAGCTGGTGGGCGGCGTAGCGAACCGCGTAGGGCCACAGAAAATGGGGCGCACGGGCATGGATCATGGAGGTGTGGGCGATCTCCATGACCAAGCGAATGCGGCGCTCAGCAACCCCATTCTGCTGTGGGGACTCCGGGAGCGTCCAGGACTGTGTGATGCCTTGTTCGCCGCAGAACCCGGCAAGTATGTCGGAGCAGAACTCACCCCCACGGCCAGAGTGGAGACAACTGACGCGACTACCACGAGTGCCCTCGGTGGCCAAGAGCCACCGGATCAGCGTACAAGTCACCTCGGACTTCTTCGCCAGAGGAAACACCGTGGTGTAGCTGGAGTAGTCGTCAACGACCACCATAAAATAGCACTCCCGCTTGGGCCCAAGACGAGGGGCTGGGCCCCAGATGTTTAGGTGGAGGGTCTGGAAGGGAGCGGTGGCCGGACGAAGGGAGGAGGAGTGAGGAGTGGCGCGCAGGCGATTCTCAATGCAAGGAGTGCACGGCGGCGCAGGCGAACGGGGGAGCGACTCAAAGACGCTAGCTGGCCATGCTACGGAGGTGTGGGAGGGACGGGTGACCAACACGGTGGTGCCACAAGACTGTTGGGTGGGAGAGTGACCAACAAGAGAAGGATGCATCAACTAGACCGGACACAGCAACCTGACCAGACACAGCAACCTGCGGGGGACGCAGTAACCCTACCGGACTCTGCTACCTGGGGGGACGCATTAACCTGACCGGAATCTGCTACCTGGTGGGACGCAGTATGCAGAATGAAGAGACCTGAGTGGGGATCCCTGGTGAGGTTCGGTTGGGTTGGGCGAGCGGCGTGACCTGTTAGTAGAGGGCACGTCTGCCACTAATTCCCAGTGTTTCCTTGCTGCTTGGTCTGTTTCTGCTGCTTAGCTTCCCCCTTTCCCTTAGCGTTTTCCGGGCATTCGCTCTTATGGTGCCCTGGCCTGTTGCACGCGAAGCAGCACCCTTTGAACGATGCGGCAGCGGCATTTGCGGCGACGGCGCGTATCGTGGTCTGCTCGTTCGTCCCACGGCAGTTTCTGTAAATCACTCGGCTTGTCTGCTGCCTCGGCTTCAAGAATGTCAACCGCATACACGTCAGCTTCTGCCGCTACGGCACGTTTCATTGTGATCGTGTTGATATGCACCGACAAGGACGCAGGCGAGCTCAAGAGAGGTAGGGCGATGTTGTTCCCGTTCACTCACACAGTGCTGTCACCCGTCGTCTAGTCGATTTGTGGATTGTGTCGTCGCAACCAATCACATCCAAGCAGAATATTGGTCCCGTTGAGGGTCGCCGCCAGCATTTCCTGGGTAAGTGACGCTACCCCCACAACGAATCCAAACTCGGTCCACGCGTTCACGTATCACCAGTGGCGTGCTGTCGACCATCCGTGCGGCAATCTAAGGTAAACATCTGTCCAGTGGCAGTTTCAGTCTCCGTGCTGATCGGGCTGTGCCTTCTACAAATATTTTAACTAAGTCCGTTAGTATTTTCCTGCTAAACAGTATGGGACTATCTACCGTTGTACCCTCCTTATTCTCCCGGGTGTGGTCGATTGCGTGAACCGGCACAATCACTTGGTGAGGGTCGGTTGAGTCGGGCAAGCGGCGTGACCTGTCAGTAGCGGGCATGCCTGCTACTGACTCCCAGCATTTCCCTGCTACCTGGTCTGTTTCTGCTACTCAGCTTCCCCCTTTCCCTTAGCGTTTTCCGGGCATTTGCTCTTACGGTACCCCGGCCTGTTGCACGCGAAGCAGAGCCCTTTGAACGGTGCGGCAGCGGCATTCGTCGCAACGGCGCGTATCGTGGCATGCTCGTTCGTCCCATGAGTCCGATGTCCCCAGCTGCTGTTGTTGCTGTAGCACCCCGGTCTCGGTCAGCGGAGAAAATCTAGTTTTTGTGCCATAGAGAGGATCTCATTAAATTCGGTGACGTTGCGAAGCAAGATTTCCTGGGCGCTTTTGTGTTTCAGGCCGCCGACATAGCGGTCGATACATTCCGCCTCGTGCATATATTTCACCTGCTCACACAACGCTAGAAACCCACTGATGTAGTCCTGGACGGAACCGAGCTGGCGCCAAGTGCGGAGCTTCTGACGCGCCGCGATCGAAGCCGCGTTTGGCTCGAATCTCGCGTGCGGACCTGCCCACCACATGTTTCTATGTGTGATATTAGGCTACCTTCACGAAATGCAATGGCACCCAGGATCCGGTTTGTCCTTCCCGTGACGGTAGAGTCTCGTAGTCAGTCGGCTTCATGACGATGACGCGCCACCAGTCCATGGCGGGTTCTCGCAGCAGCGACACAGCGTATCGAATCTTGGCCGCGTCCATTGAGACGTTGTTGGCGTCGAAAAAAAACGTTAATCGTGAACAACCACGCCTTAACTGTTGGACCAACCCGTTGGCTCGGATAGAAGCAAGGCGGACGCTTCGGCTTGAGCAACATCGGTGACGGTAGTGCCAACTCGTCGTTCAACGCCGAAATCGTTACGCGTGGCTGACCTCTGGCCGCATTCGTCGCTCCGGGGTGTGTCGAGCCGTGGTCGTCGCCTCCGTAATTCAGGGCGACGCCATCACTAGCCGCGCTCGAGGGTTGTCCCACACTCCCGTGCTAGGATGCCTCACGTGCTCCTTGTACTTGTGTGCCTTGTGTTTGTGATTGTGCTTGTTGCGCACATGCGACGTCGTTTTGCAGTGACGTACGTTCTGCCGCCAGCGCCGCAATTTCTTCAAATCTTTCGTGCAGCTGCTGCAGCAGTTCGTTCAGACTCTTATGCGTGAGGCTCGTGACGTCGATGTGTTCGGCCATGTCGAAGGACAACGTCCTAGCGCTAGGCACGGTCGTGGCTGCACGCATTTACGAGAGAACGAGAGGACAGCGGCTCCTAGGTGCTAAGAAGTGTTACGGGTGCAATGAATCGAAGCAGCGAGAATGTCAAACGAGTACAAAGTATGAGCGAAGGCATGAGCGAATACTTAGGTGCGAACATGCAAACATTAATGTCGTGCGTGTAAGCTAGCTAGTGCGATGCTGGCATCGAGGTTTGTGCTACCGGTGCTAGTCCCAAAGCGTAGGCCGACACCGCTGGGCCAGCGGTGCACGGTTTGGTGAATAGTGCGCGCGAAGGTTGGCGAAGCCCGTTAGCAGTAACGGGCGAACAACGGCTGCTGTTGTACGCGATGTTGACGTACGCGGTAAGGAATGCCAACAACTTACACTTGCCCTCCGTTCATTCTAGACTCCAATAACTTTAGCATATATTTTATGTTATGTTTAGGGTAAGGAACCGTATCACCCCGGATAGTGGCGCATATGCGCTTATAATCAAATCAGTATTTTTTAGGGGGGGCGATTTTCCCCTCGTAAGCTCCAACACAACAGGCAAGTTATGTGGGCGTCGCCGCCCTGCGACGCGATTTTCCCTTCGTAAGCTCCAGTGCAGACCTTGTTAGAGCACTGATTGGTCCTTTTGGCAGCTTTTGCATGCCATATCGGACTCATCCCTATGCCCACGATGCTGCACCAGGCACCCACGACACAATGCTAACAGCATTGCACGGCATACGCGCCTCGTCGTTGCCGTGCATGCTAGGCAACCATCCACTCCCCCAACTCAAGGATGGCCCATAGTGTAAAGGGCCATCGTCTTTGAGCTAGGGTTTCATCCACACCCTGACCTTCAACTCACTAGCCCCAGCCAGTCGCCAGTTCTGCGTGAACCACGTTTCGTGTTCCTTCTCGGCAGGCTCTCAAAACCCCACCATGGCGGTGCAGGACAATCCCGCCACTAGCAATGACGACCCTGAGTCCCAGCCTGCCTTAACAAGCTTAGATTTTTTGCTTAGTTCATTAGCACTCGAGAAGGCAGCACGCGCCACGCCCAATACGATCCCCATACAGAACGCACCCACGTCTCCAGTTATCCCACTGTCTCCCGACCCTGTGGCAGAAACATCTGCGGAATCAACTGTCGATTCAGCCTCGCGAAATCCGATTTAGACCACGGCGCGCACGATCCGGCTCAAGCAGGCGACCTTGAGCTTCGGCAGGGAAGCGTCGTCGACGACCAACGTCAACAACACTCCCGGCACCTCTGAGCCCCCGCGTCCTCTCCTCAACATCAATCTGGCCGAGCTCATCGAAGGAGTCTACGACAGAGCGCTTGACAAGTTTAACAGTCAGTGGTCAGCACGTTTTCCGTGGCTTAGAATCACTAAAACCACGATGGGGTTGCCTGCGTTCAAGTCTACCATTTGTGCTGCTTATGCTGACGATGGGGGCAAGTGCGGGAGGCGCGGGAAAGGCACCACCGACTTGCAGACACTGTTGTTTTGTAAGCACGCTGGCACGGCGAAGCACAAGCTGGTAATGGCGAGACTGACATCTGAGGAGGAGCGTGGGGCGAGGCAGCCGCAGATCAACCAACATCGCGCCACGGTGAGAAGCTGCGCGTTGTCGCCCTTCTCGACTCGTTGCTGTTCATCAGCAGGTCCGACACGCCCATGGGGATGTGTGCGAAACTGGTGCGGTACTTGGCGGAGAAGGGCGTGTAGGGCTTCCCGAAGAAGGGGTACGGTACACCACGTGAGTGCAACTGCCGTACGCTTTTTCTTATACATCGGTGCTTTAAAAATATTGTCGCTATTTTGTTACTGACTTTCAATTTCATGTGCAGATACGGCTTCGGTGAGCTGACGCAAGCGACTGCGACATGGTTCTAGACAACCCATCTGGAACATGTGCTGTTGTCGCCTTTCGTCGGCATCTCGATTGACGAGAGCACGGATAGGTGCTGTGGGAAGCACATGATTGTCGAAAACCTCCTCTCTCCCCTGGCTCCCTGCCCCATCCCCTTCGGTCCCGCCCACTCTGCTTACTTCCAGTCTCCGCAGTGCCTCTTCTCTGCTTCTCATTTCTCTTCTCACCCTTCTCCCTGCGTGCCAATTTTATCCTCTTACCCCACTTTTGCCTTACCCTTGCCTTTGTCCTTGCTCTACTCAGACCCTTCCTGCCCCCTCCCATGACGCATGGCTGCCGTCCGCGTGCGATGGGTGCCGTCCGCGCGCGCGTCATGGGACCTGTTGGTCCGTCCTTGCCTTTCTCGGTGCGAATCCTGGCCACATTGGTCACATGATCTGCCACCCGCTTTCCCTTTCCATCCTCCAGGACTATCACCCCCGACGGCTCTTCCTTCACGGTCCACCGTTGCTGTGAGAGCCCTATGTCTAGCGCATGCTTCCGCTGCCTCCTGAGGTAAACTTCCTCTTCCTCCCGGACACCCGCAAGTGCCCCGTTTCCATTCGCCTCCTGCTGCTGCTTGTAGCACTCGATATCCCTGAGCTGTGCGACGTGGAGGTTCTCCATTGCCGCTGGCAGCAGGTGCCTCAGGTAAGCTGCCTGCGCATCAGCCACCGCTACCCATTTCTCTGCTGTCCCAATGGTTACTACATCCAGCAGCAGTCGAGGCGCCCCCAGTGGCATCACAGGCTCCTTGTCGAACGAGAGGTAGTACGGCGAAACATCTTTCAGCGCCGCCTGCTAGCTGAAGCGGTACCCCGCCATGACCCAGCACAGCATCCTGTCCCAGTCCCTCTTGTGCTCTTCCCCGTACGCCCTTAGCCCTCTCTTCACGGTCTGCACCAACCGCTCTGTTAGCCCGTCACTTTGCGGGTGATACCGTGACGTGCTGCGGTGCCGAATGCGGCTAGCCTTCAGCAGCTGGTCGAAGGCCCCCTCGAACTCAGTCCCCTGATCCGTCAACACCTCGCCGCATGCCCCCAGCCGAGTCACCACCATTTCTTCAAACGCCTCAGCCACGGCCTCTGCCGTCTTATGCACCAGCGGCTTTGCTTCCACCCACTTGCTAACATGCTCCACCATCAACAGAATGTACCGCCTTCCTTTCGTGGTGACCGGCAGTTCTCCCGCTATGTCCAGCGACCAGCGGTAACCCAAGCTCACTATAGGGAGTGGCTGGAGCTCCGCTTTCTCCCTCTCTTGTACCACCCTGTTCCTGCAGCAGGCCTCATGCTTCCACACCAAGTCCTTGATTTGCCGGCGCATGCCTGCCCACCACCACAAGCTGCTGTATTCACAGTGGGCCGTAGTGCCCCAGTTTCGTGTGCACTTCCTTGATGATGCCCTCCCGCTCCCCCGGGTGCGGGACATGCATCCATCCCTCTCCCGTTTGCAGTTGCACCTGGCCTTTGAACCAACGGTTGTGCTCCCCGCTTGCACGCACTCTTGCCGAGACTGCCCCTTCCTTTGTCGTTGCCCCCTGAATCCATGATAGCGCTGCCTGGTCTTCCCAAATGTCCGCCAGGCCTCCTTTCACCTCCCCCCATGCCTGCCCTCTGTCCGCCTCCTTGGCCATCGCCATCAGGCACGCTGAGGGCTGTACCTCTGGCGGGTTTCGTGATAGGCCATCAACATGCTGCATCGTCTTGCCTGGCCGATGCTTGATCTCGAAGTCATACTCCTGTAATTTCATTGCCCACCTGGCGTTCCGGGCCGTGAGATCTGGCGTCTGCATTAACCACAGAAGCAGTTGGTGGTCCGTCACAGGGGTGAACTTCCTGCCCTGCAGATACACTCGGAAGTGCTTCACCGCCCATACCACCGCCAGCCCCTCCCCTTCGTATGAGGAATAGTTGGCTTCCGCCGCGTTGCAGCTGCGACTGGCGAACGCCACTACTTTCTCCACCCCCCCTTTCATTTGCGCCAGCACCGCCCCCATACCTGCACTGCTCCAGTCCGTATACAGCGTAAACGGCGCGTCTGCCCTCGGCAACTCCAGCACCGCTCCGTTCTTCACTGCTCCCATGAGGTCCTGCACTGCCTTCTCCTGCTCTGGCCCCCACTCCCACTTGTGGACCTCCCTCAACAGCTGCTTCAACGCTGTGGCCCGGCGGCTGAAGTTCGGCACAAACTTGCGGTAGTATTCAGGAACCCCAGCAAAGCCCGCAGCGTGCTCCTGTCCTCTGGCGTGGCCACTCGATCCAGTACTTCCACTTTGGCCTTTTGGATCCCGATCTTCCCTCCTTCGACCTCGAACCCCAGATACTCCACCGTGGTCTGTACAAACTTACACTTTCCCGGATGACACGTCAGCCCTGCTCTCTGTATGGCGCTCAGTGCTGCTTCCATGTCCTTCACGTGCGACTCACTGTCCGTGCTGTAGACGATGACGTCATCGATGTAACACGCGGCGTTCATGACCCGCTGAAACTCTGGTGACGCTGACTTCAAGCCGAACGGTAGGAAGTTCCACTCGTACTGGCCATCCGGCCCATGGAAAGTCGTTTTCTTTTTGTCCGCTTCCACTATAGGGATCTGGTTGAATCCCAGCCGCAGGTCCAGCGTGGAGGACACCATCGCCTCCGCTAACCTGTCAAAGTTCTCGTCCGGCATCGGCGTCTGGTACAGTTTCATGACTGTGACCTAGTTCAGCCCGCGGTAGTCGCCACACATGCGCTTAGACAACACCTTTCCCGTCAGGTCCGTCCACGCCGCCACCACTGTTGCCGCTGCGTACTCTGAGTTTGACTTCCGGATGAAGCCCGCCTCCAGCAGTTCCTGACACTTCTCTTTGCAAATGTGCGTCTCCTCCGCTGTCATGCGTCGCCTCCGCTGGTACATCGGGATCTCCGTGGTCAGCTCGATGGTGACCTCTGCCATGTTGCACCTGCTCACCTCCTTGAGCGAGTACGCAAAGGCCGACCGGTATTTGGCTAGCACCTTCTTCAGTTCCGCTGCATCCGCTTCAGACATCCCCTCTCCTATCTCCCACTCCTTCTCCACCGGCTCAGGTCGTGGAGTGTGCTCCGCCTCCTCCGCCTCCCCTGGACTTGCCGCTACCGCCGGCCCCTGTGGTGGCCCATCTTCACCCTTAGCTTCCTCCCCTAGGTGCTCTGAAGCCTTGTCCGGCTCCTCTTCCTTTGTCATTGCCATTAGAGCGAATTCTCGCGAGCCGAACTCCCGCTCGTAGCTCTCCCTGCTTCTCTGCCTCTCAATGGCCTCCTCCAACCAACTGAAATCCTCCTGCTTCTTGTCCACCACCGCCTCTTCCCTGTCTCCTCGGAGCGAGATCTCCGTTTGTTCTGCGTATATCGCTGGCCTTTCATCCTCTTCTTCCCAAGGGTACACCCATCGCCTCTCCAGGGGATGCCCGCACTCCTGCTACAACTCCTCATTGTCGTGGATTTCGCCCAGCATCGCCCGCGCCAGGGCCTCCTTTGCCGCTGACCTGTCTGTTGGGGGTTGGACTGCCGCGGCTTTGTCCCGCTTGCGCTCCCATCTGAGTTGCAAGTGATACATCCTGATCGTCGCAACTAGCCAATGCATGAAGTTTAGATCCATTGCTCTTCCCAACGCCTTCCTCCTTTCTGCCTCTGTCAACCTCTGGGTGCGCCGTTGCATCCTCCATGAAGCCCATAGATAGCTCCCTTTCCAGTGTTGTCGGCTCCTGCCATTCTCCCGCTGTGCAGTCGTAGACCATGCCTGGTCCTGGTACTCCGTCGTGCACCTTGAACGCTGTCGCTTCAGCGTAGGAGACAAACGTTGGCCAGGCCTGTCTCGACTTTCCCACCTGGTTGCAGGGAAACTGCGTTGGATGGTCAGGCTGCTCCACCGACGCTGGCATCCTTCCCGGTTCCAATGTGTCCTCCACCAAGAGCGGCACTGGACGCTCCATCAATGACAGGCGATACTGCAGCACCGCGTTGCTCACCCCATTTGTCCAATAGCGGCGGACCCTATGCGTCCTGCTTCCCGCTTGCGCCCTGTCTGCTACCACGCCCGGTCCCAGCTCCGCCATAACTTCCTCGTGTGCTACTTGCACCTGTTCTCTAACATCCCCCTCCATGTCCACATTCTCCACGATGTACACGACATCTCCCTATACCCGCTTGATCGTCTTGAGCACCCGCACCAACTCCTGAAACAGGATGCTCCTCCCATCGCTCATGCCCCTTCCTGCTCCCGCCCGCGAAAAGCCTTGACACTCCCATCCGGCAATCACCACATCTATCCTCCCCCATCCCGTATCTACTCTTCGTCCACTTGGCGTATGTCACAGGCTCCACACTGCGCGCTTTGCTCTGCCGTGAGTGAGTAGAATTGATGCGGATACCTCTTCTGCAGCCCTTCAGCATGGTTCCATGCCATCTTGACCGCCTGCGCATCGCTTTCCACCAAAATCCACTTCTCCACGTATGCTCCCACCTTCAGCACCGCCGCCAGCCCGGTTCTGATGCCTCCGAATAGTTTCAGGACGATGGTTGGCCCTAGGAGTCGCTTCGTGTTCATGCAAAGTGCCTTGAGGTCCGCTTCCTCCTCACCCCGCCCCGTGGGTGCCACTGGCATTCTCGCCACCTGTTGCCAGGTCGGGATTCCTAACTCTTCTCGAAGCTCCGCCTCTGAGAACTGGTAGGCCTCCCTTGGTTCTCGCCGTACAAACCGGACCGGAAGCGTGCTGATGGGACCGTAATCCTCCCATTAGCATACCCGGTATTGAACCTTCTCTTCCCACATGCATATCGTCGCTCCTATGCCAAACAGGTACTCCACTCCTATCAGCAGGTCGAATTCTTCAGACTCCGACACTCCGTAGAACACCCTCAACGTGCACTCCTCTTGGGTCCCGGGATTTAGCATCAGCGCCATCGACTGCCGGGTCTTGGGCATCCACTTCGCTTCCCCTCCGTCCGCATCAGCAAGTAGCCCTCTGCTACCAGGCGCCCTGGCTAGTACAGCTGCAGTTTTTCCGCCAGTCGCCTTCCGATGAGCACGTGCGTGGCCCCTGTACCCACGATTGCTCGCTGCGCGGTTAATCCCCCGATCGTAATTGCTCCCGCTGCTATCGTCAGGACCGTGGCCTGACAGGCCATCCTCTCCCGCAGGTGTCGGTAAGCCGCCCCTTCCCTCTCCACTCGCTGGCCCGCCTTCTCGGCCCGTCTTCTCGCCGCTCATCCTCCGAAAACAGTTGCCTGCGCACGTCCCGTCTTAATCCCAGCTCTTCTCGATCCCGCGCCGGCTGGGCCATGAGCATGAACTCCGGTTCCTCTGGCTCTTCTTCCTCCTGCGCCACCATTGCGGGTTGTTTTTGCTCCGCCGCCTCCAACTCTGCCAACTGGGCACGCAGCCGGGCCATGGTGGCTTGCCAATCTTCTCCTCCTTCCGCCTTCGTCGCTCCTTGCGGCTTGCGTAACAATCCACCTCTCAATGTCCTCTTCGTCCGCAGCGAGTACATAGCGGCGCCCCAAGACACTCCCTTCGCAAATGTCCTGGCAGGCCGCAGTTGTGGCAGCGCCGCGGCTCTTCTCTCCCTTTCTCGTCCACCTCTGGATACGCCGAGGTAGCGGCCCAGGTGGGCCGCCTCCTCTCTGGTCCTCGATTTACCGTCCGTTCCACTTCGTACAACCGCCGGCTAGTTTCCACCCGCTTGACAATTTCATAGGCCTCCTTCAGCGTAGCTTTCCGCCCCAGATCGAACACCCGCACCTGTACGTCTTGCTGCAGGGGCTGGCCCAGCCCATTCACGAATTTTCCAATCAGCCTCCCCTGGTCCGCGCAGTTTATATCTTCCCCTAACTCCACGAACTTGCCGTAGTAGGCCAACAGGAATCCGCCTTCCCTTCACCTGAAGCCACGGGACTCCACCACCCGCTCCGCCGTCTGCAAAGGTAATAGCTCACACAGCATCGCTAAGAAACGCGCTGTCGGATCCCGCTCGCCCGGCGCTCGCCCTGCCGCCCACTCCAGCAGTTCCTTTCGTGAAATGTGGTAATAGGTCTCCGCCTCTCCCGCCAACGTGTTTGCCAGCCCGCGGAAAAACTCCTCTGGATCTAGCCGGTCCTTCGCCCACCGCGCCTGCAAGGTATCCAGCTGCATGATGTAGTTCTTCAGATTCGGCCCCCTTTGCACATCTCCCGAAAATCTCTCAGGCACATCTATCTTCGGCAGCTGGGTATACCGCCAGCGTTGGACCAGCGACTCATCCTCCGTGCCCTGCCAGGAGGCGGTACGCTGGTATTCGCTGGGTCCCCCTTGCTGCAAGCACGGTGGCGGCTCAGCCCGCTGGCGCTCCTCCGATTCGCCGGGTGCGGTATTTCCACCACCCGTGACTCCCGTGCGAACGCCGCCCTGCGGCCCGGTCGCCCGAGCGCAATTTCCACGCGAAGCTCACTGCCATGCTCAAGACACCCGACTGGCGGGACAACTACCCCAACCTGGTGCTTTTGTGGGTGGCAGTAGCTGTACTGCCGCTGAGCACCGTGGAGTGCGAGCGGGGGTTCTCCCGCCAGAACGTCATCAAGTCGTGGAAGAGGGGCGCGCTTAAGGATGCACGCCTTGGAGACCTCATGTGCATGAGTCTCATGGATTACGAGCCCAAGTGGGATGAGATCGTAACCGTCTGGAGGAGCTACAAGAAGCGCAAGCCCCACAGCAACGCTCCACTCCCGCCTGCAAGAAAGCAACAGAGCAAGGGCAGGGAGGCAGATGAAGTGATGGAAGTAGTTAACCTAGAAGATGAGAATGATGCAGTTGACGGTGATGATGATGGTGGATTTTATGAGTAGGATTAGTAGGATGTTAATAGAGCTAGGATATATCAACAGGGTAGTTCTAATCTAACTGTCCAGGCTAAGCAAGCAGTAGTAGTATGTATGTAGGCCTGTCTAATGTTCGTAGTTCAAACAAGAAGACCAACAGCAACACACCTAAAACCACAATCAGACTTCTCACCGGATGTTGATTCTGAATGTTCATACTTTTTTTTCCTAGACTCTGAACTATCAGCCTTTTTCTTATACCAACTCTGAGAGATTAAGACTAAAACTGTAAGTGAATATGGCGAATCAGATAGGACAAAACCGAATAAAAGGGCATGAGTGAGGCCCTCAAAATTCAAACAAAGTGAAAATGGGTGTTGACTCGCTGGAAATTTGGACTTCGTTACCGTTTTAATCAGGATTGAAAAGTAAATTTATGCATGCGCTTATAATAAAACAAGGTTTTACAGGGGCGGAGCTCATAATTCAGTTCCGGCCATAAGCGCCATGCTCTAGATAGAAGCACCGGCGCCTTTAATAGGACGGCGCTACCAGGGCTGACGCTTCGATTTTAACCCCCCCTGAATCCTTAGGAAAAAAAAAAAAAAAAAAAAATCTGACCGTACTTCGGCCAGAATTTCGCCACCCTGATTGCTCAGTCTCCAGGGTTGAGGCACTCTGTTTGTTCAGGGTTGGCAATCTATAATCAGGGTCCTCTGATTTTGTTTTGCTGCAGAGTGCATGTGGCGCAACCTGGCGCGACCTTGCAGCCAAGTTGGGGAGCTGTTGCGGGGCTGAGCTGGCAGCACGCATTTACTGTAAAGTTTGTGGACTATAGGGAAGCGCCACACATAGAGCTGTGAATACGCCAAGAGCTGACGTTTTTGGTTCTTGAAAACGTGCACACCATCAGTTTAAATCGGCGATTCATGATATACAGTAATCGCAATTCAACGGCCCAGATTCCAACTACTGTTCAGCTGGCAGCGTGCAGGAAATGTTGCTTGGTGCGCGGGGACTTTTCACAGCTGCGAGTTGTTCGGCAGCAGATTTTCTAGGAAAGGTGCAGTGTGTTGTGCTCACGTGCTGGCACTCTGCTGCCACCTCGGAGGTGGGTATATCGGGAAGAAATATCGAGGAAACTTCTTCCCGATATACTCGAATTCAGGACCTGGTGCAGTGTGCTCTCTCACGTGCTGGCACTTTGTTGTCACCTTGGAGGTGGGTATATCGAGAGAAAATTTCTAGGAAACTTCTTCCCGATATACTCAAATTCAGGGCCCACAAAATCGATACTCTGTAGTAACAGGCTCCACAATAACTATATGCTGAAATACATTACATGAAATCAGGGCCCCTAAAACAATAACACTCAAGCACTCAGGGACAAGAAATCAACTAATCTGAAAAATCAGTTTCCAGTGGCTAGACACTCTGATTCATTAGACTAATCAGAGTATTTTGTCTGATAGCGTCAGCCCTGGGCGCTACCATCCGGGTCGATACAACATTTCATTTCCTTTCTACGGCCTGACGTTAACGGGTGCGCGAGCACTTCGTGACAGTTTGGGTTCAGCCTACACTTTCGGCCCGAACCACTTCGGAGTCGCCCCGCACGAATCACGACACTTCCAATTTTTGCACGTCCTGACGAGGTCCTAGCCTAGCACAGTTTCACCCTATAAATGCTCGCTTCTTTAATATTTCTCTTTATGTTAGTTTTTGGAGCACTCATAACAATCACCCAATACAGCTCAACTCATTTACAAATGATGGTATGACCTACAGGCCTGCTCTGCCAATGTTCCTGCTTTAGAGGAGTGGGGTGGTGGTAAGAAGAGTTGAAGAGAAGGATTATTATTATGGATTAAGTTTGATACAAAGTCTTGGTGATGAAGATAAGGGGTATAAGAAGAAGGTAGAAATGGTGGAACAAATAAAGGGTGATAAGGAGAGAAGAGCTGGAGAAGAAGAGAAGGGCCAAAGGAAAGGTGGAAAGAGGAAAATAAGAGAGGAAGAAACTAAAAGAAGGAAACACCTAAGGACCAAAACACCACAGCAACCCGCACCACAGCGCGGGACACAGCCTTTCAAGCACAATCGCTAAACGCCTACACATATGCATCGTACATATACTGCATGTCTGCCACGCTCTCGAAGCAGCCGGTAATGTGATGCCAACTGCCCTGCCCTGCACCCAAAGGGACTGGTGCGGGCATCCACCCATCATCTGACCCTCCCAATTGCCGCACCGCGTGTTGTATAATACTCTAAGCCTGTGCTTGCTGCAGTGCCACGGCCAGTCGTGTAGTGAGTCCGGTCTCGAAAATCCGTGATGACCCGTCATCACACCCCCCCCCCCAAGTCTTTACGCTGCTGTGCAATCCGCCGCGCACAAAGCCCTGGAAACTGCCTCATTGGCTCGCTGAGCAACCCAAACGTCTCCACTACACATGCATAAAAATGTGGCGGCGGTTGTAATCCCTCTAGATGCGGTGCCCAATCCCGCAACTTGTCCTGCACTCGTCTAGCTGCTGCAACACCCATCTGCACTAAGGCCACTCGTCTAAGCCCAGTATTCCCCTATTGCTGTGGATCTGCAATGGAGACGTCTACCAACACCATCAAAGTTTTTTCAATATCGCGGCAAGTCAGGTCTGGAATGTGGGCTGGTGTCCCTGTGCGGCCTGTGCGTCCAGCCTGCCTTTGCTGTTGTACTGGCTGCTGCTGTACGGGCTTCTGCTGTGCCTGGTCCCTCTGTGCCTCCTCCCTTGTCGTTTCGCCCTATCCCCCCCCTCCATACCTTGTCCTTGCTGGCCATCCAGCTGCTGCCCCTGCTGTCCCCTCTCCTCTACCCCACTCGCCAGCCTCTCCTGCGCCTGCTGAACCTCCTGTTGCTGGTTGTGCTGTCCTCTCTCCTCTCCCCCACCAACCTGCCCCTCCTGCCTTTGCTGGCCATGCCGTTGTTGTTGCTTCTGCTGCTGCCGCTGCTGTCCCCTCTCCTCTTCCCTAGTAGCCTGCCCCCACTGACCCTCCTGCTGTTGCCATTGTTGTCCCTCCTGCTGCTGCCCCGGCTGACCCTCTTGCTGCTGCTCTTGCTGTCCTCTCTCCTCTCCCCTACTGGCCTGCCCATCCTGCCCCTGCTGGCCCACCTGCTGTAGTCGCTACTGTTGCTGTCTCTCCTCCTCCTCCCAGCCAGCCTGCCCCTGCTGATCCTCACGCCGCTGCCCTAGCTGATCCTCCTGTTCCTGCCCATGCTGACCCTCCTACTGCCGCCCCTATTGACCCTGCTGACCTTCCTGGTGCTGCCACTGTTGCCCTCTCTTCTCTCCCCTACAAACCTGCTGCTGCTGCCCCTGCTGGCCCTGCTGCTGCGGCTACTGCTGCTGCGGTTGTTGCTGCTGCTACTGCTGCTGCTGCTGCTGCTGCTGCTGCTGCTGCTGCTGCTGCTGCTGCTGTTGCTGCTGCTGCTGCTGCTGCTGCTGCTGCCGCTGCTGCTGCCGCTGCTGCCGCTGCCGCTGCCGCTGCCGCCGCTGCCGCTGCCGCCGCTGCCGCTGCCGCCGCTGCCGCTGCCGCTGCTGCTGCTGCCGCTGCCGCTGCTGCTACTGCTGCTGCTGCTGCTGCTGCTGCTGCTGCTGCTGCTGCTGCTGCTGCTGCTGCTGCTGCTGCTGCTGCTGCTGCTGTTGCTGCTGTCCCCTCTCCTCTCCCCCACTAGCCAGCCCCTCCTACCCCTGCTGGCCCCGCTGCTGCTGTCCATGCTGTCCTCTCTCCTAACCCCTACAGGTCTGCCCCTCCTGCCCCAGCTGGCCTAGTTGCTGCTGCTGTGGCTGCCGCCGCTGCTGCTGCTGCTGCTGCTGCCGCTGCTGCTGCTCTCCCCCCTCCTCTCCCCCACTAGCCAACCCATCCTGCCCCTCACGGCCCTCCTGCTCACCAGCCCCTCGACCGAGCCCACCCTGCTGCTGTTGCTGTCCCCACGGTGCCCCTGACTATCCAAGTACCCCGTCCCCCGTCCCCGAGAGCCCCTGCAGTCGCGCTCTAGCTACCTCCAGGTGCAGGATCAAAGTGGTGTCCACCTTCACCGTGAAGCCTGCCTCGGAAGCAAAGTCCCGAAGCATGTATTTCACGGTGTCATGGATGACTGTGGCGACGCCGAAACGGGAGCACTGCACCACGTGGTGAGGTACCGTCATGTCGTCAATCGCCTGCCCACAAGAACACCGACCTGTGAGGGCTAGTTGGGGGATAGGGAGGCCGAGGCGGAAAGCTGAGGCCACCTGCCACTGCGCCTCTAGGATGCGCAGCGAGTCTGCGTACGGAACCGCAGTCAACCACGCGCCAGCACCTGCGCCCTGAAGGGATGTCAAACAAGCAAGGTGCAAGGGGTTAGTGTGACGGGCCCGGACTGACTCCAAGGCCCGCGCCTCCAAGACGTGGCTCACTCTTGTGAAAAGAGAATCAGGGGCAGCAGAGACACAAGAGTGCCAGGGGGGGAAGAGAGAGAGGATGTCACGTGGGATACCCTCCAGCGCCGTCCGCAGTGATTGATTGATCAGGTCAACATCATCCGATGCGAAGCTCTGTCGGAAGCTCGCGCCGCACACTGGGAGGGAGCAAAGGATCGGCGTACACTGTACCCAAGAGCACACATAACTCACGGGGGCAATACGCTCCATGCGTCGGATGCCAAAACCCCCTAGACGTATGGGGAGGTAGATCTGGTCCAAGGCAGCCTCACGAACGTCCTCTCTGCAAGTCCAAGTCCCAGGCACCAGGAGATGCTGAAAGGTCTCTCCCAACCGCTCATCCCACCGTGCAAAACTGGCACGTACAGCCGGGGTCGGAGGGACCGTACTCGCCAGATACTGCGGTCGTGTGCTGACGCATGCCGAAAGTAGACGGGCCGCTGTCTGGGGCTGGCGTAGTCTTGGAAGCCACGGCAACACGCGCCCCATCCTCTCCAGACACTCAGGTAGACTCCTCTCCACAAAAGCGTCAGAGCCCACCGGCACTCCCATGACGGTGAGTCCTCTGCGAGCGACCTCAATCCCCAGACTCGTGAAGGCCTCCGCCTCCCTAGAAGTCACAAAATCCATGCCGTAGACGAGACACTTGTGTGGCTGGACCGCAAGGCCCAACTCGCGCAAGTGCCTCACAATCTCTGCGAAGTGGTGTAGCACCTTGGAAGGAGGGCCCAGCACGTAAGTGTCATCTGCGTATGACCATAGCTGAACATCGCCCTCAGCTAGAACTGGCTGTAGAGCCATGCGCTGTGTGAGTGCATACAGGAAAGGGCTGAGCGGGTCGCCCTGGCGGGTCCCGTGCTCAGAGTGTATGGTGGTCACCTCTCCGTTCGCTCGGTAAAGGATATCGGAGGGTGTCCCGTAGAAAAGGCTAATGAAAGGAATAAGACAGCGGAACTCAGCACTAGTGTAGAGGGCCTGAAACATGGCGTCTCGATGAAACGAGTTAAAGGCGTTCGCCACGTCCAGCTAAAGAATCACCCAGTCAGGGTGGTTATCCAGGCCGCGACGAACGCCTCTAACCACGACCTCTGTCCTGCAGGTAACGCCCACCCCAAACTGCTGTGACGCAAGGAAAACCCTAGCCATCTGGTCCCGCAGCTGCAAGCATACTGCGCGAGAAAGGATGCGAATCAGAACCTCACCTATCGCGATAGGACGCACATCCACGTTTGGTTTCACGCAGGGTGGACGATGCCAAAAGCGATCGAACTGCCGGAGCGCAGTAGCCTCGCAGCCAAAGCTGGTACACGACGAGTAGGCTAGGGAGGCTCTCAGGAAAGGCAAGGAAGGTATCTCGAAGATGCTCGGCAACCCGGCCTGTCAGTCCTTCGGACGGCCCGCTCGGGGCTGTGAAGATGGCGCGGCGGAGGTGATCTATAGAGAGCACAAGGGCAGTATCCTGAAAAGCCGGTAGCCAATCTGGAGTTGGTCACTCTGCGACGGGATGCTTGCTCCGCAGACGTTGCATCGTACTCTCCGTGTCAGGTGCTGCATCTGCCGACTCCAGGGCCGCGCAGGCCCGCGAGGTGTCATTGCAAGCCGCCAGACGCAGGCAGCGGGCAATGCGGCGGTCATCCGGTGTGGGGGAGAAAGTGGTGGCGTGAGCGTGACGTGCTGCTTGTAAAGGAAGGGGAGTACGTCGCTGTAGGGCCTCAGAGATGAGCTCGTCCCACTCACCTCGTCCAAAGCGGATGATGCGCGTTGCAATGGCGGCCGTGTTTGAACGCTCTGGCGGTGTCGCCGGAGCCAGTAGGAGCGTCGGTGCCGCCTCCAAGAGGAGAGTAGGGCCTGGTGCCTCTGGGTCCTGGGAGACCCGCGCTAAGATGGCGCAGAGGATGTCTAGATACCCACCACGGACCCTCGTGGGGATACGCCGAAGAGGACGGGCATGAATGCTCCGACCACCGAACGGAGTCAAGCGTACGCCACTGTGCATCTGTGAACTGCATCCCCTGGGCTCGGGGCTCTGCTAGGGAAGGTAGAGCTGAGGCCCTGCCGCGGAGGGCCTGCGCCCTGCGAGCTGCGTCGGCAGGGTGGCAGAATGGCATGTGATGTCGGAGTGCTCGGCGGTTCGCGAGGGAGCTCAAGCATGTGAGGCACCTCACGACCTCGTCTGGTGACGTCGCTGTGTCGGTGGGGTCGGCCGTGGCCGTGCCCTCGGAACTATATGCCGTGGTGATAGGTGGGGCTGATGACGGGGATGGGTGGGGTGAGGCAGGCCGGAGTGATGCACTTAAATCCGCGTCAGAGGCGCACGGTCTGAGGATCAGATCGGTCTCCATCAGAGAAGGGTGAAAGGGTTCCTGCAGGATGGGGGCTGCAAGAGGGAGGTCCATGAGGGGGGCTTCGAGGGCGTGTACCACTGGGGTCTGGGGGGTGGGAGTAGAGAGGGGTATGCCAGTGTTCTGTATTGCCAGCAAGTCAGATACGGCTGCCCCCAAGCCCGATGAGGGCTCCAACGCCTCCCGGTCTGTAAGGGAGGGAGGGTGACCTGGTCCATGTGGCTGGGTTGCATGTGGTTGTTGCACCGGCCTTAGCTCACCCTCCAGTTGTCTCAGCTGAGCTGTTGGGAGCGGGGTGGGGTTGCACGCTGTGGTGAGAAGGGGGGTATGAGAGATAAGTGCAGCCTCATCCTCACCCGTCATTGTGTCAACCCCAACACCAACTACCTCCATCCTAGTGGGCAGGGCGACATCTTGAGCGGCAACCAGATGCTAGTGGGGAAGGATTGCACCGGTGGAACCTCCACCGTGTGCCTGCAAAGGCGAGGGTTCATGAGGGGGGGGAAGGATGGGTGATGAGCCCATGTGAGGGTCGCCTAGAGCAGGTTGGGCAGAGGGGGCGGGGAGTAGAGCTGCAGGTGGGGCAGAAAACGGAGGTGGGGGTGTGGAACTTAAGCCCTCCCCGCCCCTGGCTCTCCCCCTCCGTCGTCGACCTGCGTTGGCTTGGGGAGTTATGGCTGGTTGTTGTGGGAGGGGGGTCGGAGTGGGGCCTGGAAGGAGGAGAAGCGGGGGAATGTTGGCACGGCGTGGCGGCTCGACATGAGACCTCCATCCACCCGTGGGACCTCCCAAGGTGGCGGGAGCCGGTGGCCTGGTAGATGCCAAACGTAGCTGGTTGTGGGATGGTGGGTGGGCCTGCGCGGGAGCAAGCGGGGGTCGATGGGCTGGTTGAGGGCGGTGGTGACCATGGGGTGCATGGGGTTGCGAGGGTGGTGATGATAATAATGGTGGGGAATGGTAGGGGAGGGGCGAGTTCCTAGCAGTGGGATGAGGTGCCGGTATCCGGCGCTGTGGAATTGTGTAGCGTACGGGGCGGAGGGGAGTCGGTGCGGGGGTTGATGCGGCTAAACCAAGCGCCTCGGGCATATGCACATCTGCTGGTGAGGGCGGACCTGGTGGAAGGAGAGGTAGTGGTGGCTGGGAGTTGAAAGTTGGGGAGCAGGGCTCCTCTAGGAAAGCCCGGGCCTTGGCTGCCCCACTTAATTCGCGAGAATGCTTGTGAGGGTGGGGGCAAAGGGTGGGTGCTCCCGGGGGGAGTGGGTTAAAAGATGCGGGGTGTGGATGAGTGCACTCTCCGGATTCCCTGACCTCGTTGTTTCCTCCTGCCCCTCTATTAAAGCTCCTGCCTGCATGGGGGTGGGCATGGGGAGGGCAGGGAGGACCTCCTCATGGGGCTGTGGTGGGACTCCAGCGTCCCCATCGCTGCCAGCCTCTCCTGCGGCCCGCGCCACTCCGTCTGCGGTCTCTGCCGCCCCTGCAGCGGACTCCTCTGCCCCAGTTGTGGCCTCTACCGCCCCTGCTGGCCGTGCGAAAGCCCTGTCCCTAACTTCAGCCGCAACCCCGTCTGGTGCAGCGGTCGCCGCCCCATCTGCCACCTCTGCGACCACTGCTGCCCTTTCTCCAGCAGCCGCTGTTCCTTCTCCGTCAGCTCTTGATACCGCCCCCACGCTGGCAGCCGTCGCTGTACCTTTGCTCTGTAGCTGCACTTGCCCGCCGCTATGCGGCAGCTGCTGCCCTCCATCTTGCAGCTCTTGTTGCCCCCTTGCCAGCAGCCCATGCTGCCCTCCAACCTGCAGCCCTTGCTGGCCTCTTACAAGCCACCTCTGCTGCCCTCCTCTCCCCCCTCTCTTTCGGCGCCTCCGCTCTTGCCGTTGAGCCAACCGAGGCCCTATAAGTGAAGTGTCGGCGTCTACGGGAGGTAAGACAAGACTTCCGACGCTTTGCTGTATGGTCGGTTCCGCGAGGTCACGGCTACGGTGGACGTGCTGCAGCTGCAAGCGCCTACGGTGGGCCTCCCATAGTGCCCTCGCTTCCTCGGGTGCCTCGTTCGGCAACTTCCTCATCGCGTTCGTCTGTCCCTCCTCGTTGATTGGGGTCACCCCCCCGCCATTGTCGGCTTATTGGCCGGGGCTGCTGCTCCAACTAGCCTGGTTGCTGTGAGGGTCCTGAATCAGCTGTACAGTCTCCGCATTGTTGGGTTCATGGCATGGCCTCTTGGCTGGTTTGCCGAAGAGGCATAGAGCATCTTCCTTGTGCATGCGACGGATGTATGGATCTTGGGTGAGTTTCCTGATGCTATGGGCGGTTTACACTTCTACTAGCCAGTTTCTTGTTGCTACTCGCTGCCTGCACTGCTTTGGGCGAGCTTCCTACTGCTACGGGCGGTTCACGCTCTTACTAGCGAGTTTCTCGCTGATACTCGGGGCTTGCGCTGATATGGGCCGACATCGCGCTAAATGCCAACGGATTTCCAGCTACTACGAACGAGTCTTGCTGCTGCTGACGGATTTCAAGCTGCCAGCTTAAAGGTTTGTGCACCCAAAAGTGTGCACCTTAGCTTTTCTTGCGAAAAAGCTGTGGGAAAACAAATGGAGCTGCGGAAAAGCTCTGAGAGCCAAAGTTGCGTGAATGTCACCACTCTGCCGCAACCGCAAAGCTACCACAGTGTCGCTTCCGCCCCTTCGTGTCTTCGTACATTCGCACCCAATTGGTGATAGTGGTAAACAACGGTACAGTACGTTTCTTACAGGGTTGAAGGCCTAAACCAGCCCACGAAATGTTACCCGTCCTTGCGAAATTTAGGAAACCTAAATCTTCAACAACCAATCCAGAAGCAGCGAGAGTGTTTCATGCAGACGAAATAGAAATTTCACAGAGTGTCGCCAAACTCATCGCTCGTTGAGTTCTAACCAATCGAGAGAGAAAGAAAAGATGTCCACCAATAACAATGGTTTCCTTATCTCCACGTCAACTCCCCACAGCTTCTCGAATGTTCTCTCAACCATTTCTTCACAACCATTTATTCTCTGCTATTCTCTGTATCGTGGCTCAAACTCACCAGGCACTTGTTCATTCTCATATCTCGTCGCTATCTCCCGTCTCCATATCTTTTCCTCTTTTTTTGGTCTATAGGAATGTCGCTTTAGTGTGTTCATGTTATTATGCTGTGCATTCTGTTGGCCTACCTTACCTAACCTTATATTGCTTGTCAGAATGTTATTATTGTCTAGCCTGCAGTGGGGTACTCTATAGCGAGTACAACCCAATTAGGGTTTCCTATATATGCCAACTGCTGCTAGTGCAAACCATCCTTTCTTCATTCTTGTTTCTGACTGCTAGTTTTGACATGCTATCAGAGCAGGTCGACCCTCCTGGGTCGATCCTGTGGGTGGGCCCCACCCGATGCTTCCGCTGCTCTACTACTGTCGCGCGCCCCGGGCGCGCGACCCTTTCTTCCTCCCGCGCACTCGGAGCGCGCGGCGTTTTTCATCCCGCCGTGCGCTCGGGGCGTGCGGCGGTTTTCTGCCCGCCGTGCGCCCCGAGGCGCGCGGCGGTTTCCTGCTTCGCGCGGCGGTTTTCTGCCCGTCATGGCACCCCCGGGGACCTGCGCGCTGCCCCCTGTCACCCGTCGCGGCACCCTGGGGGCCCGCGCGTCGCCCTCCTCCCGTCGCCTCGTCGCGGCGCCCTGGGGGCCCGCGCGCTGGCCCCTCCCGTCGCCTCGTCGCGGCGCCTTGGGGGCCCTCGCGTCCCCCCCTCCCGTCACCTCGTCGCGGCACCTTGGGGGCCCGCGCGTCGCCCCCTCCCATCGCCTCGTCGCGGCGCCTTGGGGGCCCGCGCGCCGCCCCCTCCTGTCGCCTCGTCGCGGCGCCTTGGGGGCCCGCGCGCGGCCTTTCTCGTCGCCCGTCGAGCCGCCTTCGGGGGCCCGTGCGCGGCCCCCCTCCCGTCACCCGCCGTGGCGCCCTCGGGGGCCCGCGCCCTGCTCCTTCGTGGCGCCCTGGAGACCCCCCCGCCGCCTCCCTTTCCCTCCGTGAACCGCCCCTGCTGCTTCCCGCGCTCCTGCTTGCGTTAGGGTTTGGGGGTGGCGGGCATGGGGGTGACCGGTGTGGGTAACCTGCAGCTCCTCCTCCTCCTCCGTCTCCCACTGCTGCAGCTGCCGCTGAGGGGGGTGGGTGTGTGGGAGCCGAGGGTTTAGGGTTTAAGGGGGGTGCCGTGGGAGTGGAGCTAGGGTTTCAGCAGGGGGTGTGTGAGAGGGGCGTGGGACGGTTGGGGGAGGTTGCGTGGAGGCTGCCGTCGTGTCGCCTGCAGCGCCAGTAGTCCGGAGCCGTCGTGCTCTCGGTAGCCCAGAGAGCCTGCTGTGCCTGTCGCTCGTGGGTCCGTTGCTCTTGCCGCTCCTCGTAGCCGCCGAGCCAGTTAGTCCAGTAGTCCGGGGCGCTGTCCCGATAGCCACTGTGTGCGCGCTCCTGTTGCCCGTGTGTCTGCAGCTTCAGCCGTCGTCTCCAATCTTCTCTCCCCTCACAGTCCCTCCTCCTCCTCACTTGCCCTCTGTGATTACCTCTAGCTTTGCTTATAATTGTGAACTATTGCTATGCCTGCTCATTGTGCTGATTACACCCCACTTTGGCTATGGGGGTGTGTCAGAATGTTATTATTGTCTAGCCTGTAGTGGGGTACTCTATAGCGAGTACAACCCAATTAGGGTTTCCTTTATGTATGCCAACTGCTGCTAGTGCAAACCATCCTTTCTTCATTCTTGTTTCTGACTGCTAGTTTTGACATTGCTCCCTTATTTTGTGCCGTCGTTATGTTGGCTGCAGTTGCAGTTCGGCTCTTACTGTCGATCAGGAAGACCCGGGCTACTACCGTGCTGCGGATGGCGCCCGTCGTTTTACACTTTCCAGTAAGTCGTAGTATTGTCGCTATCTCTCTTTGATTCCGCGCTGCCAATTTCGTATGCCATTTCTAACCCAGCAGGACGCATATTTAGAACTAGTTGAGCGCATACTGGTGTTTCTCGAGCGCACTATGTGTGCGTTTCCTCTTGATCGTTCTTTGTCAGCCTCGTGTGCAGATTCGCTATTATGACTTGTGTCATGCACTACTTATCGGAATGACTAGAGTATATATTCTCGTGTCTTCTCGTCATGCTGCGTAATCTAATAGCCATTAAACGGAGACATGTACCATGGCTAACAGGTGAGTGGCCGATCTTTCAAAGGTTGCCACTTTTTCAACTTCTGAACGCTGTGATTTCTTTGAATACTAATTTTTTGTTGTCTGGTTAATGTCTCTTGGGCTACATCCGTTTTTGAGACACCACCGAAAGGTTTCTTACTACGATGTCATTGTTGAGATTTGTTCCTGGTGTCTCTACTTTAGGAGTGCAGCGCATATTCAATTGGCAGCTTCGCTTGCTTTTGTTGCGACATCAAATTTTGTATTTTTAGCAGGGAACTTTTGTTGTTGTTTGGATTTTATGTAACTAGAATATAGATTATTAAGTTATGATATTCGCTTTGTAAACTATTTCTGATGTCTATCCCGGTATTCAGAAATTGGATTTTGTCAGCCAATAAGCTTCGTTACCCACACACGTAACAGGAGGTTCCGATTGGCCCACATCGCATGTTTGAGTGAACGAACGAGAACTGCACTGTCGAAGCAAGAGTACAATGAGCAAAGGCATGAGCGAATAATATATAGCGAAATTACAGTGGTAACGGTAATGTGTGGAAAATGAGGTGCGCGACGGGCCTAGCGCCGAGGTTGGGGAATGTCGAGGCGGAGGTCCGGAGCGCGGATTACCAACCGAACCGTGAGGTTGGGTCGCGTCGTGAACACTGGCGGGAACAGTGTCGAGGCGAGTTTCGCGAGTGGTAACGGATTTCTGTTGGGTGCTGTTGGCGAGAACAGTGGTGTACGCGCTGAGCAGGGACGCGAAGTAAGGAAAATGAATTTTCCTTACACTGCCCCCCCCCCCCCCCCCCCCCCCTTCTAAGGAGGCCCTCCTTACGAAAGCGCGTGCACATCTCGGAAATTTCGGCTGCGCCGGTACTCTGTGAGGACGGGGTGGTTCTCAATTCTGTCCAAGGGAACCCAATTGTCCTCAGTGGGCGTTCGATCTTTCCAGCGGATCAAAAATTCGATCCGACGAGCTCCCCATGGGTCACGCACTCGGTGGCTCAGAATCTTCTCTGGCGTGATGATTGGTTCCGTCGGCGGTCGTGTCATGCTGGCTGGGCGGATGCGGGGCAGTTGGCTGGTGGATGGTACGTAAGGGCGAAGAAGGCTGACGTGGAATGACGGGCTGACGTACCAGTCAGCAGGGAGGAGGAGGTGGGCGGTGACGGGTGTGATCATGTGGCTAATGCGAAATGGCCCGCAATATCGGGGGCGGAGTTTTGGGGTAATGGGCAGGCGGAGGTTCTGGGTGTCGAGTAAAACTAGGTCGTCGGGCTGGTAGGTGACAGGTCGGCGGTGGCGGTCGGCGTTGCGTTTAGCGATGATGTTTGATTTTTTAATTGCGTCTGCTGCACGGGTTCGTGCTGCTTGTAAAATTTTGGCGAACAGTTGCGCGCGTGGCATCAGATTGTCGGGATTTGGGGTCATGGGTACTATGGGGTCTTGTCTGTAGTTTAGATAAAATGGTGACTGTTGTGTGGTGGCGGATGGCGAGTTGTTGTATGCGAATTCGATGAGTGGCAGCTGCTGTTCCCAAATGGTTGGGTCGTCGCACGTGGCTCGAATGAGTTGCTCCATGGTCTGGTTTGTCCGTTCTGTCTGTCCGTCAGTCTCGGGGTGGTACGAAGAACTAAACTGTAGTCGTGTGCCGAACTGCTGCCACAGGTTCCGCCAGAAGTTGCTGGTGATTTTCGTGTCGCGGTCGCTCATGATTGCTGCTGGTATCCCGTGCAGTCGAATGACGGTGGAGATGAAGAGGCGGGCTGTTTCTTCGGCTGTGATCGATTTCTTGCAAGCTGCGAAGTGTGCCATTTTCGTCAACCGATCGACGACGATCAGGATTGCGTCGTTCCCACTTGCTCCGGCCGGTAACCCCGTGATGAAGTCCATCGCCACCTGCTTCCAAGCACACTCTGGGGGTGGTATCGGCTGCAACTGTCTTGCCGGCCGCTTCCGTGATGATTTCATGAGCTGGAAGGTGGGGCAAGATGCCACGTGTCGCTGCACGTCGGTCGGCACTTCGGGCAAGTAATAATACCGCTGTAGTTGCTGCCGTGTTTTTTCTACTCCGAATTGGCCTGACGTAACTCCGTCATGTGCCTCCTGTAGTAGTAATTCCCGTAACAGTGTGTACCCCGGTACCGAGATGCGATCGGTCCCGTCTTTTACGTAATAAACTCATTTTGCTGCTGCGAATTTCCTCCTGTGAAGAACGGGTCTGTTTGGTATCCGTGGGTAAATAGTCCTGTCAGTAGTGGGCTGGTCTGGGCAAGTAGTATTGCGTGGATTTGGGCAGTGGGGCGGGTCAGTGCGTCAGCGATGTTGGATGCCCCCTTTTTGTAGGTGACCGTGTAGTGAAAGTTGGAATCTGTCGTGGGTTGAGGTGGGGCTGTGCGCGGAGGTACTATAGTGATTTATGGTATGTCCGTACTGTCACGTCTGCGCCGGTCAAGTAGCAGTGCCACACTTTGAATGCGTGCACGATCGCGAGCATTTCGCGGTCGTGTATCGGGTAATCTTTCTTGGGCGGATGCAATTTGCGGGACTCGTATGCAATGGGTTGTAACCCGTTGCCGAAATACTGTACAGTACGGCTCCGATGGCGATGTTGCTTGCGTCAGTAACTACTTCGAATGGGCGGTGTGGGTCGGCGATGCGTAGTATGGGCGGTGAACAAAGGACATTTTTCAGGGCAGAGAAGGCAGCATGCTCTTTCTCCCCCCACGTAAAAGCGACCCCCTTTCTCAGTAAGTGTGTTAGTGGCGCCGTTAACCGCGCCATGTCGGGAACGAACCGACGCATGTAATTTACGAACCCCGAAAAACTCTGTAGTTCCGTGATATTCGTCGAGGGGTGCCACGCTTTTACCGTGTCCAGCTTCTTCGGGTCAATTTCAACCCCAGCCTCCGAAATAACGTGCCCTAAAAACTCTAGCCGGTCCTGAAAAAACTCGCACTTGGAACCCTTGGTAAGTAGCCGGTGCTCGTCTAAGATTTTAAATATTGCTTCCAGATCTTCTAAGTGCTGCTGCTTATCGCGGCTGTAGACGAGGATGTCGTCGAGGTAAACTATCACGCACGTATTTAAAAGTGGCCTAAACGCCTCGTTCATGGTTATCTGAAATGTCGCCGGTGCGTTGGTCAGCCGGAATGGCATCACGGTGTACTCGAATGACCCGTACCTTGTCCTAAAAGCCGTCTTGGCGCAGTCCGATGGTTCAACTCGAATCTGATGGTAACCTCCCCGTAAGTCTATTTTCGAAAAGACCCGTGCTATTCGCAGTTGGTCTATCAGTTCGTCGGCGCGGGGAATGGGGTATCGCGACTTGACTGTTACCCTGTTCAGTGCTCTGTCATCGATGCACATGCGAAACCCTCCGTCTTTTTTCGGTGTGAACGGTATCGGTGCGGCGAACGGTGACGAACTCGGTCGGATGGATTTCTCTTCTAATGGATAACCTAATTGCTTCCGCAATTCGTCCAGCTCGGGCTGTGCCAGTTTGAACTGTCGCTGTACGGTTGGCTGTGCCCCTGGTTGTAACTGTATTCGGTGGTCGTGTGCTCACTGAGGTGGCAATCCCTCGGGTAAGTCGTCGGGAAAAAATCCCCGGATACCGTTTCAACAGTTCATGTAGTTCAGGCGGTACCACTGCCAACAGTTTCTTGAAATCGCTCGGCTGCTCTGCTTCCTCTACCACTGCGATGTCCACTGCGTACACGTCAGTTCCGGCGGCGACAGCCCGTTTCATTGTGATGGCGTTGACGTGGACCGTTGAAGACTCAGGCGACTGCCAGTGAGGTAGTTCAACCCAGTTACCGCTACTTCGCACAATGCAGCTATCCGTCGTCCAGTCAATTCGCGGATTATACCGTCGCAGCCAATCACGTCTCAGTAAAATGCCGTGCCCATCCAGTGTCGTCGCGAGCATTTCCTGTGTAAACCCGAAGTTCCTCCCGCAATGGAATTTTACTCTCTCCACCTTTTCCCATATGTCCAGTGGTGTGCCGTCAACTAAGCGTGCATCTACCTCCGGTAAACACCGGCTAAGTGTCACTTGCTAAACTATGACTTGCTCCTCTGTCGATAAAAAACTTCACTGCTGCTCCCTGTATTTTCCCGTGGATCAGTAGTGGGCAATCCGTCGCTGTACCCTCCTTATTCGTCCGAGCCCGATCGATGGCGTGAATCGGTACTGTGACTCGGTGAGGGTCGGTGGGGTTGGGCGAGCAGGCAGTCTCGTCAATTGTTGGCCCGATTCCTACTGGCTGCTGGCGTTTCCCTGCCTTGGAGACTCCCTCCTCTGCTCTACTCCGCGGCGCCTCAGCTCCTCTGGGCACTCACTCTTGCGATGGCCCGGCCTATTGCAAGCAAAGCAGCACCCCTTAAACGGCGCGGCAGCTGCATTCGTCGCAACGGCGTGTACGGTAGCGTGCTCGATCGGTCCCCGAGGGCGATGTCCGTAGTAGGATCCCGGTCTCGGACGGCGTAGAATGTCGATTTTCTCGGCGAGCGCGAGAATCTTGTTAAAATTCGAGAGTCCACGTAGCATGATTTCGTGCGAGATGTCCGGCTTCAGCCCTCTGACGTAACGGTCCACCCGCTCCGCTTCGTGCATGTAGCCGACTTGCTCGCATAATGCGAGAAAACCGCTCGTATAGTCTTGAACTGATCCGAGCTGCCGCCAAGTACGCAGTCTCTGACGCGCCGAAATAGAAGCCCCGATCGGCTTGAAGCGTGCCCGAAGCCCTGCGCACCACGCGCCCCACGTGTTGTATTGGGCGGTTTCGCAGAATGAACTCCAGGTGACGGCTGGGCCCGTGGGCCCTTCCTCTTGCAACGGTGGCTCGTAAGCGCGTGGCGACGTCACAATGACTCGCCACCAGTCCATGGCGGGGCCCCTCAGCAGCGAGACGGCATATCGGATCTTCGCTGCGTCCGACTCGACGTAGTTCGCGTCAAAAAAGACGTTCATCGTGAAGACCCACGATTGAACCGTCGGACCTCCACGCTGGCTCGGGTCGAAACAGGGCGAGCGCTGCGGCTTGAGTGGCATTGGTGGTCGCCACTTGTCGCCGCAAACTCCACGTGCCGACAGGCTTCGCGAGGCTCCCACGGGCTTGGCGCGGCCTTGTTCCTCTCCATGCCCGGCATCGATTGAGCGGCGCCGTCACTGGCTACGCCTGAGCGCTGTCCCACGCTGTCGTTTGTGTCGGTGTGCCTGATGAAATGACGATCGGCTCCTCCGATTGTGCAGGTGTATTTGCAGGTGCGTGTGGTGGCGCTGGAGCATTCACCGTGGATTGCTGACGAGCGGAGTCGCGTTCCGCCGTGAGCGTCGCAATTTCGAGCGACTCGGCGCACGAGACGGTCGAATTGCTCTTGCGTCAGTGTTGCGAGAGTGAATTTTGCCATGGCGGGGGTGTCGGGCAAGCTCAGCGAGAGCCTCTGTCATGGCCGTGCGTGCTTACGAGAGAGCACTATGAGCCGCGGTGCTTGTTTCGCTGAGAGACGTCTACCCCCTCCCAAAAATAGAGATAGTGGGGAAGCAAAGGTGTGGGTGCGGTCCGAGAAGATATCGTAGGCTCTGAATACCAAGTGTTACGAGTGCAATTGAGTGAACGAACGAGAACTGCACTGTCGAAGCAAGAGTACAATGAGCAAAGGCATGAGCGAAGAATATATAGCGAAACTACAGTGGTAACGGTAATGTGTGGAAAATGAGGTGCGCGACGGGCCTAGCACCGAGGTTGGGAATTGTCGAGGCGGAGGTCCGGAGCGCGGGTTACCAACCAAACCGTGAGGTTGGGTCGCGTCGTGAACAGTGGCGGGAACAGTGTCAAGGCGAGTGTCGCGAGTGGTAACGGATTACTGTTGGGTGCTGTTGGCGGGAACAGTGGCGTACGCGCTGAGCAGGGACGCAAAGTAAGGAAAAGGAATTTTCTTTACACTAGGTGATGATCGTCTCGATTTTGACCCACCCTGAATCCTTAGGGAAAAAAAAAAAAGTATGCCCGTACTTCGGCCAGAATTTCGCCACCCTGATTGCTCAGTCTCCAGGGTTGAGGCACTCTATTTGTTCAGGTTTGGCAATCTCTAATCAGGGTCCTCTAATTTTTTTTGCTGCAGAGTGCATGTGGCGCAACCTGGCGCGACCTTGCAGCCAAGTTGGGGAGCTGTTGCGGAGCTGAGCTGGCAGCATGCATTTACTGTAAAGTTTGTGGACTGTAGGGAAGCGCCACACATAGAGCTGTGAATACGCCAAGAGCTGACGTTTTTTGTTCTTGAAAACGTGCACACCAGTAGTTTAAATCGGCGGTTCATGATAAACAGTAATCGCAATTCAACGGCCCAAATTCCAACTACTGTTCTGCTGGCAGCATGCAGGAAATGTTTCTTGGTGCGCGGGGACTTTTCACAGCTGCGAGTTGTTCGGCAGCAGATTTTCTAGGAAAGGTGCAGTGTGTTGTGCTCACGTGCTGGCACTCTGCTGCCACCTCGGAGGTGGGTATATCGGGAAGAAATATCGAGGAAACTTCTTCTCGATATACTCTGTCAAGATAGCAAGCAGGAATGAGTGCATTGAATGAATTGTGGGTACAAGTACTAACCCTAATATTGGGTTGTACCCCACATGGGCTACCCCACTATAGCCTACACACAACTAGCACATATATGGTTTGACACATCCCCATAGGCAAAGTGGGGAGAACAAGGGGTCACAAGACCAGTCAAGAAAAGCAAAGCAAGCTCAGGGTGGATCACAACGTCACCACACACTCCGAGCACAAGCAAAGGGCCACAAGGCCAGTTCACATACAGAGATATATATGTAAGAACAACAGTACAGTAATCACTACCTAGCAAGAGTAAACATGCAGGTATATATATGTATATATATCACAATACAAGCAGGGTCTACAGCAAGTGAGGAAACGTAGGCACCAGGCCTAGAGCAGTGCAGAAGCGCTGATGATCACCAGCCGGAAGGGCCTTGGTGAACACATCAGCCGTGTTGGCCCGGGTGGGCGCGTGAGCGACACGAAGCTGACCACGCTGCTGCAACTCTCGAGCAAGGAAGTAACGCAGAGCGATGTGCTTCGTTCTGTGCTCCAGTCTGTGGTCCTGACACAAGGCAATGGCAGCCTTGTTGTCGACGTACAGTAACTGGAGGAGAACGAGGCCTCTCTCCCAAGTCGGTCAGCAGGTAGGTGAGCCAGCGTAGCTCCTGTGTAGCCATGGCTGTGGCGTAGATCTCAGCCTCACAACTGGAGCTGAGAACAGAAGACGAGCGTGTAGACCTCCAAGAAACAGAGCCAGAGCCAAGGCTGAACGTGTAACCCTGTGACGACCGCTGCGTCGCCAGGTCATCAACCCAAGAAGCGCCTGAGTGCCCAGTGAGGACAACTGAGCTCCGCCCTCCAAGCACGAGCCCCATGCCCGATGTACTGCACAAGTAGCGCAGTACCCTCTTCGCAGCATCCATGTGCACCTTTCGGTGCCTACCAGGAGCCACGTAACGTGCCAGAAGGCCAAGAGGGTACGCGAGGTCAGGACGAGTGCAGGTCATCAGGTACATGAGGCAGCCCACTAGCTCTGGGTACGGGCCACTCGGCTCTACGGACTCGTCCGAAGGTGGAGCTGAGATCGATTGACCGGTAGCCAGAGGAGTGGACTGTGGCGAGGACCAAGTGAAGCCGAAGCGCTGAAGGACCTGCTGCACCATGTGTGACTGAGTCAGTGTGATGGTGCGTCGTGCTTTGTCCCAGTTGATCTGCAGGCCAAGGTAGCTGCGCAGCTCACCTAGTTCTGTGCACGTGTGTCTCTTCTGCAGCTCCGACTTCACAAGGGCCAGAGCCTCAGTGTCAGCGGTGGCAAAGACCAAGTCGTCGACGTACACGAGGATGTAGAACGGCAGCAACGAAGTGTCGGTGCGCAGAAACAGCGACGGGTCAGCAGTCGAAGGAGCAAACCCAAGAGCCGCAAGTGTCGTCCTCAGTGTGTCGTGCCACTCGCGAGGCGCCTGACGGAGACCGTAGACTGGCCGGCGGAGGCTCCACTGGGTACCAGGAGGGAACGACCTAGTGAAGCCAGGTGGGCGGCGTAGCCAGATCTCCTCGTGCAGACTGCCCTGTAAGAACGTTGTGCTAAAGTCCAGGGAGTGAAGCTCGTAGTCACGCTGAGCGGCAACGTGCAGCAGAACCCGAAGAGTGGTCATCTTCGGGGTGGGGAAGAGGTCTGGAAGAAGTCAACTCACTGTCGCTGACTGAAGCGTCGTGCAACATAACGAGCCTTGAAGACAAGCGGAGAACCCGGCGGCTGCTTCACCCTGAAAATCCACATGCCATCGACTACGTTCGCCCCAGGAGGGGGAACTGCGTCGACGTAAGTGCCTGTGGACTTCCAGGATGCCATCTCTGCGTCCATGGCTGTCTGCCACTGAGAGGAGTACTCATCCGCGATCGCCTCAGCGTAAGAGCGCGGGGTCGGGATGTCTGGAGCATCCGGGTCTCCCTCAGGGGCAAGCAGCATGGCCACGAGATGAGGCGCAGCGGCTGCAAGACACTCAAAGTCCTCCTGCCTGTCCTTAAGGACGTCCGTGCCAAGAGCACACTCACCCCCGACGGATGGAGGACAGACAGACTCAGACTCAGCAACAAGACTAGCAGCGAAGTCGAGACGACAGGCAGCAGCAAAGTCAACAAGCTCAGAGACTAAGGCAGACGCAGCAGCAGACTCAAACGACGGGTCAGTGACAACAGTGGCTAGCAGACGCGTGACGGTAGGGTGAGCAGCACGAACCAGGTCAGACTCAGGGTCCTGAACCACAGGCAGAGAAGACGCAGGAGTAGACGGTAGGGGAACACGCTGTGGAACAGAGGAAGGACGAAGTGCCATAGCGTGCGTGCCAGGGACAGGAGGCGGATGCTCACGAGGAACACGACGACCAGTGCGACGCTCGCGAACAGGCGAGGCAGGACGAGACGCAGGCTCACGACGCTCTGTAAGCGAGTCTGTCTGCTCAGTGTAAGGAGAAGGAGCAGGCAGTGGTGCGCCGGGCTGTAACGGGAGGCCAGTAGAAGACGGGAGGCTAAGAACCTGGCGAAGCACGGAGTCAGGCGGTGGCAGAGACGACGGTGATGGCGGAGCGAAAAACAGTCGCGACGGTGCAGTGCCACCAGTACCAGTAGCTCCAGCGCCTCCAGCAGCTCCAGAACCTCCAGCTCCAGCGCCTCCAGCAGCAGCACCTCCAGCTCCATCGCCTCCAGCAGCAGCACCTTTAGCTCCAGGGACTCCAGCAGCAGTACCTCCAGCCCCAGCGACTCCAACAGCTCCAGAACCTCCAGCTCCAGCGCCACCAGTAGCAGCACCCCCAGAGCCGGCACCTCCAGCCTCAAGGTCCCCAACTCCAGGGTCGACAGGACCAGCGCCAGGGCCTCCAGCAGCAGCACCCCCAGAACCACCTCCAGCTCCAGGGTCTCCAACGCCAGAGTCGACAGCACCAGCTCCAGGGCCTCCAGCCCCAATGCCTCCAGCAGCAGCACCCCCAGAGCCGACACCTCCAGCTCCAGGAGCTGTACCAGTCCCGGCAGCTCCAGTACCTCCAGTACGAGCACCTCCAGGACCAGAGACACCAGCACTCCCAGCGCCTCCACGACAAGCAGCTCCAGCAGCACGACTCCTCAGGCGCGTACGCGACGCAGACGCAAGCCACTCTCGTGCCTGCTGTGGTGAGATAGGCTCGCGTCGTGAAACGAGACCCAGAGGAACGCCAGCAGACTCAGCACCCCTAGGCTCCGCACCCCCCGGCACCTCACGGACGGGCTGAGCACCCCCAGACTCCGCAGCCGCAGGCTCAGCACCCCCAGGCTCCGCACTCCCCAGCACCTCACGCGCAGGCTCAGCACCCTCAGAAGCAGCACCCCCAGCAGCACCTCCCGCAGCAGCACCTGAGTCGCTAGTGACCTCTACAGGCTCAGCCAAGGGGGGCGGGTCTACCTGAGACACACCTGAAGGAGCAGGACCCTGAGGGGGGAGGGGGTCTACCAGAGGGGGACCTGGAGCGAGGAAAAGCGGCGGGGGAGGGAGAGGGGCAGTGGGGTAGGGGAAGAGACGGTAGAAAGGAACCGACTCGTCAAAGGTGACGTCCTGAGAGGGGAAGACACGGCGCGAGGTGGGGTGGTAAAACTGTCAGCCAGGCGCGTCAGGGTCAAAGCCAAGGAAGACACAGGGAATGGTGCGGGAGGAGAGCTTGTCCGCAGACGTATCGCGGACAAGGGCACGAGCACCCCAGACCCGGAAACGCGACGCATCGCCAACCTCCCCCGTCCAACGCAGTGTAGGCGAGGTCTCCGGCAAGGAGACACGGGGCCAGAGGTTGAGCTGCTGCGCGGCATACCGGACCGCAAACGGCCACAGAAAATGGGGAGCCGCCGCATGAATCTAGGAGGTACGAGCAACCTCCATGACTAAGCCAATGCGGCGCTCAGCAACCCCATTTTTCTGTGGTGAGCCCGGAAGCGTGAACGACTGCTCGATGCCCTCCCCCTGACAGAAGGCCCGCAAGAGGTCGGAGGTGAACTCACCACCTTTGTCAGAGTGCAGACGCAGGACAGGAAGGTCCTGGCGGAACCTGCGGTGGAGCCGGAGACGAACTGCTCGGATCCAAGGGATCAGGACAGCAGGGACCTCACCCTTGGTGCGCAAGGGGAAGACCGTGGTGTACTGCGAGTATTCGTCGACAACCAGCAGAAAGTACCGCTCACCGCCCTGTCCACGAACGCGGGCTGGGCCCCACATGTCCAGGTGGAGGGTCTGCAGAGGAGCCTCTGTGGGGGGAAACGAGGAGGAGTGAGGAGCGGCGCGCTGCCGCCCCTCGACGCAAGGAAGGCAGGGCGGCGCAGGCGAGGCAGGGAGGGGAGGGAGAGACCTGGGAAGACCAGACACAAGGAGGCGACGGTGCATGCCACGTAGACGTGGCAAGGAGGGGTGACCCAGACGGTGGTGCCAGAGAAGAGTCTGGTGCAACAGGGAGCGACACTCACAAGGGGAGGCTACCTGACTTGACGCAGACACCTGACCAGTAGCAGCTACCTGAGGAGGCGCAGTCGTCAGTGTGTAAAGACTCGACCCTGGCCGACGGATAAACGTGGCCAGGTGGCGGCCGGTCCAGGAGCACGTACAGATCGCCACATGCTATCCTCCAGGGGTAAAGGTGTCAACCCACTGGTCCTGGAGAACTGCGTTGCTCACCAAGTTCGTAGAGAACGAGGGGAGGTGGAAGCCTGTCAGTGAGCTAGACGGAACCGCCGGGCACGGAAGCACAGTGGTGGACCGTGCAAGAACTGGGCCCCCTGAGGGGTCAGCCAGAGAGACTGCAACAGCTGCAGTGAGTGGTGTGAGTGCAGTACTGCCACGAAAGAAACAGCGGGAAGCACCTGAGCCAAGTGTGAAGGTGTGCAAGGCCTCAGCAGGCGCAGTACCTAAGGAAGCAGACTCGCTAGCACCTAAGGCAGCAGTCTCACTAGCACCTAGAGCAGCAACCTCTATACTGGGGTCGTACTGCACGCGCAGGTGACAGTCACTCTCAGCACCACCAGGCAAAGAAGACATGGCAGTAAGGATGGCGTCATGGACTAATGCAAAGACAGCAACGCCCGACCTAAGCAGCTCAAGCCAGGGGGGGATCTCAGCCTCGTCGCCAAACTCTATGCGCCAAGCGTCAGTCAAATAGGCGAAGCAGCGGGACTGTGCGTGACCAGGTGTCCCACAGGTCTCACCAGCTCGACAACCTGTGCGAATGACGTACGGGCAGCGACCCAGACTCGGAGACGGCCCACGCTGGTAAAGCCACTCACGAAGCTGCCGGGGCGTAAGGGTCGGACGCCGCCGTAGCTGCATCTAGCCACCGCCAGACACTCTGCACCAAAGAGCGCCACAGTGACTGCTACTACAGCCGCCACCACTCCCACTGCTGCCACCACCGCCGTCACCACTCCCACCGGTACGACAAAGGGAAGTCATGGTGGGCAAGCTAGGAGGAGCACGACCTCTAGGGCAGTACGGAGTGAAGGCAGTAGCACGAGTAGCAGCAGCAGCGGTAAGAGCAGCAGGGCGGCGCGCGGCCAGAGCAGGGCGGCGTGCAGCCAGAGCAGGGCGGCGCGCGATCACAGCAGGGCAGTAGCAGGTAATAGCTCCTAGGGCAGAAGCACCTAGGGCCTTTTAAAATATATATATATATATATGTATATATATATATTTAGGGTTTAGCAGGGCGCTAGCACAGGGCAGGGTGCTGGCGCAGGGCAGGGCGCGGGCGCAGGGCAGGGCGCTGGCGCAGGAGAGCGCGACGCGACGGGCTGCCTTAGGGCGCGACGCGCGAGGCAACAGCGCGCGACTCGTGGGTTGCCTTAGGGCGCGACGCGCGGGCTGCAGCAGAGCGCGACGCGCGGAGCAGCAGCGCGCGACGCGTGGGCTGCCGTAGGCCGCGACGCGCAGGGCCGCAGCACGGGCGTAGGGCAGGGCGCATGCCAGGGCAGGGCGCTGGCGCAGGGCAGGGCGCCGGCGCAGGGCAGGGCGCCGGCGCAGGGCAGGGCGCCGGCGCAGGGCAGGGCGCCGGCGCAGGGCAGGGCGCCGGCGCAGGGCAGGGCGCCGGCGCAGGGCAGGGCGCCGGCGCTGGGCAGGGCGCCGGCGCAGGGCAGGGCGCCGGCGCAGGGCAGGG
This sequence comes from Closterium sp. Naga37s-1, assembly GCA_947471745.1. Taxonomy (NCBI): domain Eukaryota; kingdom Viridiplantae; phylum Streptophyta; class Zygnematophyceae; order Desmidiales; family Closteriaceae; genus Closterium; species Closterium sp. Naga37s-1. The sequence goes on from CANJKZ010000166.1 coordinate 2,112,043, forward strand.
CGCCGGCGCAGGGCAGGGCGCCGGCGCAGGGCAGGGCGCCGGCGCAGGGCAGGGCGCCGGCGCAGGGCAGGGCGCCGGCGCAGGGCAGGGCGCCGGCGCAGGGCAGGGCGCTGGCGCAGGGTGACGCATTGTTGTGGAGCTAAGTTCCATTGCCAGGCAGGGCAGGGCAAGGCGTGCGCTAGGCAGCGCGACGCGGGGCAAGACAGGGAGTGCGCGGGGCAGCGCGACGCAGGGTAGTGGGGTAACGCGGTAACCGCAGTCGGAAGCTAAGTATGGTGGGCCCGAAAAAAAAACGGTCCTACGGACCTACTGCTCTGAAACCATGTCAAGATAGCAAGCAGGAATGAGTGCATTGAATGAATTGTGGGTACAAGTACTAACCCTAATATTGGGTTGTACCCCACATGGGCTATACCCCACTATAGCCTACACACAACTAGCACATATATGGTTTGACATACTCGAGTTCAGGACCTGGTGCAATGTGCTCTCTCACGTGCTGACACTCTGCTGCCACCTTGGAGGTGGGTATATCGGGAAGAGATTTCTAGGAAACTTCTTCCCGATATACTCAGGAGGAAATCAGGGCCCCTAAATCAGGGCCCCTAAAACAATAACACTCAAGCACTCAGGGACAAGAAATCAACTAATCTGAAAAAATCAGTTTCCAGTGGCTATCGTCAGCCCTGGGCGCTACTATCCGGGTCGATACAGAATTTCAATTCCTTTCTACGGCCTGACGTTAACGGGTGCGCGAGCACTTCGTGACAGTTTGGGTTCAGCCTACACTTTCGGCCCGAACCACTTCCGAGTCGCCCCGCACGAATCACGACACTTCCAACCTTTGCACGTCCCGACGAGGTCCTAGCCTAGCACAGTTTCACCCAATAAATGCTCGCTTTTTAATCATTCTCTTTATATAAGTTTTTGGACCACTCATAACAATCACCCAATACAGCTCAACTCATTTACAAATGATCGTATGACCTACAGGCCTGCTCTGCCAATGTTCCTGCTTTAGAGGAGTGGGGTGGTGGTAAGAAGGGTTGAAGAGAAGGAGGAAGGAAGAGAACGGAAAGAGGATGGTGATATAACTAGCATTTGCACAACGGCTTGCGCGATGACCAGCATCAGCGCCGTCGACGCGACGTGGATCGTGGCGTGGTACGGGAGATTTCCAAAGACCATACTTTTCTGGACCTTTGCTGCAGTAGTAGTAGCGCATGCATGATCGTCTTTTTTCTTGCGTGCATCAGTCCTCGTTCCAGCGGGAAACACGATCTCGTCCAAGCGACGCGCCAGACTGATCCCCTTCGTCGCGGCGACGAGAAACGCGACCAGCACGGGCCACGTCATGTGACCAGAAGCGAACAAGCACACAGCTACGATGCCAGTCGCGTGTTGTACGAATTTATATAAACGCGCCACCCGCTCGGGCCCCATTTGCGCAGTCAACGTGATCTTGCTGCACTGCAGGTCGGACTCGATGTCGGGCAAATTCATGACCATCATCCGCACGAACTGCTGCACGAAAAGCAGCGGAATGATGGCGCGGAGCGATGTCGGAAGCACGAACGCACCGTCGCCGCGGCGCTGTAGCGCGCCCATCACGGGCACGCACCAAGTGAGCACGACCGCCACGACCACTTCGCCCAAACCCCGATAATGGAGCTTAAAGGGCGGGCCGGTGTACGACCAGGACAGGAACACGGTCGCACACGCGACGTACTGCGCGGGAGTTCGGAGGAACGCGAGCGTGACGACGCTCCCGATGAGGAACACGTTGCCTGCGGCGAGCGCCACCCACGGAGGCAGCAAACCCTCTGGAAGCACGCCGGATCCGCCGTTCCACTTGCCGCGCTGCTTGTTGGCGAGGTCGGCCTCGTAGTCAAAATACTCGTTAAAGTAGTGCGTCATGACGTGCGTGCACGCCACGAAAAGCACCACGGGTAAGAAGCTTTCGACGCGGAAGCGGAGCTCATCGTGACAGTGCTGCTGGTGGTCGATGTCACAGGAGAGCGCACCCAAGAGAGCGAGAATGAACGAGTACGGGATAAATTTGAGTCGCCCAAGTCGAATCAACGCAGTGAGGGACGACATATCCGAAAGTTGCCTTTTTGAGCTATGGATTGTGTGTTTTGATTTCTGCATCAGTTCCCATTTTTTTTGTGCTCGCAGGGAGTTGAGTCCAATGAGGCGGCGCCTCTGCTGGTGTTCCGTTTGTGCACAAGCCCTGCGGGACTTCCACACAAGCCCTGCGGAAGGGGGTTTCCTCTTTGAATGGAAAGCCCCAACGCAGCCTCGGCGAAGGTTGCTGCTGCTGACAAAGGCCGGCTGTTTGCTCCAGTCAGATGCCGTCGTCGGAATGTGCAGCGATGCTCCAAAATCGCTGTTTTGTTTTCTGGGTAACCCAGAAAATTGTGTGAAACCAACCAAACATTTCCTGTTTCAGCCAATCGTACTGCCGCTCCTATACCATCCCAAACGGGATAAAACTTGAGAATGAGCGCGAGAATGAACGAGTCGCCCAAGTCGCATCAACTTGATGCGACTTGGGCCCAATGCCGCGTTGAACGCGGCGAGGGATGACATATCAAAAATGGGATGTTGTTCGGCATTGGGGCCCAACCGAAGTTCCATCGTAAAAACCCCTACTTCCCCCAGCAACAGTGCACGAAACACGTGTTTAGGGATGCCACGTAAAAGAAGATATTTGTCGACTGAGTGCCAGGGTGGACTCCTTGCAATCGACACACGTTCGGAACGACCTTGACGATGTTTGGTTACATGCAACTGATTGGGTTCGTCTATCGTTCAAAATCGTCGATCCGTGCCTCCACGATCGCATGGCACCTGCCACGTGGTTTGGGTGTGGTCTGAAGTAGATGTTTCCACGTTGGACCAGAATTCTGCAATTTTTGGGCTCTTGTCGGGGCCCCAAGGCTGTGAGGTGAACGCCATTCCTTCTCGAGCTCTGGTTTGTGTGGATATTGATGTACTACTATTTCTTTGTTGTGCTCGTAGGGAGTGTGTCAGGGAGAGGTGATGATCGCGGCAAATGAGGTGGTGCCTAAATACGAGTGTCCAGTTCATTGAGGAGCAAGCGGAAGGGAAGGGGGAACCAAGCGTAGTCAGGGTGCAGGACGGGAAGGTCCTGCCTCGTTGAGTGAGGTGAGAGAGCGATTGGATCATGAGATGAAGCGCGCGGTGGCATGGCATGGGGGACGTGTTTTGGGGGGGGGGGGGGAGGGGGGGGGGGGGAAGGGGCAGGGAGGGGGGAGGGGTGAAGAAGCCCGGGCAGAGTGAGGAATGCTTTGCTGAGGGGTACACTGCAGGAACCTGTGGGCAAGGAGGCTTTCCTTTTCGGGCAGGATGCCACATGGCGGAGGGCACGTGATCGCAGCAGTTGGGACCCAGGGCTGTTGATTCGTCTGGTGGCTCTCTGTCAGGTCCGTTTTCTCACGGGCAGAGCCCAAGCAAGCCATGAACGTGCAAAGTCTGTACACGTATGTGAGCACACCACCTCACAGGCCACTGCACGCCATTCCGCTACCGACAACCATTCAGGACGAACGCACCAAACGACAAACGGGAGTTATATTCAGAGAGCAAATGCTGCCAACTAGACGGTGCAAGTTTCCTCGTACAGTACAACACGACAACAAGAAAGTTTTCGTCATGGAATGCCATACGAAGGGTTGCAGCTGAATTTACGACTTTACAAACGTGGGACTTCGACGCGGTTTACCTTGGGATGTTTTGAAGTCATAACATTTGGATTCGGCATCGACAACTATTACGAACAGGCTTCTGCTAAGCATTAACGAAAGTACGAGACACAAAACATTTTGAAAAACCATGACGTTCAGGGAGTTTCGGATCACTACCAGCGCAGTTGTGGAGATTTTTCGTGGACAGGTTGCATTCTTGAAGGGGTGGAAAGAAGTGCTCTCGCACTGTTTATTCTCTGTTGTTTCCGACACTTGCGGAGCACGATGGACGACCACGATTTCGTATACAACATCGACGGTCTCTGCTCGCTCGACATCAAATTCATCTCAGCTGATTTCCGGCAACATCGCATCGCGTGCGGGTCAACTCCAGCAACGGATTTTGTTCACCCGCAGAAACAGTTCCATACTTTGATTGCGACCGTCAGATCGACATTGACTACACATCTGGTTGAAAGTTCAACCTTCGTTTGCACATCTAGTCAAGTGCGGAGCCACGCGTCAGCTCAATCTGAGCCGTCAGAATAACTTTGACTGCCGATCTACTGCTGCTCGATATTACCGGACTCGCAGGGAGAAATTATACTTCCAAACTGCAGACTGACCTTAGCGGGGATCAAGGCCCAAAATTGGTTTTAGGGCACATTCTTGGCTCGTATATGACATGAGGTCAGAAACGAAGTGAAGTTGAGGAAGACCCGAAGTAACCTGAAGCTCTGGCAAATCAATGTTCGGAAGACCCGAAGTGGGGCACTTCGGGTCTTCCGAACCTCCATCCAAACCTCCGCTTCGTGTCTGACACGAGGTAGGAATGTACCCTTAGACCACCCTGGCTAATCAGGGTTTCAACCAGGCCAACCCTGATTTCTATGGTTTTTGTTTTTTCAGGCCAACCCTGACCAGGCCCTCAGATTGGTTTCGGGCCACGCTTTTTTACCCGTTTGGTGTGGAAAAAAAATGTTCATCAAGGTCAATTTAGAAAAAAAAAAAAAAAACCTAAAAAAATGGAAAATCAGGATTAAGAAGCAAGTTTACAATCTAATAATTACAAGGCACACTTGCATCTACATCACAATTGTGAGAATAAGTGAAGGATCTTTGGAGAGGTTAAGTCTGCTATAGTTAAGACGGCGGGAGTTCTTATAGATTGACATCAGGGCTCTGGATAGGTTTGGATGCACTCTTAGTCGGAAGGGCAGTTTGCCAAAGCTGGTCTTTCAGTAAGGGTGGGGCAGCCATGTCAGTCTTGTTTATCCGTGTTGGTTGTAGTGTTACTCGTGCTCGTCAGTGTGCTGTGCACCTCGGTTAGTTGTTGTAACATTTTGTGTTTACCAACGTGTAATTTACGGTTGACTTCGCATGTGACATGTAAAATAAGACAAAAAACTACATGACTAGAACTAAAACAACAACAGCAGGACCTACATATGGGATGGTCTGGCCTGCTTCCGGCAGAATACTCTTAGCAAGGGAAAACTACAATTCAATACAGGAACTCCTGGGCAGGACGGCGCTTCTTGCTAGCATTGAACAGGGCTACCACATTCACCCAGTTCAGACCATCACTGGGCAGGAGTGCTTCAGTCATCAGATCGCCCAATTTGGCGTCGCCCAGGCAGGTCCGTTTCCACGTCTTGATACGGTTCTGGCGACTGAAGCCACGCTCGCACTCCACCGTGCTGAGGGGGAGCACCGCTCCGGCCTGCCACAGCTGCACAAGGTCCGGGTAAGCTCCTATGTAGTCAGTTGACTGGAGCATGAGCGAGAGCGACTTGTGGAAGCTCATGTTGCCGTGGTTGGTATCCATGGTGTAGAGAAACAACGGTAGCTCCCTCTCGCAAGCCTTGAAGCACGCACCTGACAGGATGGGAGAGCATTGAGAGGGGCGATCGGGGTATATTGGAGGTGTTTAGCAGCACACCAAGGGACACACACATATAGAGTAGATAGCATATTATAGGCACAATCAGGTGGCATACCAAAGAGGCGGTGGTGAAACATGTGGTCTGGCCTGACCAACCACTCGCGGCACTTCTTCATCCGCTGCGCGTTGTCGTCGGGATAGCACGACGGCCGGAAAAGCTTGGAGCCGGCCAGGTCCTTCAGGTCTTCCAGGCGGATCTCGAGTCGCCCAACGCAAGCCTTCACAAACTCCTGGCACACCGCTTTGCAGGAGTAGTAGTCGCCGCCAGTCTAATGGCCCGGGATTTTACGCTCGTATAGCTCGAACTTGTGCTCTGCGGCGTCGCCATTCTGGTCCATGCCATTGACGGCGACTTCGCGGTGGTCGGGGTTGTCGTGCTTCTTCAGGAACGCGCTGAGCATGGGCGACCGATCGTTGCCGAAACGATCCTCGCAGTCCACGTAACGCACTTCGATCGTCCGGCATGCGAGCGACACCTCCCCCGCGACCACCGTGATGTCAACCTGTGAGTGGGTGTGGGATGAAGAGTTGCAGCCAGAGGTTGATGTACGGTGGGTAACAACGGCACACAACAACCGCCACATACAACAACCGGGAACAAGGCTGGGAAAACAGGCTACAAGGTGGGAAACAACGGCATACATGTACAACCTCAACACTCCACATGTCACCTGCTGCTTCTGGAACTTGGCGTTGAGTTCGTTGAGCACGGCAAGAATGTCTGCAAGGAAAAAAAGCACGAAGTGGAATTTGAAAGAGGTGACGACTTCATAGAGCGCGTGCTTGAAATCATGTAGCAGGACGATCGTCGCCGGCAGAACCTTGGTGAACCGCTTCACTGCCTCCCCTCTAGAGAGCCATCGCACGTCGTGGATCCTCTGCAGCTCCAAGTTGGTTTCGCAGATGTACTCCTGAAGGTGCTCGTGTCAGAACTATATTGTAGGCTGTAGTGGGGCACTCTTTATGGGGTACAGTATTGTTAGGTTTTGCCTATACAAACCTTGTACTGTCCTGTTTCTAGTCATTCTCGTTTCATACCTTGTGACATGGTATCAGAGCAGGTTCCCTAGTGGGAACGTTTTTTTTAGGGCCCACCGTGTTAAAGTTTTTTTTTTCCTGCCCTGCCCGAAGCGCGCGTCGTGCCTGCCTCGCCCTAGTGCCGCCCTTAGCGGCCCTGCCCTTTGCGGCCCGTCGCGCCCTTCCCCTACGGCCCGTCGAGGCCCGATCTCGCCGCCCTTAGCGGCCTGCCCGTCCCGTCGTCGCGGCCCTGCCTACCCTGCCGCCCGTCGCGGCCCTGCCTACCCTGCCGCCCGTCGCGGCCCTGCCTACCCTGCCGCCCGTCGCGGCCCTGCTTTGTCGGCCGTCGCGGCCCTGCCCTGCCGCCCTTCGTCGCGGCCCTGCCCTACCGCCCTACGTCGCGGCCCCTGCCCTGCAGCCGCCGACGCGGCCCCTGACCTGCCGCCCCACGTCGCGGCCCTCCCCCTTACCCTGCAGCGGCCGTCGCCCCTGCGGCCGCCGTAGCGGCCCTGCTGCCGCCGTCGAGTGTGCAGCCGCCGGTGCGACCGCCGCCGTCGTCGCCGCTGAGACCCCGCCGTCGCGGCCCTGCCCTGCCGCCCTGACGCGGCCCTGACCCTGCCGCCGCGTCGCGGCCCTGCCCTGCCGCCTTGTCGCGGCCCCTGGCCTGCCGGCACGCCACGGCCCTGCCCCACCAGTCGCGACCTCTACCCTCCCCTCCCGCCACTGGTAAGCGCATCGCCGCGCCCGCGCCACCCTGCTGAGCCGCGTCGTCCTACCGAGCCGCGCCGCCCTGCCAAGCCGCACAGCCCCGCCGAACCGCGCCGCCCTGCCGAGTCGCGCTGCTGCTGCTGCTGCTAGGCTACTGCTGCTGCTCCTGCTGTCATGTCTACCCGTAATGTCCTTACCTTCGATGCTGAGGGTCGAGCAGTCGATTTCGAGGTATGGGTCGATGATCTGCAGCTTTTCCTGCAGTGCGACTCTAGGGACGGAGTCTCACTGTTCGATCACACGTCCGGCGTCTCTATTGCACCTGCTGCCGATGCCGTTAGCTCGCAGTGGACCACGCGCGATGCTGCTGCCCGTCTAGCTGTCCGTAGTCACCTGCCGTCTGCTGAGCGCGCACACTTTAGCCAGTACAAGACTGCTCAGACTCTGTACGACGCTGTTGTTGCGCGCTACTCCTCCTCTGCCTCTGCTGCCCTTAGCCGCCTCATGCTGGCGTACCTGTTCCCTGACCTAGCCGCTTTTGCCACAGTCGCTGACCTCATTACGCACCTCCGCACTAGTGACACCCGCTACCGCGCTGCGCTTCCTCCCGAGTTCTGCGCCAAGACCCCCCCCCCCCCCGATGTACATCACCCTCAACTACCTCGTCACCCGGCTCCCTGACTCCCTTCGCTCGATCAGGGACCACTTCCTCTCCCTTTGCCCCACCACACTCATGTGAAAATGAACGAGGAATGAAAAGACTAAGGGAAAGTTGGGTACAAGTACAAACCCTAGAAAGCTATACCCCATATGTGCTACCCCACTATAGCCTACAGCAGCTAAGTCATATAAATCTGACACACCCCCATAGGCAAAGTGGGGGAGGACAAGGGGTCACAAGACCAGTCAAGCAAAGCAAAGCAAGCTCAGGGTGGATCACAACGTCACCACACATTCCGAGCACAAGTTCAAGGCCACAAGGCCAGTTCACATGCAGGATTACATATATATATAAGGCTAAACAAGCAAGAGCAGGTGTATATATATATGTAACAGTACAAACAAGGTCAAGGGGTGAGCAAGTGAGGCAAGGTAGGCACAAGACCCAGCTGAGTACAGAAGCGCTGATGATCACAAGGCGCAAGTGCCTTGGTGAAGATATCAGCAGTGTTGGCCTGAGAGGCCACGTACGCAAGGCGTAGCTGACCACGCTGCTGTAGCTCACGAGCAAGGAAGTAGCGAAGAGCAATGTGCTTCGTTCTGTGCTCCAGTCTCTGCTCCCGACACAAGGCCAGCATGGCCTTGTTGTCTACGTACAGCACTGGAGGAGAACGAGGCGGCTCTCCGAGGTCAGTCAGCAGGTAGGTGAGCCAGCGAAGCTCCTGTGCAGCCATGGCCCCTGCGTAGATCTCAGCCTCACAACTGGAGCCGAGAACAGAAGACGAGCGGGTAGCCCGCCACGAGACAGAGCCGGAACCAAGGCTGAAGGTGTAACCCTGTGACGACCGCTGCGTAGCCTGGTCGTCAGCCCAAGAAGCGTCTGCGTGCCCAGTGAGGACCACTGGACTCTGCCCTCCAAGCACAAGCCCCATGCCCGAGGTACTGCACAACTAGCGCAACACCCTCTTCGCTGCAGCCATGTGCTCCGGTCTGTGTCTCCCAGGAGCAACATAGCGTGCGAGAATGCTAAGAGTGTATGCAAGGTCAGGTCGAGTGCAGGTCATCAGGTACATGAGGCAGCCAACAAGCTCTGGGTACGGGCCACTCGACTCTACGGACTCATCCGAAGGCAGAGCTGAGAGCGAGTGGCGAGTAGGTAGAGGAGTGGCCTGAGGCGAGGAGTACGTGAAGCCGAAGCGCTGAAGGACCTGCTGCACCATGTGTGACTGAGTCAGGGTAATGGTGCGGCGTGCTCTGTCCCGGGTGATCTGCAAGCCAAGGTAGCTGCGCAGTTCACCCAGGTCTGTGCACGTGTGTCTCTTCTGCAGCTCGGACTTCACGTGGGCGAGTCCAGCAGTGTCAGCTGTGGCAAAGACCAAGTCGTCGACGTACACGAGGATGTAGAACGGCGGCAAAGAAGTGTCGGTGCGCAGAAACAGCGACGGGTCGGCAGTAGAGGGAGCAAACCCAAGAGCCGCAAGCGTAGTCCTCAGTGTGTCGTGCCACTCACGCGGTGCCTGGCGGAGACCGTAGACTGGCCGCCGGAGGCTCCACTAGGTGCCAGGAGGAAAAGTCCCAGTGAAGCCAAGTGGGCGGCGCAGCCAGATCTCCTCGTGCAGGCTGCCCTGCAAGAAAGCAGTGCTGAAGTCAAGAGAGTGTAGCTCGTAGTCACGGTGAGCAGCTATGTGCAGCAGTACCCGAAGAGTGGTCATCTTCGGGGTGGGAGAGAAGGTCTGAAAGTAGTCAACTCCCTGCCGCTGACTGAAGCCACGAGCCACGTAACGCGCCTTAAAGACAGGCGGAGAACCCGGCGGCCGCTTCACCCTGAAAATCCACATGCCACTGACGATGTTCGCCCCAGGCAGGGGAACCTCGTCAACGTAGGTGCCTGTGGACTTCCAAGAAGCCATCTCTGCGTCCATAGCTGCCTGCCACTGAGAGGAGTAGGGACCCTCTATCGCCTCCGCGTAAGAGCGCGGAGTCGGGATGTCAAGTGCATCCGGGTCTCCCTCAGGGGTAAGCAGTACGGACACGAGATGAGGTGAAGCAGCAGCCAAACACTGGAACTCCTCCTGTCTGTCCTCAAGGACGTCCGTGCCAAGGGCACACTCACCCCCGACGGACGGAGGACAGACAGACTCAGACGCAGCAACAAGACTAGCAGCGTAGTCTAGACGACAGCGAGCAGCAAAGTCGACGAGCTCAGCAACTAGGGCAGACGCAGCAGTGGACTCAAAGGAAGGGTCAGTGACAACAGTAGTAAGGAGACGCGTGACAGTCGGACTGGCAGCACGAAGGGAGTCCGACTCCGGGTCAGCAAGAGCAGGAAGAGAGGACTCAGGAGGAGGAGGCAAAGGGGCACGCAAAGGAGCAGTGGACGGACGGAGAGACATCCGGTGCGTGCCGGGCACAGGGGGAGGACGCTGACGCGAACCACGACCACTAGCGCGAGCAGCACGGACAGGCGACGCAGGACGAGACGCAGGCTCACGACGCTCAGCAAGACCTCCAGTAGGACCAGTGTAGGGAGAAGGAGCAGGCAGTGGGGAGGCCGGCTGTAACTGTAACTGTGACGGGACAGGCTGTGGACACTCTAAGGGAGGAGGAGGACCAGTAGAAGGCGGGAGACCAAGAACCTTCTCAAGAAGCGGAACGAAGTACGGCCGAGGCCGCGCAGCGACTCCAGACACAGCAGGGACAGCACCAGTACCCCCAGTGGTAGCACCAGCGCCAGCAGCACCTCCAGCTCCAGTACTCCCAGCAGCACCAGTAGCACCCCCAGCAGGACCGCCTCCAGTACCGCCAGCAGTACCCTCAGCGCCAACACCCTCAGCAGCTCCAGCTCCAGTAGTACCCGCAGGCCCAGCAGCTCCAGTACTCCCAGTACGAGCACCTCCGGGACCCGTGGCACCAGCACCCTCAGCAGCCGAAGAACCTCCAGCTCCAGCAGCACGCCTCCAGCGCCGGGCAAACCACTCACGCACCTCCTGTGGAGAGAGTGGCTCCCGTCGAGACGGAGCACCCAGAGAACCCCAGGCCCAGCACCGCCAGACGCCACACGAGCAGGCCCAGCTCCCTCAGGCTCCGCACCCCCAGGCTCAGCACCTCCAGGCGTAGCACCCCCAGGCTCAGCACCCCCAGTCGTAGCACCCCCAGGCTCAGCACCCCCAGACTCAGCACCCCCAGGCTCAGCACCCCCAGTCGTAGCACCCTCAGGCTCAGCACCCCCAGGCTCAGCACCCCCAGGCGTAGCACCCACACGCTCAGCACCCCCAGAGTCAGCACCCCCAGGCTCAGCACCCCCAGCAGCACCAGAGTCACCAGCGACCTCCACAGGCTCGACTGCGTCTACCTGGGACACACCTGAAGGGGCAGGACCCTGAGGGGGAAGGGGGTCTACCGAGTGGGGACCTGGCACAAGGAAGAGCGGAGGCGGGGGGAGGGACGGAGTGCGGTAGGGGAAGAGACGGTAGTAGGGGACCGACTCGTCAAACGTGACGTCCTGGGAGGACAAAACACGGCGAGAGGTGGGGTGGTAGAACTGCCACCCTGGCGCGTCAGGGGGGAAGCCAAGGAAGACGCAGGGAGCAGCACGAGGGGACAGCTTGTCCGCAGACAAGTCGCGGACAAACGCCCGAGATCCCCAGACACGGAACGCAGACGCATCGCCAACCTTCCCCGTCCACAGCAAAGCTGGGGAGGTCTCCGGCATGGAGACCCTGGGGTGAAGGTTGATCTGATGCGCCGCGTACCGAACCGCAAACGGCCACAGAAAATGGGGGGCAGCCGCATGCATCATGGACGTACGGGCGACGTCCATGACCATGCCAATGCGGCGCTCAGCAATCCCATTTTGCTGTGGAGAGTCCGGAAGCGTGAAGGTCTGGCGGATGCCTCGTGCACGACAGTAGGCTCGCAGAAGGCCAGAGGAGAACTCTCCGCCTCTGTCAGAGTGCAGACGCAGAACAGGAAAGTCCGAGCCGAAAATCTCTCTGAGCTGGAGACGAGCTGCGCGGATCCAGTCGATCAACACCTCAGTGACATCACCCTTGCTACGCAAGGGGAAGACTGTGGTGTAACGCGAGTAGTCGTCAACCACCAGCAGGAAGTAGCGCGCGTGACCCTGTCCACGGACGCGGGCCGGGCCCCACACGTCCATGTGAAGCGTCTGCAGCGGGGCCTCTGTCGGAGGAAACTGGGAGGAGTGAGGGGCAGCACGCTGCCACCCCTTGACACAGGGGACGCAGGTAGGGGCAGGCCCCGGAGGAAGGGGAGGGAGGGAGCGGGGAAGACCAGAGACAAGGACACGGGAGGCCATGCCTCGGAGACGAGGCAGGGAGGGGTGACCAAGGCGGTGGTGCCAGAGGAGAGTCTCGTGAGACAGGAGGCGACACGAGCAGGGGGCAGACTCAGGACCAGACCTGGACGCTGCAGCAAACACCTGACCCGACGCAGCTGCCTGACCAGACGCAGTGACTGGAGGAGACTCAGTGGTCAGTGTGTACAGGCTCGACCCCGGCCGACGTGTAAACGTGGCCAAGTATCGGCCCGTCCGAGCGTCCGTGCAGTGGGTCACACGCTGGCTCGCAGGAGTGAACTGGTGAACCCCCGCATCCTGTAGGTCAGCACCACTCACCAAGTTCGTAGAGAACGAGGGGAGGTAAAGACCAGACAGGGTGCCAGAGGGGGCCGCCGGACACGGGAGGACAGTGGAGAAGTGAGCAAGGACAGGACCCCTAGAGGGGTCTGCCAGAGAGACTGCAACTGGCCGACCAAGCGGCGTGAGTGTGGTGCGGTCTCGAAAGAAGGAGCGAGAAGCCCCCGAGTCAAGAGTGAAGGTGTGGGAGGCCGGAGCCGACGCAGTACCTGAGAGAGCAGACTCACCAGCACCTGAGGAAGCAGACGCACTGGCACCTAGAGCAGCAGCCTCGCTAGCACCTAGAGCAGCAGCCTCACCAGTACCTAGAGCAGCAGTCCCAATGCCCGGGTCGGGCGGAAAACACCAGTAACAGTCACCCTCATCACTAATAGTCACAGCATACATGGCAGCAAGAATAGCATCAAAGTCAAGGTCAAAGATAGCTACTCCCGCCCTAGAAAGCTCACCCCAGCGAGGGATCTCAGTGGCCTCAGGGAACTGGTGACGCCAAGCGTCCGTCAGGCGGCCAAAGCAGCGCTGGGTGGAGTGCGCACCTCCGCACGGCTCACCCGCGCGGTCGCCGGTGCGTAGGACGTAGGTGCACGGACCAGTACCCCCACCCCGCTGGCGTGCAGCGTACCACTCACGAAGCTGCTGAGGGGGGGGGATCTCACGAGTGCGCTGCTGCTGCTGCTGCTGCTGGCGCTGACCACCACCGGAGCCGACCCTCTACGCAGCGCCACCCCGACCAGCTCCACCTCCTCCGCCGCCGCCTCCTCCACCGCCGCCACCTCCGCCACCTCCGCTCCCACCGCCACCGCCGCCGCCGCCTCCGCCTCCACTGCCGCCACCGAACCCCCCACCCCCGCCACCCCCCACCCCCTCCGCCGCCTCCACCGCCGCCTCCACCGCCCCCGCTAGCTCCTCCAGCGCCCCTGCCCCCCTTGCCCTTGCCAGTGCGGCGTCTCCCGCTAGGGGCAGACGCCGCACCGACCGACTCAAGACCAACGAGGTCGGCCGCAACAGCAGAGGCAACAGAGGGCAAGAGAGGAGAGGGGGAGCACCCCTCAAAGACAGGGGCACGAGGGTCACCACGAGAGGCTCCTACAGCGACTATGCTCTTCTCTGCTGCTAGGAGGCGCTCCTCGAGGAGATCAACGGTGAGGGTGGTGGGGCAAACAGAGAGAAAGTGGTCCCTGACCGGGCGAAGGGTGTCAGGGAGCCGGGTGACTACGTAGTAGAGGGTGATGTACATAGGGGGGGGGTTCTTGGCGCAAAACTCAGGAGGAAGGGCAGTGCGGTAGCGAGTGTCACTAGTGCGCAGGTGCGTAATGAGGTCAGCGACTGTGGGAAAAGCGGCGAGGTTAGGGAAGAGGTACGGCAGGATGAGGCGGCTAAGTGCAGCAGTGGCAGGGGAAGAGTAGCGTGCAACTACAGCGTCGTACAAGGTCTTAGCACTCTTGTACTGACTAAAGTGTGCACGCTCAGCGGTAGGCAAGTGGCGGCGCACAGCAAGACGGGCAGCAGCGTCGCGTGTGGCCCACTGTGAGCGAACAGTGGCGTCAGCATCAGCAGCAGGGGCAGAAGAGGCACCAGAAGTGAGGTCAAAGAGAGAGAGACCGTCTGCCCTGTCGCACTGTAGGAAAAGCTGCAGGTCATCTACCCAGACGTCAAAGTCAATGGCCCGACCCTCAGCGTCAAAAGCGAGGACACTAGGGGTAGCCATGACAGCAGTAGACTAGCAGCTGGAGCAGTAGGGTAAGGGCAGCGCAGTGGTAGAGGTGCCGCTCTTACCGGACAGGGTGGCTCGGGCGGCTCGGCAGCTCGGCGGCTCGGCAGCAACTGCAGCTCGGCGGCTCGGCGACTCGGCGGCTCGGGCGGCTCGGGCGGCTCGGCGGCACGGCGGCTCGGCAGCAACTGGAGCTCGGCGGCTCGGCGACTCGGCGGCTCGGGCGGCTCAGGTGGCTCGGCGGCTCGGGCGGCTCGGGTGGCTCGGGCGGCTCGGCAGCAGCGGCGGCTCGGTAGATCGGCGGCTCAGCGGCGCCGGCGGCTCGGTGGTGACGGCGGGGCCGCGTGGGGACGGCGGCGGGGCCGGGTGGGGCGGCGACGAGGCCGCTGAGGGCGGCGGCGGGGCCACGAAGGGTGGCGACCGGCGCCTTAAGGGTGGGGCCGCGGGGTCGCAAGGGTGGGGCTACGGGGCCAGCAGAGGCGGCGCCGGGGCCGGGAAGGGCGGCGCCGGGGCCGGGAAGGGTGGCGCCGGGGCCGCAAGGGTAGGCGACGGGGCCGCGAGGGCGGCGTGGAGGGGTCGCGAGGGCGGCTCGAGGAGGCCGCGAGGGCGGCGCGAAAGGGCCGCGAGGGCGGCGCGACGCGACGGGACCGCGAGGGCGGCGCGACGGGGTCGCAAGGGCGACGCGACGGGGCCGCTAGGGAGGCGCGACGAGACGGGGCCGCTGAGGCGGCGCGACGGGGTCGTAAGGGCGGCGCGACGGGGCCGTGAGAGGGGAGCGCGACTCGGGCAGAGGCTGAGCGCGCTCCGGGCAGGAAAAAAAAGTTGGTGGGCCCTAGGAACAGTTCCCACAGGGGAACCTGCTCTATACCATGTGAAAATGAACGAGGAATGAAAAGACTAAGGGAAAGTTGGGTACAAGTACAAACCCTAGAAAGCTATACCTCATATGTGCTACCCCACTATAGCCTACAGCAGCTAAGTCATATAAATCTGACAACTCACCGTTGACCTCCTCGAGGAGCGCCTCCTTGCAGCTGAGAAGAGTATAGTCGCTGTAGGAGCCTCTCGTGGTGACCCTCGTGCCCCTTTCTTTGAGGGGTGCTCCCCCGTCCCCCTTTTGCCCTCTGTTGCCTCTGCTGCTGCTGTCGACCTCGTTGGCACCGAGTCGGTCGGCGCTGCGTCTGCTCCTAGTGGGAGGCGCCGCAGTGGCAGGAGCAAGGGGGGCAAGGGTGCTGGAAGAGACGGCGGGGGCGGCGGTGGTGGCGGTGGAGGCAGCGGAGGGGGTGGGGGTGGAGGTGGGGGTGGTGGCGGGGGTGGGGGCTTCGGTGGCGGCGGTGGAGGTGGAGGCGGCGGCGGCAGCGGCAGTGGGGGTGGCGGAGGCGGCAGCAGCAGTGGGGGTGGTGGTGGCGATGGTGCTGGTCGGAGTGGCGCTGTGCAGCGGGGAGGCCTTGGTGGTGGCCAGCGCCAGCAGCAGCAGCGTTCTCGTGAGACCCTGTCGCCCCAGCAGCTTCGTGAGTGGTACGCTGGGCGTGGGAGGTCTGGGGGTGCTGGTCCTTGTGCTTACGTTCTCCGCACCGGCGAGCGCAGTGGGGAGACGTGCGGAGGACCGCACGCCACACACCGCTGTTTCGGCCGCCTGACAGACGCCTGGCGTACACACTTTCCTGACGCCACTGAGCTCCCTTGCTGGGGTGATCTGCTTAGGTCGGGGGTTGCTATCTTTGATCTTGATTATGATGTTATCCTTGCTGCTATGTATGCTGTGACTATTAGTGCTGAGGGTGACTGTTACCTGTGTGTTCCGCTCGACCCGGGCATTGAGGCTGCTGCTCTAGGTGCTAGTGAGTCTGCTGCTCCAGGTGCTGGTGAGTCAGCTCTCTCAGGTACCGCGTCGGCTCAGGCCTTGCACACTTTAACCCTTGACTCGGGTGCTTCCCGCTCCTTCTTTCGCGACTGCACTACACTCTCGCCGCTCAGTCGGCCAGTGGCAGTCTCTCTGGCTGACCCCTCTGGGGGTCCGGTCCTTGCACACTCCTCCACGGTTCTGCCGTGTCCGGCGGTCCAGTCTGGCTCTCTGTCTGGCCTCCACCTCCCCTCGTTCTCCACGAACTTGGTGAGTGGAGCTAACCTTCAGGATGCGTGGGTTGACTAGTTCACTCCTGGAGGTCAGCGGGTGACCCACTGTTCGTGTACTCGGACGGGCCGGCACCTGGCCACGTTCACCCGTCAGCCTGGGTCGAGCCTGTACACCCTGACTACCGTGTCTCCTCCGGTTGTTGAGTCTGGTCAGGTAGCCGGGTCGGGTCAGGTGTTTGCTGCAGCGTCCCGGTCTGGTCCTGAGTCTGCCCCCTGCTCGTGTCGCCTCCTGTCTCACCAGACTCTCCTCTGGCACCACCGCCTTGGTCACCCCTCCCTGCCTCGTCTCCGAGGCATGGCCTCCCGTGTCCTTGTCACTGGTCCTCCCCGGTCTCTCCCTCCCCTCCCCCCGGGGCCTGCCCCTACCTGCGTTCCTTGCGTCGAGGGGCGGCAGCGCGCCGCTCCTCACTCCTCCGAGTTCCCTCCGACGGAGGCTCCCCTGCAGGCTCTTCACATGGACGTGTGGGGCCCCGCCTGCGTCCGTGGACAGGGTCATGAGCGGTACTTTCTGATGGTTGTTGACGACAACTCGTGTTACACCACAGTCTTCCCCTTGCGCCGCAAGGGTGAGGTCACTGAGGTGCTGATCGACTGGATCCGAGCTGCCCGTCGTCAACTCAGCGAGAGTTTCGGCTCGGACCTTCCTGTTCTGCGTCTGCACTCCGACAGAGGTGGAGAGTTTTCCTCCGACCTTCTGCGGGCCTTCTGTCGTGCGGAGGGCATCCGCCAAACGTTCACGCTTCCGGCCTCTCCGCAGCAAAATGGGATTGCTGAGCGCCGCATTGGCATGGTCATGGACGTCGCTCGTACCTCCATGATCCATGCAGCTGCTCCCTATTTTCTGTGGCCGTTCGCGGTTCAGTACGCCGCGCATCAGCTCAACCTCCAGCCCCGCGTCTCCATGTCGGAGACCACACCTACTCTGCGGTGGACGGGGAAGGTTGGCGATGCGTCTGCGTTCCGTGTCTGGGGATCTCGAGCTTTCGTCCGCGACTTGTCTGTGGACAAGCTGTCCTCCCGTGCTGTTCCCTGCGTCTTCCTTGGCTTCCCCCCTGACGCGCCTGGTTGGCAGTTTTACCACCCCACCTCGCGCCGTGTTCTGTCCTCTCAGGACGTCACGTTTGACGAGTCGGTTCCTTACTACCGTCTCTTCCCCTACCGCACTGCCCCCCTCCCCCCCTCGCCGCTCTTCCTTGCGCCAGGTCCTCCCTCGGTAGACCCCGTCCCCCCTCAGGGTCCTGCCCCCTCAGGTGTGTCCCAGGTAGATGCAGTCGAGCCTGTCGAGGTAGCTGTTGACTCTGGTGCTGCTAGGGGTGCTGAGCCTGCGGGTGCCGGATCTGGGGGTGCTGAGCCTGAGAGTGCGGAGCCTGGGAGTGCTGGGTCTGGGGGTGCTGAGCCTGGGGGTGCTGAGCCTGGGGTTGCTGAGTTTGGGGGTGCGGAGCCTGAGGGTGCTGAACCTGCGCGTGTGGAGTCTGGAGGTGCTGAGCCTGGTGGTCCTTCGGGTGCTTCGTCACGGCGGGAGCCACTCTCTCCACAGCAGCTGCGCGAGTGGTTTGCTCGGCGCTGGAGCCGTGCTGCTGAAGCTGGTGGTACTACGGGCGCTGGAGGTCCTGCTGCTGCTGGAGCTGCTGGGGGTTCTGGAGTCACTGGTCCCGGAGGTGCTCGTACTGGGGGTACTGGAGCTGCTGGGCCTGGTGGTGCTACTGGAGCTGGAGCTGCTGGAGGTGCTGGAGCTGGCGGTGCTGCTAGAGCTGGCGGTACTGGAGCTGCTGGGGCTTCTGGTGGTCCTGCTGGAGCTGGAGCTGCTGGAGGAGCTGGAGCTGGAGGTGCTGCTGGAGCCGGTGCTCCTGTGGGTGCTAGAGATGGCGCTCCTGGAGCTGCTGGAGGTGCTGCTGGAGCTGGAGGTGCTGCTGGAGTTGGAGCTAATCCTGGGGGTGCTGGTGCTGTCCCTGCTGGTTCTGGAGGCGCTGCGCGGCCGCGGCCGTACTTCGTTCCGCTCCTTGAGCAGGTTCTTGGTCTCCCGCCTTCTACTGGTCCTGCTCCTTCCTTAGAGTGTCCACCGCCTGTCCAATCGCAGTCACAGTTACAGCCCGCCTCCCCACTGCCTGCTCCTTCTCCTTACGCTGGTCCGACCGGAGGTCTTACTGAGCGTCGTGAGCCTGATTCTCGTCTTGCGTCGCCTGTTCGTGCTGCTCGCACTTGCCGTCATGGTTCGCGTCAGCGTCCTCCTCCTGTCCCTGGCACGCACCAGATGGCTCTGCGTCCTTCCACTGCTCCACAACGTGTTCCTCTGCCCTCTCCTCCTGCGTCCTCTCTTCCTGCCCTTGCTGACCCGGAGTCCGACTCCCTTCGTGCTGCTAGTCCTACTGTCACGCGTCTCCTGGCCACTGTTGTCACTGACCCTTCCTTTGAGTCCACTGCTGCGTCTGCCTTAGTTGCTGAGCTTGTCGACTTTGCTGCTCACTGTCGTCTAGACTACGCCGCTAGTCTTGTTGCTGAGTCTAAGTCTGCCTGTCCTCCGTCCGTCGGGGGTGAGCGTGCTCTTAGCACGGACGTCCTTGAGGACAAGCAGGAGGAGTTCCAGTGTTTTGCTGCTGCTTTACCTCATCTCGTGTCCATGCTGCTTGCCCCTGAGGGAGACCCGGATGCACCAGATATCCCGACCCCGCGCTCTTACGCAAAGGCGATAGAGGGTCCCTACTCCTCTCAGTGGCAGACAGCCATGGACGCAGAGATGGCTTCCTGGAAGTCCACAGGCACCTACGTCGACGAGGTTCCCCCACCTGGGGCGAACATTGTGTCAAACTATATTTATATAGTTTCTATATGTTAGTCTAGGTGTTGTACAATATGTTACACTTGTGCTAGGACACTTGCTAGGGTTTCCTATATCTTGTTTGTTCATCCTTTTCCTTAGTCAATGTTTTCACGCTAGTTAGTTCTTGACATGGTATCAGAGCTATGCGATCCGATGGGCCCACCGCCCCGTGACCCGACTTAGCCCGAAGCGCCCTAAGACCCGAAGCGCCCCGGTTGCCCCGTAGCCTGTGCGTCACCCGTTTTCCGCCCGTCGCGTCACCCGTTTTTGGCCGTCGCGTCACCTGTTTCTGCCCCGCGCGTCACCTGTTAGGCCCCGCCCGATTTGCCCGCGAGCCCGCTAGCGAGCGTCAGACCCGTGCGCGCAGCCCTAGACGCACGCGCACCCACGCGCACGTAAGTCGCGACCTTTCGCGAGTAGGGGAGGAGCCCGCTACCCGCGCCCGTCGCCTCACCCGTCGCCCATTCGGGCTGGAACCGTCGCCTTACCTAGCACCCGTCGAAACCCACCTTCCCACCGGTTAGAAATCATCGCCACCTGTCAGAAATCGTCCCCATCCGCCGCCCCACCGGTTAGAAATCGTCCTCACGCCCTGAAACCGCCGTCCCACCAGTTCGCGCCCTCCCCACGCCCAAAAACCCGCCCCCCCACCGGTTAGAAAGCGCCCTTACTCGTCGCCCGCCATCTTACCCGCCACCCCAACGGTTAGCACCTTCCCCACGTCCTGAAATCGCCGCCCCACCAGTTATCACCCTCCCCATGACCTAAAACCGCCGCCCCACTTGGTACCCGCCACCCCACCTGTTGCCCCACCCGCCGCCCCACCTGGAAAGCCTAACCCGCCGCCCTACCTGTCACCTGCACCCTGGAACAGCCCCCAACCGCACTCCACCGCATTCAACCGCACAGTACCGCACTCAACCGCATTCAACCGCACAGAACCGCACTCAACCGCATTTAGCCACACAGAACCGCACTCAAACGCTTTAGACCGCACCTGTCCGTACCCCTCCGCACTAGCTGTACGTACCCGACTATGTCTACCTCGAGAATTCTCACGTTTGATCCAGAGGGCCGCCCGGTCGATTTTCCAGGATGGCTTCGCAAGCTTAAACTGTACCTAGGGTCTAGAATCGAGAACGACGTGCGCCTGCTGGAGCACGCCACCGGCAAGCTCGTTGCCCCGAAGGATCCCGACCCCCTAGGTGCTTCCCCGTCGGAGGTGGATGAGGCTCGCTTTGAGAAGGCGCAGTTGGCGGCCAGTCGCTGGGCGGCGCGGGACGACGCTACCGTGCTCGCCATCATTGACCTCCTGCCACTGTCTGAGCAGCATCACTTCGAACAGGAGGTGACAGCCAAGAGCCTTTTCGACGCGGTAGTCACACGGTACTCCACCCCGAGCACTGCGTCCCTCGGTCGTCTTGTGCTGCCCTTCCTTTTCCCCGACCTTCCCTCGTTTCCGCGTGTTGCTGACCTCATCCTGCACTTGCGCTCGCTTGATGCCCAGCTCCGCTCTGCTGCCCCTGACCCCGACCTGCTTGCCACCAATCCCCCCGCGATGTGGATGACACTGTACCTCCTTTCCTCCTGCCTCCCTGACCGCTTTGCCACTGCTCGTGACCATTTCCTCACTGTTAACCCCATGTCCCTCACTATTGACCTCTTTACGGAGAGGCTCACTTCTGTTGAGGACCTTGCCCGCTCCCTTGCCGCTGCCTCTAGTACCGTCCTCCCCCCCATCTTCGAGGGGTGTGCTCCTTCGTTCCTTGCCTCTTCTGTTGACTCGGCTGTCAAACATCATACATGTTTACATTGTGTAGGCTATAGTGGGTTTAGCCTTAGGGGGTACAACATTGCTAGGGTTTCCTACTTGTACCTCCCTGCTGCCTAGTTTCACACATTCTCGTTCAGTTCTACATTCTAACATCGGCCTCTGTTGCCACTGCATCCGAGGTTGCAGCTGTTGCCTTTGGCAACAAAGGGGGCAAGAAGAGCGGAAAGAAGGGAGGAGGCGGTGGCAGTGGTGGGGGTGGCGGAGGAGGCAGCGGTGGAGGTGGTGGAGGGGGCGGTGGTGGAGGTGGTGGAGGGGGCGGTGGTGGGGGGGGCGGCGGGAGTGGTGGTGGCGGCGGCGGAGGGGGTGGGAGTGGCAGTGGAGGAGGAGGTAGTGGGGCGTCCCAGCATCAGCAGCCCCAGCAGCAGCAGCACCAGCAGCAACAGCAGCAGCAGCCACAGCAGCAGCGGCAGCAGCAGCTCCAGGGCCAGCGCCAGCAGACCCAGCAGCAGCTGTGGGGGCCGCCTGGACCAGGGAGCTCTGTCAGCAGCAGCGGCCCACCCAGCTGGACGTCGCGTGGCCCGGCCCAGCACCCCCCCTGCCAGTACTGGGTGCAGACTGGGCCGCGCAGAGACCGCATCTGTGGCCGCTTTCACCCTGCGGGTCAGTGCTTTGCGCAGCTTACTGACCGCTACCGCGCCCAGTTTGGCCTCACCCGCTCAGCCCCAGACTGGGCCCCACTGGTCCGCACTGTTGGCACGCAATTGTATCGCATGTCTGCCGCAGAGTTAGACGCAGAGTTAGATAATGCTGTACGATCTGCTTCTGTGATGTATGCTGATGACTCTAGTGTTGATTGTTCCGGATATTACTCTTGTTTGTCTAGCTTAGGTGCTGTAGAGGTTGCTAGTGCTGTACCAGCTAGAGTAGCTTGCACAGGTCCGACCACCCGGCCAGCGTCCCTTTCGTTCACGCTCGACTCTGGAGCGTCCAGCTGTTTCTTTCGTGACCACACCGAGCTCACGCCGCTACGCACCCCGGTCACTGTCGCCTTGGCTGACCCCTCAGTGGGAGCGGTGGTTGCCCACAGCCCACTACTCTCCCGTGTCCGGCGGCTCCCTCTGGGGTCCTTACAGGTTACTACACCCCCTCGTTCTCCAGGAACTTGGTGGGTGTCAGTCACCTCCACGACCTCGGAGTAGTCACCACTTTTCCTTTACACGAGCCTGTTGATTCCTGCACAGACGGTGTCACTGGGGCTCCTCTGGCTACTTTCCCCAGGGAGCCGGGCTCTGGTCTTTACTCACTACACTCTGGGTCTCGCCACACTGGTTCAGGTCAGGTCAGGTCAGGTCAGGTCAGGTAGCTGCTGTGTCGTGCGACTGTCGGTCACTCACCCACCCGTCGGTCCTCTGGCACCACCGTCTAGGTCACCCGTCGTTCCCCCGTCTTAGTAGGATGGCACGTCACCGTCTGGTCTCCGGTCTCCCAGAGTCGCTTGCACCGCTTCCCCGCTCGCCTGCGCCACCGTGCACTCCCTGCGTCGAGGGTCGGCAGCGCGCTGCCCCTCACTCCTCCTCGTTCCCCCCTACCACGGTTCCCTTCCAGACCCTGCACTTGGACGTCTGGGGCCCCTCCCCGGTCCTTGGCCCACGTCAGGAGCGCTAATTCCTGATTGTGGTGGACGACTACTCCCGCTACACCACGGTTTTCCCCTTGCGACGGAAGGCCGACGTGCCTACCGTCCTCGAGTCGTGGCTACTAGCGTGGGGTGGCGCCCAGGGCCTGTGTGGGCTTCGCCTACACTCGGACCGTGGTGGTGAGTTTTCTTCCACTCGCCTGGAGACGTTCTGTCAGGGACGGGGGATCATCCAGTCTTACACGCTACCAGCCTCCCCGCAGCAGAACGGGGTAGCCGAGCGATGGATCGGCCTGGTCATGGAGGTTGCCCGGACCTCCATGTGCCATGCCGGTGCCCCTCAGTTCTTGTGGCCTCAGGCAGTCCGCTACGCCGCGCACCAGCTGAACCTGTGGCCCAGTGATGCACGGCCACGGGTGACGCCGGTCTCCCTTTGGACAGGTTCTCTGGGCGTAGCAGCTGACTTCCGTGTCTGGGGTTCTCTGGCTCACGTTCGCGCCCCTGGCGCGAACAAGTTGTCTCCGCGTACTCGTGCCTGCGTCTTTCTTGGCTTCCCTTTGGACGCCTCAGGCTGGGTGTTCTACGACCCGGTCACCTACGAGTTTTTCGCTTCTCATGACGTCACGTTCGACGAGTCTGTCTGTTACTACAGGAGTCGCCCCCACCGAGGTACTGAGGCCTTTTCCCCCCCGCTGTTCCTCACCCTTGAGCCCCCCCCAGTCGCGCCGGTAGCCCCCCCCCCTTCGCGTCCTGCCCTGTCAGGTGTGTCGCACGTCACTCCGCAGTCGTCCCCCCCGCAGCGTCTAGTCCCTGTCGTGTCTGGGGGTGCGGGAGGTGCAGTTGCGGAGGGTGCGGGTACTGGGGCTGCTGGAGCTGGTGGTGTCGGCTCTGGGGGTGCAGGGGGTGTGGGCGTCGAGGCCACTCCCGTGGAGGACACAGCAGCCTCGACTCGGCGGCCTCGCCCCGCGTCACCCCCTGGCTTCCCGTCCGTCCCGCAGTTCCCTCCTCGTTCTTCTCTACGGCAGGTTGCTGCGGAGCCTGGGGGTGTTCCTGCGGGAGGTAGTGGAGGCCCCGGGGGTGTCGGTGGTGGAGGTGCTGGTTCCGGGGGTGCTGGAGCTGGAGGCACTGGCACTGTAGCGCCTACACCGCGCGCTGTACGTTTCCTGACCCGTGAGCAGCGTCTCCTCCGGTTGGAGAGGGAGGAGCGTGAGCGGTTTGAGAGGGCACAGCAGCAGCAGCAGTAGCAGCAGCAGCAGGAGGAGCAGGAGCAGTATCAGTCACAGCGACAGGAGAGTGTAGAGGAGGAGCCACAGCAGCAGCAGGAGAGAGCAGAGGAGGGGCCTCGACTACAGCAGCAGGTGCAGTTGCAGCCACAGCAGGAGAGAGTAGAGGAGGAGTCACGGCCGCACCAGGAGAGGGTAGAGCAGGAGCCCCGCCCGCAGCAGCAGGTCCAGTTATAGACACAGCAGGAGAGAGTAGAGGAGGAGTCACGAGTGCAGCAGCGGGTGCAGTTACAGACACAGCAGGAGAGAGTCGAGGAGCCACGGCCGCACCAGGAGAGGGTAGCGCAGGAGTCCCGGTCGCAGCAGCGGGTGCAGCTGCAGTCGCAGCAGGAGAGGGTAGAGGCGGAGCCACAGGAGCAGCAGCAGGGGCCGGTACCGTCGCAGCAGACGCCAGAGGAGGCGGAGCAGCGGCGACTGCGACTACGCGACCTCCCCGACCCAGCACCTGCACGCTTTGTTCGTGGTCCCCTACCGTCCCCTCCTGTTCCCCCTGTTGAGTCCCTTTCCTTGTCCTAGTGGACTCGTCGTTCTCCCCTCAGTCGTGCTGTGTCTCCAGAGCATCGTCGGTCCCGTTACCGTGCAGACGGTCCGTTCCACCTTGTTCTTCGCTCTCGTGTTCCACCTCCTCCAGTCCTTCCACAGCCTCCTGAGTCATCACTCACTGTGCTTCACGACCCGTTGTCCGACTACCTCCGTGCCTCCCGTCTTGTCGTCTCCCGTGTTTTGTCCGCGTTGGTCACTAACCCGACTGCACCCCTGTCGTCTGTCTCAGCACTTGTTACCACTGTCGCTGGATTTGCCTCTTCCCACCGCCTGGACTACGCCGCTCACTTGGTGAGTGGCCCTGCTCGTTCTCCGTCCTCTGGGGGTGCTCCTGTTTTTCCCTTGGAGGTCCTAGAGGACAGGCAGTTCGAGCTTGGTTTCCTTGCGGCCGCTGTTCCTCATCTCTGCGCCATGCTGCTTGCCCCTGAGGGGGATCCAGACGCCCTTGACATCCCGATCCCTCGCACTCACGCTGAGGCGGTCTCGGGACCTTGGGCCTCGTACTGGATAGCAGCTGAGGAGGCAGAGATGGCGTCTTATAGGTCCACAGGCACTTACGTCGACGCAGTCCCACCTCCTGGGACGAACGTCGTCAGTGGCTGATGGCTCTACAAGGTGAAGCGGCCGCCTGGATCACCACCAGTGATCAAGGCGCGCTACGTGGCGAGAGGCTTTAGTCAGCGAGAGGGGGTGGACTTCTTCCAGACCTTCGCTCCCACCCCGAAGATGAGCACTCTTCGGGTGTTGCTGCATATTGCAGCCCAGCGTGACTACGAGTTGCACTCCTTGGACTTTTCCACCGCGTTCCTTCAGGGGAGCCTGCACGAGCAGATCTGGCTGCGTCGCCCGCCTGGCTTCACTGGCTCTTTCCCACCTAGGACCCAGTGGCAGCTGCGTCGACCAGTCTACGGCCTGCGCCAGGCTCCACGCGAGTGGCACGACACACTTCGCTCGACCCTTGCAGCGCTTGACTTCTTTCCGTCGTCTGCCGACCCATCACTGTTCGTCCGCCGTGGCTCGACCCCGTTCTTTGTTCTTGTTTACGTTGACGACCTGGTCTTTGCCACTCCCGACCGACACGCACTGGCCTCCGTGAAGGAGGAACTGCAGAGGAGACACACTTGCACTGGCCTTGGTGAGCTGCAGCACTACCTTGGCCTGCAGATCACTAGGGACAGGGCAGCTCGCACCATTACGCTGACGCAGTCGCATATGGTCGAGCAGATCCTCACGCGGTTCCGCTTCCCGTTCTCCAAGGTACAGCTCACCCCTCTTGGTGTGGATCATGGGCTCACGGCTCCACCTTCGGACGAGTCATTTGAGTCCAGTGGTCCATATCCTGAGCTGGTGGGTTGTCTCATGTACCTGATGACCTGTACTCGCCCAGACCTAGCTTACCCTCTTAGCGTCCTTGCGCGCTTTGTTGCGCCAGGGAGACACCGACCTTCCCACAGGTACGCTGCTAAGAGGGTGGCGAAGTATGTGGCGAGTACATTAGGCATGGGAATTGTCCTTGGAGGGAAGCAGCCAGTTACACTCACAGGTTACTCGGACTCGTCGTGGGCTGACGACGCGGAGACGCGTTGGTCTACACAGAGGTACTCCTTTAGCCTCGGGACAGGCGCTGTTTCGTGGCGGTCGACTCGGGCGTTGTCCGTGGCCGGTTCCAGCTGTGAGGCAGAGGTGTACGCTGCGGCCATGGCCGCTCAGGAGCTTCGCTGGCTGTCTTTCCTTCTCACCGACCTTGGTGAGCGGCCTCGCTCTCCCCCAGTCTTGTTCGCCGACAACAGGTCTGCTGTCCTGTTGTGTGAGGAGCCCCGACTGGTTGGGAAGGCGAAGCACATCCAGCTTCGTTACTTCCTTCTGCGTGAGTTGCAGCAGCGTGGCCAGGCACTCGTACGACGTGTGGTCTCTGAGGCCAACACAGCAGATATCTTCACCAAGGCGTTGCCGCCTTGTGACCACCAGCGTTTTTGCACCCAGCTTGGCCTTGTGCCTACCCGTCCTCACTTGCTTACGTAGAGATGCTTTGTCCTGCTTGTCTTGTACTCCTGCATCTTATTATATTTGCTATATTTTTGCATGTGGACTGGCCTTGTGGCCCCTTGCTTGTCCTCGGAGTGTGTGGTGACTTTGAGCTCCACCCTGAGATTTGTCTTGTTCTTGTGGACTGGTCTTGTGACCCTTGCTCGTTCTTGCTGATTGGTCATGTGACCCTTGCTTGCTCTCAGACTGTGTGTGTCTTTGAGACCCACCCTGAGATATGTGTTGCTTTCCACAAGACTGCCGTCACCTAGACTATGGGGGTGTGTCAAACTATATTTATATCGTTTCTATATGTTAGTCTAGGTGTTGTACAATATGTTACACTTGTGCTAGGACACTTGCTAGAGTTTCCTATATCTTGTTTGTTCATCCTTTTCCTTAGTCAATGTTTTCACGCTAGTTAGTTCTTGACACATTGTCGATGGCATGTGGATTTTCAGGGTGAAGCGGCCGCCGGGTTCTCCGCCTGTCTTCAAGGCGCGTTACGTGGCTCGAGGCTTCAGCCAGCGGCAGGGAGTTGACTACTTTCAGACCTTCTCTCCCACCCCGAAGATGACCACTCTTCGGGTACTGCTGCACGTCGCTGCTCAGCGTGACTACGAGCTTCACTCTCTTGACTTCAGCACAGCCTTCTCTGGCTGCGCCGCCCACCTGGCTTCACTGGGTCGTTTCCTCCTGGTACCTAGTGGAGCCTCCGGCGGCCAGTCTACGGTCTCCGCCAGGCGCCCCGTGAGTGGCACGACACACTGAGGACTACGCTTGCGGCTCTTGGGTTTGCTCCTTCCACTGCTGACCCTTCGCTGTTTCTCCGCACCGACACTACTCTGCCGCCGTTCTACATCCTCGTGTACGTCGACGACTTGGTCTTTGCTACTGCTGACACTGCTGGACTCGCCCACGTGAAGTCGGAGCTGCAGAAGAGACACACGTGCACAGACCTGGGTGAACTACGCAGCTATCTTGGCTTGCAGATCACCTGGGACAGAGCACGGCACACCATTACCCTGACTCAGTCACACATGGAGCAGCAGGTCCTTCAGCGCTTCAACTTCACGTACTCCTCGCCTCAGGCCACTCCTCTGTCTACTCGCCACTCGCTCTCAGCTCTGCCTTTGGATGAGTCCGTAGAGCCGAGTGGCCCATACCCAGAGCTTGTTGGCTGCCTCATGTACCTGATGACCTGCACTCGACCTGACCTGGCATACCCTCTTAGCATCTTGGCACGCTATGTTGCTCCTGGGAGACACCGACCAGAGCACATGGATGCAGCTAAGATGGTGTTGCGCTACCTGTGCAGTACGTCGGGCATGGGGCTCATGCTTGGAGGACGGGCTCGAGTTGTCCTCACTGGTCACGCAGACGCTTCTTGGGTTGACGACTTGGCTACGCAGCGGTCGTCACAGGGTTACACCTTCAGCCTTGGTTCCGGCTCTGTTTCGTGGCGGTCTACCCGCTCGTCTTCTGTTCTCAGCTCCAGTTGTGAGGCTGAGATCTACGCTGGGGCCATGGCTGCACAGGAGTTACGCTGGCTCACCTACCTGCTGACCGACTTGGGAGAGGCGCCTCGTTCTCCTCCAGTTCTGTACGTCGACAACAAGGCCATGCTGTCCTTGTGTCAGGAGCACAGACTGGAGCACAGAACGAAGCACATTGCTCTGCGCTACTTCCTTGCTCGAGAGTTGCAGCAGCGTGGTCAGCTTCGTCTTGCTTACATGGCCACTCAGGCCAACACTGCTGATATCTTTACCAAGGCACTTCAGCCTTGTGATCATCAGCGTTTTTGTACTATGTTAGGTCTTGTGCCTACCTGGCCTCACTTGCTTATCTCTTGACTTTGCTTGTACTGTGATCTATATATACCTGCACCTGCATGCTTACCCTTGCTAGGTTGAGATCACTGTATTGCTTGTTCCCCTTGATTTATAATCCTGCATGTGAACTGGCCTTGTGGCCTTGAACTTGTGCTCAGAATGCGTGGTGATGTTGTGATCCACCCTGAGCTTGACCTTGCCTTGTTCTGTTGCTTGTCCCCACTTTGCCTATGGGGGTGTGTCAGAACTATGTTGTAGGCTGTAGTGGGGCACTTCTTATGGGGTACAGTATTGTTAGGTTTTGCCTATACAAACCTTGTACTGTCCTGTTTCTAGTCATTCTCGTTTCATACCTTCTCAGCGGCATCCTTCGCGGCCAACGCCTCCCTGCCAAGGTAGAACAGAGCAAAAGAGCGATTGTAGTGAGTGGGCAGATCATGATCAACACTACACACCTGCCTTAAAGCCGATAACACAGACGGACTTACTGATGTGCGATGCAGTGGCACGACACGAGATAGGGATTCCTCGCCAAGAGTCGTGCCACAACACCATTGCTGGTGCCCGTCATGACTCTGGCGCCGTCGGTGCTGATTCCGACGATCTTGGACATGTCAATGCCCACGGCGTCAAGGTGGGTCAGTAGCACGTCGACGAGACTTGCCGCGTCACATTTGTCCACTGTCTGCAGCGTGAGGAACTCACCGACGCTCACTCTGTCCTTCATGATGGTCACGTACACGATCAGGTGCTTGCCGCGCGCCCGATCAGTACTCTCGTCGAGCTGTATGGAGATGTACGGGCTTGCTTCGATCTGCTTCAGTTGCTCTTGACGCATGTACTTCGAGGCAGCATCTAGCAACTCCCCGAAACCGTACCTGCATGAGACATTCATAGAGGTTAGCACGTTGCTAATCAATTCAGTGGTAGAGGAACAAGTACAACGACCGCACGTACCCCAAAACTTACTCCGAAAAGTAGTTTCCCTTGGAATCCAAGGGAAGGTTCAGGACTCCGAGCTCGGCCATGAACTTGATGGTGCCCACGTAGGAGGTGATTGGCGCCTCCGACTTGCAGATGTACACGGTGTCAGAAACAAGAAGTGATTGAACTATGAAACATTGGAGTACAAGTATGAAACCCTAGAGTTGTGTACCCCCTAAAGGCTAACCCACTATAGCCTACACAGCAATAACATATATATAATGTTTGACACACCCCCATAGGCAAAGTGGGGGAGAGCAAGGGGTCACAAGACCAGTCAAGAAAGGCAAAGCAAGCTCAAGGTGGATCACAACGTCACCACACACTCTGAGCACAAGCAAAGGGCCACAGGGCCAGTTCACATGCAGAGGCATATATGCAACACAAACAGCAAGGTGATCTCAACCTAGCAAAGCAAACAGGCAGGTATATATATATAGAGATCACAGTACAGACAAAGCCTCCAGCAAGTGAGGAAAAGTGGGCACAAGCCCCAGCATAGTGCAGAAGCGCTGATGATCGCCAGGCTGAAGTGCCTTGGTGAATATATAAGCAGTGTTGGCCTGAGTGGCCACGTAACGCAGACGAAGCTGACCGCGCTGCTGCAGCTCTCGAGCCAGGAAGTAACGGAGAGCAATGTGCTTCGTTCTGTGCTCCAGTCTGTGCTCCTCACACAAGGCAATGGCAGCCTTGTTGTCGACGTACAGCACTAAAGGAGAACTAGGCCGCTCTCCCAAGTCGGTCAGCAGGTAGGTCAGCCAGCGTAGCTCCTGTGCAGCCATGGCTGTGGCGTAGATCTCAGCCTCACAACTGGAGCTGAGAACTGAAGACGAGCGAGTAGAACGCCAAGAAACTGAACCAGAGCCAAGGCTGAAGGTGTAACCCTGTGACGACCGCTGCGTAGCCTGGTCGTCAACCCAAGAAGCGTCTGAGTGCCCAGTGAGAACAACTGAGCGCCTCCCTCCAAGCACGAGCCCCATGCCTGACGTACTGCACAAATAACGCTGTACCCTCTTAGCAGCATCCATGTGCACCTTTCGGTGCCGACCAGGAGCCACGTAGCGAGCTAGAAGGCCAAGAGGGTACGCGAGGTCAGGACGAGTGCCAGTCATCAGGTACATGAGGCAACCAACTAGCTCTGGGTAAGGACCACTCGGCTCTATGGACTCGTCCGAAGGTGGAGCTGAGAGCGAGTGACCTGTAGCCAGAGGAGTGGCCTGTGCCGAGGACCAGGTCAAGCCGAAGCGCTGAAGGACCTGCTGCACCATGTGTGACTGAGTCAGTGTGATGGTGCGGCGTGCTCTGTCCCGGGTGATCCGCAAGCCAAGATAGCTTGTCAGCTCACCCAGGTCTGTGCACGTGTGTCTCTTCTGCAGCTCTGACTTCACGTGGGCGAGAGCCTCAGTGTCAGCAGTGGCAAAGACCAAGTCGTCGACGTACACGAGGATGTAGAACGGCGGCAGTGAAGTGTCGGTGCGCAGAAACAGCGACGGGTCGGCAGTAGAAGGCGAGAACCCAAGAGCCGCAAGTGTAGTCCTCAGTGTGTCGTGCCACTCACGTGGCGCCTGGCGGAGACCGTAGACCGGCCGCCAGAGGCTCCACTGGGTACCAGGAGGAAACGACCCAGTGAAGCCAGGAGGGCGGCGCAGCCAGATCTCCTCGTGCAGGCTGCCCTGCAAGAAAGCTGTGCTGAAGTCAAGAGAGTGAAGCTCATAGTCACGCTGAGCAGCGACGTGCTGCACTACCCGAAGAGTGGTAATCTTCGGGGTGGGAGAGAAGGTCTGAAAGTAGTCAACTCCCTGCCGCTGACTGAAGCCTCGAGCAGCGTACCGAGCCTTGAAGACAGGCGGAGAACCTGGCGGCCGCTTCACCCTGAAAATCCACATGCCACTGACGATGTTCGCCCCAGGAGGGGGAACCTCGTCGACGTAAGTGCCAGTGGACTTCCAGGATGCCATCTCTGCATCCATGGCTGTCTGCCACTGAGAGGAGTACTCACCCGCGATCGCCTCAGCGTAAGAGCGCGGGGTCCGGATGTCTGGTGCATCCGGGTCTCCCTTAGGTGCAATCAGCATGGACACGAGATGAGGTACAGCGGCGGCAAAGCACTCAAACTCCTCCTGCCTGTCCTCAAGGACGTCCGTGCCAAGAGCACACTCACCCCCGATGGACGGAGGACATACAGACTCAGACTCAGCAACAAGACTCGCAGCGTAGTCTAGACGACAGTGAGCAGCAAAGTCGACAAGCTCAGCAACTAAGGCAGACACAGCAGTTGACTCAAAGGAAGGGTCAGTGACAACTGTGGCCAGGAGACGCGTGACAGTAGGACTAGCAGCACGAAGAGAGTCAGACTCCGGGTCAGCAAGGGCAGGAAGGGAGGACGCAGGAGGAGAAGGCAGAGGGTCACGCTGTGGAGCAGTGGAAAGACGAAGCGACATCTGGTGAGTGCCGGGGACAGCAGGAGGACGCTGACACGGGACACGACGACCAGTGCGAGCAGCACGAACAGGTGACGCAGAACGAGAATCAGGCTCACGACGCTCCGTAAGACCTCCTGTCGGACCAGTGTAGGGAGAGGGACCAGGAAGTGGCGAGGCAGGCTGTAACTGTGACTGCGACTGGACAGGCGGAGGACACTCGAAGGAGGGAGCAGGACAAGGAGGAGGCGGCTGACCAAGAACCTGCAGAAGGAGCGGAACGAAGTACGGCCGCGGCCGTGACGTGCCCCCAGAACCAGCAGAGACAGCACCAGAACCCCCAGCAGCAGCAGTAGCACCTCCAGTAGTGTCAACTCCAGTACCTCCAGTAGCACCAGCTCCTGCAGCACCACCAGTCCCAGGACCAGGAGCACCACCAGTAGCTCCAGCAGCTCCAGTACCTCCAGCAGCACCAGCAGCACCGCCAGCAGCTCCAGGACCTCCAGCAGCACCAGCAGCACCTCCAGCAGCACCAGCAGCTCCTCCAGCAGGACCAGTACTAGCAGCACCTCCAGCAGCTCCAGTACCTCCAGCAGCACCAGCAGCACCTCCAGTAGCAGCAGGGCCTCCAGCAGGCGGCACCTCAAAACTAGGAGCTCCACTCCGTAGGCTGCAACGCCGAGCGTACCACTCACGTAGCCGCTGAGGGGAGGGAGGCTCCGGCCGCGACACAGTACCCGCAGCTCCAGTAGCCCCACGCCGGAGGCCGCAACGCTGAGAGTACCACTCACGCAGCTGCTGTGAAGAGGGAGCGCCACCAGGCTCAGCACCCCCAGGCTCAACACCCCCAGTCTCAGCACCCCCAGGCTCAGCACCCGCAGTCTCAGCACCCCCAGGCTCAGCACCCTCAGTCTCAGCACCCCCAGGCTCAGCACCCCCAGGCTCAGCACCCCCAGGCTCAGCACCCCCAATCTCAGCACCCCGAGGCTCAATACCGCCAGCCCCAGCACCCCCAGGCTCAGTACCCCTCTCAGGACAAGAGTCAACAGCTACCTCGACAGGCTCGACTGCGTCTACCTGGGAAACACCTGAGGGAGCAGGACCCTGGGGAGGGAGGGGGTCTACCGAAGGGGCACCTGGGGTGAGGAAGAGAGGCGGGGGGGGGAGCGGAGCAGTGCGGTAGGGGAACAGACGATAAAAGGGTACCGACTCGTCAAAGGTGACGTCCTGAGAGGGGAAGATACGGCGCGAGGTGGGGTGGTAAAACTGCCAACCAGGCGCATCGGGGACAAAGCCAAGGAAGACTTAGGGCACAGCGCGGGCGGAGAGCTTGTCCGCAGTGGTATCGCGGACAAAGGCACGAGCACCCCAGACCCGGAAACGCGACGCATCGCCAACCTGCCCCGTCCACAGCAGTGTGGGAGAGGTCTCTGGAGCAGAGACACGGGGCCAGAGGTTGAGCTGATGCGCGGCGTACTGCACTGCAAACGGCCACAGGAAATGGGGGGCAGCCGCATGGATCATGGATCCATGACTAGACCAATGCGGCGCTCAGCAACCCCATTCTGCTGCGGAGAGGCCGGAAGAGTGAACGTCTGGCGGATGCCGTGCTCCGCACAGTAGGCTGCCAAGAGGTCGCAGGAAAACTCGCCACCTCTGTCAGAGTGCAGACGCAGGACGGGAAAGTCCGACTGGAACCGCTCGCGGAGCTGGAGACAAGCAGCGCGGATCCAAGGGATCAAATCATCAGGGACCTCACCCTTGGTGTGCAAGGGGAAGACCGTGGTGTAGCGCGTGTAGTCGTCGACGACCAGCAGGAAGTACCGCTCGTTGCCCTGTCCCCGGACGCGGGCTGGGCCCCACACGTCCAGGTGGAGAGTCTGCAGGGGAGCCTCTGTGGGAGGGAACGAGGAGGAGTGAGGAGCGGCGCGCTGCCGCCCCTCGACACAGGGAAGACATGGAGGAGCAGGCGAGGGTGGGAGGGGAGGGAGAACCCTGGGAAGACCAGAGACAAGGTACCGGGAGTGCATGCCGCGAAGGCGCTGCACTGACGGGTGACCAAGGCGGTGGTGCCAGAGGACAGTCCGGTGCGACAGGGAGCGACACGAACAGGGGGCAGACAGCTGACCTGACGCAGACGCAGACGCAGCTACCTGAGGGGACTCAGTGGTCAGTGTGTACAAGTCCGACCCCGGCTGCCGAGTGAAGGTAGCCAGGTGACGACCCGTCTGGGCACACGTGCAGTGCGTCACACGCTCGTAGGCAGGGGTGAACTGGTGAACACCCGCGTCCTGAAGCGCGGAACCCGCCACCAAGTTCGTAGAGAATGAGGGGAGGTAAAGGCCAGACAGTGTGCCAGACGGGACAGCAGGACAGGGGAGGGCAGTGGTGGAGGTCGCAAGGACCGGACCCCCGGAGGGGTCAGCCAGGGAGACAGCAACCGGTCTAGGAAGCTGCTCTAGAGCAGTGCGGTCGCGAAAGGAGCAGCGGGAAGCACCTGAGTCCAGTGTGAAGGTGTTGAGTGCCTCAGTAGACGCGGTACCAGCAGACGCAGACGCACTAGCACCTAGAGCAGCAGCCTCACCAGGACCTAGAGCAGCAGACGCACTAGCACCTAGAGCTGCAGCCTCACTGGTCCCAATACCCGGGTCGGGCGGTACACACAGGTAGCAGTCACCCTCAACACTAATGGTCAATGCATACAGAGCAGCAAGGATAGCATCATAATCAAGAGCAAAGATATCAATTCCCTTCTTAAGCAGATCAGCCCAGCGGGGCAGCTCAGAGGCGTCAGGAAACTGCTCGCGCCAGGCGTCGTCGAGGCGAAAGAAACAGCGCTGCGCCGTGTGAAACCTCCCACAGGTCTGGCCAGTGCGGTCACCTGTGCGGATGACGTACGGGCAGGTACCTCCACCCCCAGACCCCCCACGCTGAGAGTACCACTCACGGAGCTGCTGGGGCGAGGGAGTCTCGCCTGGACGCTGCTGCTGCTGCCTCTGGCCACCACCGAACCCCCCACGCTGCACCGCTCCACCGCGCCCGCCACCAGCTCCACCGCCGCCACCACTGCCACCACCACCCCCACCACCCCCACCACCGCCGCCGCCACCACCCCCTGTGCCGCCACTGACCCCCCTACCACCCGCGCCACTCCCACCTCCGCCACCACCCCCGCCCCCCCCACCCCCGCCACCGCCGCCGCCCCCGCCTCCACCTCCGCCACCCCTGCCCCCCTTGCCCCTGCCGCCCTTGTGCCTCCCACTAGGAGCAGACGCAGCCCCGACCCCCTCAGCACCGAGGTAGTCGACAGCAGCAGCAGATGCAATGGAGGGGAGAAGGGGGGAGGGGGAGCACCCCTCAAAGAAGGGAGAGAGGGGGTCGCCACGAGAGGCACCTACAGCTACAATGCTCTTCTCAGCTGCTAGGAGTTCCTTCTCGAGGAGGTCGACAGTGAGGTCAGTGGGGGAGAGGGCGAGAAACTGGTCCCTGAGAGTGCGAAGGGAGTCAGGGAGGCGGGTGACTAGGTGGTACAGTGTGAGGTACATCGGGGGGGGGTTCTTGGCAAGGAAATCGGGGGGGAGCGCGGCACGGTAGCGGAGGTCACTGGTACGGAGGTGGGTGATGAGGTCAGCTACAGTGGCAAAAGCGGACAGATCGGGGAAGAGGTAGGGCAGTGAGAGACGGCCTATCGCAGCAGTGGCAGGGGAGGAGTAGCGCGCAACTACCGCATCGTACAGCTCCTTAGCGGTCTTATGCTGGCCAAAGTGCTCGCGCTCATCTAACAGCAGGTGGCTGCGAACGGCTAGGCGAGCGTGAGCATCACGGATCTGCCACTGGGAGCGAGCAGTACTGTCAGCAGTAGCGGCAGGTGCGGGAGCGGCGCCTGACGTGTGGTCATAGAGGGAGACATCGTCCTTGGCAGTGATCTGGAGGAACAGGTGCAGGTCATCTAACCAAACCTCAAACTTAATCGGGCGGCCCTCAGCGTCAAAAGTAAGAACAGAAGGACTGGCCATAGAGGCAGTAGCAGCAGTGGAAA
Source organism: Closterium sp. Naga37s-1 (assembly GCA_947471745.1). Lineage (NCBI taxonomy): Eukaryota > Viridiplantae > Streptophyta > Zygnematophyceae > Desmidiales > Closteriaceae > Closterium > Closterium sp. Naga37s-1. Next base: position 2,147,941 of record CANJKZ010000166.1, read on the forward strand.
CAGTAGCAGTAGTAGCAGTAGCAGTAACAGTAGCAGCTGAAGCAGTAGTATTGGCAGGAACAGGAACAGGAGTTGCTGCAGGTGGGGCACAGTAGGGCGGCGCGGCTCGGCCAGGGCGGCGCGGCTCGGTTCGGGCGGCGCGGCTCGGTTCTGGCGGCGCGGCTCGGCTCGGGCGGATCTACGCGGCACCGCGCGACGGTGGGCGTGCGCGTGGGCGGCTGTAGCGGGCGGGCCGTGGCTGTGCGTGGGCCTGACTCGCGCTCGAACGGCGGCCTAGGGGGGGGCGACGCGGCGGCCTACGGGCGGGGCTGCGACGCTCTGGGCGGCCAGGACGGCCGGTCGACGGGCGGCTAGCGGGCTGCTCGTGGGCGGTGCTGGTCGCGCGGGCGGCTAGGGGTCAGCGCACGCGCAGAAAAAGGCCGTGCGCGGGCTGCTAGCGGGCTACGCGCGCTAAAAAAAAAGGCCGCGCGCGGCACTAGCGAGCTGCGCACGGGCAGCAGGAGAAGGAGAGGCGCACGAGGGCGCACTAGGAGAGAGGCGCTCGAGGGCGCTACTTCATTAAGGCGCTCGAGGGCGCTTCTAGCGGAAAAGGTGGGCCCTTAGGTAAGCGTTCCTAGGTCTAACCTACGCTCTTAATACCATGTCAGAAACAAGAAGTGATTGAACTATGAAACATTGGAGTACAAGTATGAAGCCCTAGAGTTGTGTACCCCCTAAAGGCTAACCCACTATAGCCTACACAGCAATAACATATATATAATGTTTGACACACGGTAGTCTTGAGAGCGGTGATGATGTGAAGCGTGCCACGATCCAGCCCCTCGAACTCGCTGAGCAACGTTTGACGAAGCTTCCGGATCTCCTTCGACTTCATCTCGGCGTGTGCGTCCTGGTGTGCGGAGGAGCGCTGGTGCGTTCAGATGCTCCCCTTCTGCATGTCACGCCCTCCATTGCCTCCCTTGCCATAAGCCGTTTTCGCGCCTTCCACTCCATGCTCCAAGCACGTGCTGCATCTCAAAATAGGGAAGTCGACATCATCACGAGTTAAAATAAGCCACGGAAACAAAGACTCCCATGACGTCTTAAATCGGGGTAATGGGCCATCTCTTCGACAGTCGGCAGGCCGTCTTCATCTTCCTCGTCATCACTCCCCTCGTCCTCCACTCGTGGGGTTGGACGTGCCGCCCGCTTCAAAGAGAGCTTCGGTTGTCGCCACCTCTGCTTAGCACTGCCACCGCTTGAGTTTTTCCGCTTCTTGTTCGCAGAGTCGCCAGCCGCAACGCCTATCTCCGTTACAGGTGCCGTCGCTTCTGGAGGGGAAGGTTCAGTCGTTGTTGTGCAAACTTCAGGTGAGCGCAGGTCACATCCCGATTCATCCACGCGGGTATCATCCTCGGTAGAAGCAACGATGGGCTCCGGATCTTGAAGGTTCTTAGCGGGGGTTCGTAGAAAGCTGAGGCCCGTTCGCGGGGGTGATTTTTGGACTTGACGACGTGCCTCGTCGTCACCATCAGTGGTTTCGTCAGCAGCCACGGTGAGGCCCAGAGGGTGGATGCAGGAGCTGGGCCTACTCTAGCTGTATGAGAGCGTGGTGGTGTGGTTTGCAAACCCTAGACGAGAAAGCGAGGAGGAAGGATGGAGAAATGAAACGAGGACTGGGGTTGGGTGCGTGAGACTGGTCGGTGGGTGGGGGTCTGCTGGGGAGGGAAGAAGATGCTTCCAAGCAAGACACTCCTCCTGCACGAAGCACACCTGTGTGGCGCTGCGCGGCATTGCCAGTTGGGAAAATTGCAGGTGAGCCAGGTACAGTTGACGGGACAGTGGCAGTGGCGACGCGAGCCGACTAGGCGACGCGCACATCTGCTGACTCAGGCAAAACGCCGCTAATCGCGGCCCAAATCTCGTCAGTACCCCCCCCCCCCCCCCCCCCGTCAAATCGCATCAAGGTGGTACTCGACACTAGTCTTTGTCATCAGGGCGAGTACACCAGGCATGTCTTAAATATCAGTGTTAACAAAATGAACACTTTTTCGGCTAAGGGTGCCTCATAAAACATCTTTTAAAAACAAGGGTGAACACCTAAACCCACCCTTATAGAAAGGGCCATAAGGGTGTTTAACCCTGATATCGAGAGGCCTGATTGACATTGATCATAGTTAAGTCCAAGCTAGCCATGTACTCTGAGAGGTACGTTCCCTTATTAACGGTAATAGAGGTATCACTACAGTGGCAGTGACTTTTGCGATCCCTGTGATTACCTCGTTGCAGTTCGTAACCCCCGAGATGGTTGCGACGGTTGAAGCAGCTCGCAACATCTTGGTCCAGGTGGGTCAACAGTCGCGACAGTTGACCTGAGACTGTTGACATGCGTGCTCTATTTGAACTAACGTGATATAATACAGGTGTTGTTTCGTTAGCGGCAGGTGCGCTAAGGTCATATCTTCTGAAATGCTAAAATACATTTCGATTATTACAACACCCCATTTCAATCATGGAAGTGTGCTACGTGGGACTTCTTGATGACTCCGCACAGATTTACGCAGTACTATAACTTCTGATGTGGCAGCTTCTTCGTCAGAAAACATGCTGCCATTTCGACAGTTGGACAGTAGGTAAGCATGACTTTGCCCTTCTTAATTTCGTCCTTCACGAAGAAGTAACGGAGGGCGATGCATTTTGTGCGGTTGACGAAGCCAGGCTTGTTCGCACTCTAGTTGTCGCACAGTAACTTGACCCGTTCATCGTGGCTTTTGCTACCTGCAGGAGCTCCGTCAGGGTGACAAGAGGGCGATGAGCTCCAGCTTCTGGGAGTTTCGAAAGATGGGTCCGGCAGGCTCAAGTTTGAAAAAGAAAATTGTGCATGACCTCCTGTTGTCAGCATCTCCTCCGTAGTATTCATCCACGTAGCCCGTTAGCTATAGAGTAGCCGCTTTGTAGGTCAGGCTGACGTCGTGTGTAGAATCGAAGTGCACACCGTAAGTCCGCCATATGCTCCCCTTCAGGTCAGCGTGGGTACTGGGCGAGCTGGCTAACGGCATCGCATAAATCCGATCGGCACGTGACGGCCGCGAAGAGGAGGCAGCCTAGCTGCTGCTGGTAGAGACCATTACATGCGGCAGAGAGTGGTGTGGTGTCGGGCTCGTGGTTAGGCGGAGGGGATCGGAATGGTGTGGTGAGGTTGACGGGGGCGATGCCGAACTCAATTGCGAGCATTTTGGCATACTTAGCAGCAGACAGATGAATAGTATCAGCAGACTGGGTGATGTTGAGCCCAGGAACTAAGTGATATCGTGGGAGAAGGTCACCTCCAGCTTCTCCTTGATCTTGTGCTCGAAGGGATCGAGCAGCTCCATGTCAATTCCGGTGTATAGGAAGTTGTCGATTTAGGCGACGAGTAGAATGCATTTGCCGCGGGACTCCAGGCGGTACTTAGCGGGGAGTCCGGACTGCTTCAGCAATGCGCGCACCTTCGTAATCATCGTGTCGTTGGTGCGTTTGGCGACGCCTTATTGTGGGTGCACGTAGGGGAGCAAGATGTGGAGTATTCCTTCTCAGTGAGGAAACCCTGTAGTTCCTTGCAGCGGAAATCAGCTGTGGTGTCGGTCTGCCAGATTTTGGAGCTTCTCCCGCGACTGTCGTTGCACGTGAGCCAGCCAAAGGCGGAACACCGCGTAAGCCCTGCTCTGGTTCTACACGTTTGCCACCGAGACGTAGTGTGTGCTTGCTTCCACAAAGGTGAGGGTGTAGCATTCCTCATTGAAGCCGCCATGACCGACAACGAGGTAGTCACTCTACACTTTGTGCAGCTTTTCATCCTGGTTTATGTTGGGTTTAAGGGCTGGTGCATCAGTGCAGCCGTGGGGCAGATGGTGCAGGTGCGTGGTAGTGCGGTGCTTCGGAGTTCCGATTTGTCAGATCGCAGTATGGCTCCAGTTGCGAATACTTCAGCGGTGATGAAGTTGTTGAGTGTCGGACGTGACAGATGCCCGAGGCGCTAGTGCCAATGGTCATGAATTGCGCAGAATCCAGGTGTGCAGATGTATCATGCGCGTGCTTCTTCAGAGATTTCCTCATGTTCCGGTTAAACTGTTGCCGTTGCTTCTCCTTTTGTTGCTGAATCTGTCTCTGCAACAGTCTCTGCTTCAATTGGCAAGGTTGATAGTGCAAGCGCCAGGAAGTTGCGGTCAGGGATGACAGTGAGAGGAGTGTTGGTGCCTTCAATGTTGCCTCGAAGTGGGTCTTTTTGTTCAGGACATGGTCCAAAGGCATCGCTTTGTAGAGTTGGTGGCTTGTTAACCTAGTCGATGTTGATTCTTTGGTAACCTCAGGGAGCTTCGTAGGGAGCTGTGAATGTTGGGAGATTCCGAGGGGGTCGGTCAAGAGGAACAATAGTCGTTGTCTCTTCACCCCCTTTTGTTCTTCTCAGCGTGCAGGTGAGCCCCATGTCCTCCATCAAGTCATTTTGCCGACGCCCCAATCTGCTTCAGCAATTGCCCATGTTCCACCGTCGTTTGCGCCCTATCCTCCTTTGTTGGAGGTGCCCCACCCTCTTTCAGTGGATGTTCCCCATCCCCAATTGTTTTGAGCTTGGGCTTATTGGCGCAGCTCTTCCGCTTCGTATCGCGCCAGGTCCTCTTCTTCCTGGATGCTGAGCTCGCCTTCTTTATCGAGATAGCGCCAATTGCGATAGATTTTGCGGTGAGTTTCCCCGGGTGTAGGGCCTTGGCCGTCCGTCCTCATCGCATGTCCGTGGACTGGTCCGGGACGCGGCCTTTCTAGTGAACCGAAAAAAAAAGGTATTATGTCGTGGCGAGTTCTATGCCGATCATTCCTTCCTCGGGCGCCTCTTCCATCTTGTCCAGTCCTTTGCCACCCACGTTGGTGCGGAAGGTGGTGGGCGTGTCACATTTGGTGCAGAGTCCGTTAAGGCTGGGGTTGTGCAGATCCATCTCTCACATGTGAGGTTTGCGTTTGACCCAAGGTCTTCCGTCGGGGTGAGTCCAGTGAGCTTCTAGGACGTCTTCGAAGTCGAGCGGTACGAGATCAATGAGTTCGTCGGAGGACCCACTGCAGTGTGGCGTGTCAAAGTTGAGTACATAGACATTGTTGCGGGATCATGCTCGGCCGAGGTATTTGCGGGGTTTGTCAGGAGCAGCGAAGTGAAGCTGGATGTCGCACGAAACTAGATCGGTGCGGAGTTCGACTCCGCAATTGTCGAGTTGTGCTGCAGGCAGGAGGTTGAAGCGCATGTCTTGCACGATAAGAACATCGTTGAAGGTGTGTGTTGCTATCATGTGCCTTGAGCACGACAAATCCCTGTGCGCTTGCCCGCAACTTTTTGTTCTTCGCCACGGTGACGTAAGTGAACGTGGGGGTGGGGACATCGTTTTATACGAAACGTGGAGATCCCACCATGTGCTGCCCACATCAACTGTCCAGGTACGAGGCATTGTAATTGTTGTTTTTTTAGGAGAGCACAATGTGAGGTGTTTTGACCTTCATAAATTCTTAACATTCGTTCCAGTCCTTGGGTACCGCCCTTGGGTCGTAGTAGTGCGGGGGACTTTCGATAAAAGAAATTGGCAAGATCCAGTCTTGATCTTCTTCGTTATTGTAATCATGGTCGGCGGTGAGCGGATTGTTGTCGTTTTTTTTTTTCTGGATGGATTCGTAAGTATCTTTTGGATTGGGAATGTGTGATCTTTGGGAGCGTCGTGTCCCCCTACTGCGGCGCATCGGAATGTTGCTGATGATGGTCCTTGCTTCTCCCGTTTGTGTTGCTTGTGGCCGATGGTCCTTGCTCCTCCCATTTGTGTTGCTTGTGGCTGCTAATGTTGCGCAGGTGGGCGATGAGTTGGTTGTGCTTAGCGTGCGCCTTGTCGGCCGACCCGGTTGTTTGGGTGAGTAGAGTTTGGGTGGCGTGTTTTGGAGCGGTATCTGCATTGCTTAGTAGAGAGTCCGAAGGTCATGTAGATTTTGCAATATTGGTGTCATGGCTGTCATCGCTCTTCATTATTGTCGGTGTAAGACGTGAGGCATTCTCGTCGCGTCGCGGAGTTTATTTTGCTTGAGTTCATGTCTTGTCGTTCGACGAGAAATGCGGGGTATGTTGACGGGAATTGGCCCCGCCCTCGCTTGGGCGAAGCAGACTTCGCAGTCGGGGGGCGCGCAGAAGTTGGCGTAGACTGCCTGCAGAGTTCGACCTCGACCTGTCCGTATAGTTCGACCTCGACGCGGCTGCAGATGACGCTGGTCGACGAGCTCGCAGAGGACGCGGTCGATGAGGTCGCAGAGGACGCGGTCACAGAGGAAGCTGGTCGACGAGTCCGTCGAGGAGTTTGGTTCGACGGAACCTGGTCGGTAGAGGAGCTCCTCGACGAGGCCGGTAGAGGGCTCGTCTTGGCGAAGGCTGTTCGACGGAGGAGCGTCGAACCACCCGACTGAAGCTGCTCGTCTGCGAAGGTCGCAGATGTGCGCGAACTTCGCCTCAGGAGGTTTTCGCGAAGTCAACCTGCGGAACGGCATCACGTGCTCGACGGTGCACTGCAGGCGAAACCGTCGACACGTGTTCTACCTGGCACCTGCGCAATGTGCCTGACGGCACGACCGTCTACCTGCACGTACTTGGTAGGTGCGCACATGGGCAGAATTTCAACTGCCTCTGCGGCGCCGGCAGACCGCTGCTATGCAAGGCTGGCAGACTACTCTGCTGCAGCGTTGGCAAGCCGCTCTTCTGCTGTGCTGGCATAGTTCGCCCTGCAGAGGGCTTGCTAGGTGTTGCAATGCCATTCTAGCTATATCGAATTGCATGCCTCATTGTAATCCAATGTTCTCTCAATTTCTTAGTGAAACTCTTGCCATAATTCCTTGTGAACCTAGCAAGTAGTGAGAATGCCTAGTGCAACGCTACGATCACCTGCACAACCCCGTGCCTTCCTCCGTAGTCCACTCCCGTTGTGTAGTGACTCTCCGCATAGTGCGGTGAGCGTGGACGGCCCCGCAAAGATACCTTCAGAGTAGCCGACTTAGGTGCACATTTTCTAATTCGTTGGTAGGCCGGCAGCTTTCGTAGTCGCCATGTTTGACTCTGTTGTTGAAGCGGGCGTAGAGGATACTTTGGAGACTCGAGAGGCTGATGTTAGGAGACGCCATAGAGCTGGCGAGTTCGGCAAGGTCCCCTTGGAATGGGCACTCCTCGGCACTCGCGCACAGTGGGCGCGCGACCACCCACCTCCCCGTGCTGCAGCGGACGGCGCGTCTACCTCGCCCCGACCTGTCGCAATGAAGGCGACGTCGACGAGCACGGCGACGATGGTGACCAAGTCGGCAGAGACGAGGGCACGAGGAGGATGAGTGGAGTGATCAAGGCCGCCGACGACGAAGTCGGCGGAATACATGCGCGAGTGCAGCGGTCAACGCCGGGTGCGGGCATCTCGCACGGCGACGTCGACGGTCGACGTCGCTCCCCACAGAGAAGTGGAGTGCGGCAGAGCTCTTCTACGCACGTGACGTCGGGCGGAATTGCGCCAGCCTACGGATACTTTAATCTTTCGCCGGACAAGATCGCCGTGCCTATACCGCTCGAAGGTCGACGAGACCTCATTACGTGGAGGGAGTCGATCGAGCCCCAGCTGGAAATTGTAGGGCTGAATTGTTTCGCCGACTGCGAAGTGGTGACGCCGGAAGAGGATGACGTCGAGCTGCGGGAAGAATTCCGCGCGGCTCATCTGCTGACCTTCATGGTCATCTCGCGCTGCTGCTCGCCGATGGTGCAGATTGCTCTGAAGCCGTGCCGACTTCGACAGGACGCAGGCCACCAGGCGTGGCGGTTCATCTTGTCGACGTACCAGGCGACCGACGACCTCTACATCGGCCAGCTGGAGGAGCGCTTGACTCATCTGAGGATGGGCGAGCAGGAGTCAGCGACGGACCACTGCAACCGAACTCGACGGATCCTCGCCAACATGCGGATGGGGGGCGTCGACTACTCGACAGCGTCCTACATCACGCACGTCGTCAAGGGACTGCCGAGCGGCTATAATCTTATGCGGCGGATGATGGCGATGCCCGGCGTGCGCGAGTCGCTGAACGAGGACACGTTGTCGAGCCACATCATCAAGGATGAGGCTATGCTGGAGGCAGAGCGAGCCACGGAGCTCCTTCCGCAGGCGAACTACGTCGCCCCGACGAAGCAGAATCGTCAACAGGGGCAGTGTGGAAAGCAGAGAGGAGGTGGTAGCGGAAGTGGGAAGTCGGCGAAGGACGCCGACCGGTCGAATTCGGCGCAGGACAGCGGTAGAGGCGGAGGCGGTCGACGGCGGGAGTGTTGGATCTGCGGCGACCCCGAGCACCTCTCCTACAAGTGCCCCGGCCGCGAAGAGAGTAACGACGACGACCAGGGAGGCCGCGGGAAGTCCGTCGGCGGTCGTCGACGCCGAGACAACAAGCCGCGCAAGGAGAAGCAGGCGTCGAAGTCGACGCCGAATCCTCTTCCGGAAAAGGTCGAGGCGACGGGGAGGCGTCGTGCTCGATGGTCGGTGTCGTAGAGTCGACCGTCTCTCTGGCGCCGGAGGCTGGCGAGGACTTCAAGGCGGTCGCGGCCGCCGTGTAGGCAAACCCGACGGTGGTGCTGCTCGACAGGGGCTGTTCCCACCATCTGATGGGGACGAAGGAGGCGTTCGTCGAAATGAAGTCTGAAGGCGACGTCAAGCATGTGCGTGGCTTCAATGGGGCGCTGCAGAATGTTGAAGGCTGTGGCATAGTCTGGGAAGAAGATTCTCGTCCCCGACGTACTCTACGTCCCGGGCGTGCACGCGAACTTGCTTTCTGCGGGCCAGCTGAAGGACAGCGGAGTGAAGCTGCAAGATGTCGGCGACGAAATGCTGCTCGTCTCGGTGGCGGGGGACGTCCTTGGTCAGGCGAAGTATACCGGCCGGGTCCTCTGCACCGACCTTCGACCTTGCTCCCAGATGTCGATGTTGGCCCCGGCAGAAGTGGTGGCTCTGCGGACAATCGCCTCAGCGACGAAGTCTACGCCGAACATGTGGCACGCAAGGCTCGTGCACGTCGGCGTTGACACGATCAAGAGCTTGGCGAAGCATGAGGTCGCCGTCGGTCTAGACATCAAGCAGTCGACGGCTGCGGATCTGCCGTGTGCTTCCTGCGTCGGCGGGAAGCTGGCGAGGCACACCTTCCCCGACCAAGGATCGGATGCAGAGAATGCGCTCGACGTGGTGCACATCGACCTCTGCGGGCCGTTTCGAGGGGCCGCCAACGATGGCAGCTTCTACTTTCTTCTGCTGAAGGACAGGAAGACACGCTATGTGTGGTTCAAGTCGATCGCGAAGAAGAGCGATGCGCTGGTCGTCTTCGAAAAGTGGCTAAAGTTGGTGGAGCGGCACACGTCGAAGACGGTAAAAATGCTGCGTTCTGACCGCGGAGGGGAGTTCCTCGGTCGAGACTTCACCGACCTCGTCGAGGACAAGGGCATCCTCCACAATCTAATCTGCCCCTATACTCCGCAGCAGAACGGGATGGCAGAGCGGGAGATGCGTACGGTCGTCGAGAATGTGCGGACGATGCTGCTTCACATGGGCGTGAAGCACCACTGGTTTCACCTTGCTCTGCGATAGGCCGTCTGGGTGCGGAACTGCCTCGAACGGGCGTCTCTGCCTTCAGGGACGACGCCGCACGAGCTGCTGTTCGAGAAGAAACCGGATTTGACGCTGGCGCAAGTGGGGGGCTGCATGGTGCAGTTCATGGTCCCTGAGCAGCAGCGCGGCGGGAAGCTGGCGCCGAAGGCCCGGTGGGGCCTTCATCTTGGTGTGTCGCAGGAGAGCAAGGGCTGGGAGGTGCTCGACCTCACCCACAACAAGGTGGTGACGACCGTAGAGGCCATCTTCTACGAAACAATGTCACTTGAGGCGTGGAAGGCAGAGCACGGCCCCAATTCGACGCGGAAACATGTTGTCGCGCCGACGGATCTGCCGAAGACGGCGTCGCCGTCGGCCACCGGCGATGAGGGGAGCATTGCTGCGTCGCCTTCGGCGCCGGCTGGTGGCATCGCTGGCGGCCGACGTGACGAGATGCACCTCGGCGGCCGAGTTCATAAGCCATCGACGACAGGGGAGCGCCGGTCAGCGGAGCCGGTAGAGGAGGAGCCAACAGAGGCGAAATTGGCAGAGGAGCCGACGGCAGAGGAGAAGTCGGCAGAGGAGACGCCGACATAATCGAAGTCGGCAGAGGAGCCGATGGCAGAGAACCAGCTCGACGATGACGCGTCGAGCGACGTCGTAGAAGTCCTTGGCGGCGAGGAAGGGGAGCTGTCTATAGGGGAGCAGTCCGACGACAGCGACGTGGTGGAAGTCCCGGTCGAAGAAGTGAACCTTAGGTGTTCTTCCCGCCCCAACCTCGGTAGGCCCGCAGAGAAGCTGAGCTACCATGCCTATCTACCATCGACCTCCTACAGCACGCTGCTGGACGACACAGAGGACGACGTCAACCTGCCCGAACTCGACCCCGACATGCACGCCGACCCGGAACATCGCTGGGACATCGCGACGATGACGGTGAAGGAGGCGTTGGCGAGCTGGAAGGGGAAGGCCGTGAAGGCCGCCATGGACGAGGAGATCAAGAGCCTCATCACCAACGGGACGTGGGAGCTGGTCGAGCGTCCACGCGGCGTCAACATCATGAAGAATCGCTGGGTGCTTACGACGAAGTACCACGTCGACGACACGGTCGGCCGTGAAGGCCCGCTTGGTCGTAAAGGGCTTCACGCAGGTCTACGGCACAGACTACGACGAGACGTATGCGCCGGTGGGGAGCTACGTGACTCTGCGATCTTCCTCAGCATCGTAGCAGTCCTCGACCTGCACGTGATGCAGCTCGACATGAAGAACGCATTTCTGCAGAGCAAGCTGGATCTCGTCCTCTACATGTACCAGCCCGACTACTACAACGACGGCACCGGCCGCGTCTACAAGCTGCTGAAGAGCTTTTACGGGCTAAAGCAGTAGCCGCTACTGTGGTACAAGGCGCTCGACGACGTGCTGACTGGCGCGAACTGGAAGAAGAGTCAGGTCGACGAGGCTCTCTACTTCAAGGTCGGTGACGACGGAATGGCGTGCTGGGTGCTCGTCTACGTCGACGACCTGCTTGCTGCAAGCAGCAGCACTGCGATGCTGAAGGAGCTGCTGGAGGCCGCCTTTGAGCTGCGCGATATCAGCCCGGTCGAGAAGTATCTGGGGCTGGAAATCGTGTGCGACAGGCCTGCGAGGAAGCTGTGGCTTCACCAGCTAGTCTACGTCGACAAGCTGCGTCGGCGTTTCATCGACGAGGAGCAGACCGGGAGCGTGCCGAAGACGCCGGTCTCCGTCGACGCTTACGCAGAGCTGACATTCGACGACAAGGTTGCGCAGTCACTCGAAGAGGTGAAGTATCGGCAGAAGGTCGGCTCGCTGCAGTTCGCGGCGACGACAATGAGGCCGGACATTGCCTTCGCGTGCAGCAAGCTGGGGAGCGGCCTGACAGTGCGGAGCGACGACCACTGGCGCGAAGTCGACCGTTGTCTGCACTACCTCGCAGACACCTGTGACGCCACTCTGGAGTTCGGCGGTGGAGCAGAGTCGCTGTGTCTGGTCAGCTATGCGGACGCCGATGACGCTGGGGACAAGCAGAATCGGACGAGCACGGGCCGCATGTTCATCTTCGGAGGTGCCGCAATCTCATGGTCGAGCCAGCGCATCAAATGCGCGACGCTCTCGTCGACCGAGTCTGGGTACGTCGCGGCCACGGAAGCTGGCAAGGAGGCCCGTCGCCTTCGGTTCCTCCTCGCAGAGTTCCAGCTGCTTGATGCTGGAGAGCCGACTGTGCTGCATGTGGACAACTAGTCGGCCATCACGGTCGCAGAGGGCTTGGGGCTCAAGGGCAACCTCAAGCACATGGAGCGTCGCTGTGCCTGGCTGCAGCATATGGTGAAGCGCCGGAAGATTGCTCTGTAGGACATCCCGACCTCCGAGCAGCCGGCCGATTTTCTGACAAAAGCGCTGCATTTTCCGG